>OZ010594.1:92664640-92712140 GCA_963932145.1 Acanthosepion lycidas
GGAGAAGAATGTCTCTGGACCTCCCGCTGAGTACTGAGAGACAAAAATTAATTAGGCCAAGCTCTGACCGAAACCAAAATGTCCGCTGGACCACCCGCAAGTTACAAAGAAAGAAAGACTGACCCATTAGCTAACTACGGAGATGTCGTTTGGAAAAGGGACCTGTTATGTGGCAAGAGCTGGCCATGATAGCAAAATTATTTTATCAGAAGGAATAATTGACTGGAACGTGAATATCGCCGGATGACCACCCACTTGTTTGGTGAAGGTCCCGAGTGATGAATCCCAGATGACATTCAGGATAAAATTGAGATTAAGAGAGCACACTACGGGCCGTATTGGTTTGTTGTCGGGCAGAAAGGAAAGGAGAGAGAAGGAAAAGAAAAAAAAAAAAGAAGGGAGATAATTTTTTTTTTCTTTGAGCAAGATTTTTTTAAACCGAAGCCAGTCTGGCCACACCCACACTGCTGGGCGCCCATTGGCTGAATGCTGGCTTGAGCGGTAGGCGAAGGTAATTATGTGAAGAAGCAGCGGAGGCCTGTTGACACCCACCTGAATACATCGCTATGAGATGCCACTGTGAGAGACAGAGGGAAACCCGTTGACACCCTCTGAGGGTATGGGTGAGATATCAATATGAGAATGGATGAATTTGAGAGCACGAAAGATTTCCAAAAATGGAAAGTGATTGTTTTTTCCTGACCAAAACCAAAGAAAAAACCTTTAATACGGATTTAGAATTATCAAGGAAATTCAAACCCCGACAAGTCTACCCCGGTTTTGGTCGGCGTCCATATAAGCAGAGTCGCAACGAGTAAGACGGCAGTTGAGTTGAATTAAGGAGAGAGACAGGCAGCCAGTTGCAGTTTGCATTTGTGCTGAGATATCTGAAGACCCGCCTCGCAGGAAGCTGACCTAAGAACCACGCATTCTCGACCTCAACTTCTAACCAAGAACAATTTATTTTTGAAGAACGACTTAAACTCACACCACCAAAACAAGTTTTACGAATATCGCCTGAAGATACAACATAACCAGATTCTTAAAAGAACAATTTAAGATGTTAAGACTCGCCTAACAAACACAAAGTGTCACGAATCCATATTAGCGGGTTGGAAGAAAGACGCAGTCCTGTATTCAGCAACCAGATATAAATTATTGTTATTCCTTTTTAACACATTTGAACTTTTCGAGTTATTACTTTATTTTCTTTTACATAGCGGCATTGCCCTTGTCCGGACTCGACTTGCATTACGGCCCGGCGACTGATTGATTTCGTCTACCTAAGATCAAATCACAATGTTGGAGGGTTAGACTAGAAATCAAAACAGTTACTTCAGTAACCAGATGTTGGAGGCGAGCTGGGAACGACAAGGCTGATAGCGAAACTAACCAGATTCCCATCCGAATCAGAAAAAGGTTAGAACGTCACATTTGGTGCCGCGAACAATACCAAGCCAGTTGGTCGTCAGAGGACAGGGTAGGACGGCGACTGCGCGGCGACAGACGGGGTGACGTCCCAACTGGTCACGTGACCGGGATAGCACGACGGACGCGGCCAGGCAGACGTCATATTTGGCGCAGCGACACCGGTGGGGTGGACGTCACAATAGATAGTTAGGCTAGTATGAAATATATTAAAACTATTATTTTTAGTGCAAACTTCTCGAGAAATGGATGTCAAAATCATTGTGTCAGTTTTGGGAGCTGTGAGGCGGTAGTAAGTTTGAAATTTTTACTCTGTTCTTTAGTCCATCCGTGTATTTTTCTTCCGCCTAAATTAAACCAGTTCCTTTCATATGTTAAGTAAGTTTTTGATTGATCTTGTTAATATAGTTGTTCTCTTAACTTCATAGTACATTACAAGTCAGATTTTCAGGTCGAGAGCATTCTCAAGATATGGAATAGTGGACATGTCTGGTCAAAAGTTGATAATACTTGTATCCCTTTTCCTTATTAACTTAATTGGGCATCAGAATGAAAAAAAAGTATATCTGAAATATCTTACTTAAAAATAATAAAGTTTTGAACTTTTAATAACAATGCGTGGCACAGACATTTCCAATGTTGCAATGTATTTGCATCTCTCCATAAAATAAATATCTTGAGTATCTATTAGGCTAATCTGAATTAGGATGAACTGATGACATTTTTTAATGCAAATTTCCTGAACTTTATTTATTTTGAAAGGTGATGTTTATTATAAGGAGAAACATATATTAGACTTTAACACTGTCTAATGGAAATCGATTTCGCATTTTCCTTAAAATGTTTTGGAAGCCATTATAGGTAAATTTGATTTCATGCTATATAGCTCTATACCAAACTAACAAAAAATATCTACGTATATGTAAATCATGTATACTTTACCTAAAAAATTAACGGTTATATTTCTTCCGATAATACGATAGACGGTCTGCTGAGAGTATAGAATTTCATTATGTTGTATCGGGGATTTTGTCAATGTTTTCTGTATTGAATTTTTGCTTTGAAATTTTAGCATGGATTAAGTTGTTCACCACTTCGATATACTATAATATCGACGTCATTTCTGACGTAAATATTTCCTATGCTGATCAGATTCATTCTGTATTTACGGATGCAGACACTAACAGTATAACAATGTTTCTATAATTGTAGAATTTCAAATATGCTTCTCATTAATTTTTCTAAAAATGTGTCCTGGCAGAACGAATTTTCTGATGCAGACATTGATAATTTAGAAAGTCATTATACTATATAAAACAATATTATGGTTTATTATGAACATTTGAAAAAATATGAATGATTGTTTAATAACATTGCTTTAGATTAAAACTATATAGAAGTATATGTCTAAGAAGGAAAATAATTCTAAACTAATTAGCGAATTTCTCTGTAGAAAATGACATTCTTCCATTAGCAATGAACTTCTTTGAGCAGGGATAGAATTTAATAATAAAAAAGAGGTTATGGTCGTGGGGAAAGTATATCAGATAAGCATGTTAATAAATCGAGGTTGATCAAGCACTCAATACCACGATTATAACGAAAGAATCTACTAAATTTATCAGAAGACGATAAATACTTTCATGCTACATTTAGTTGATTGAAAGAAGCGAAATATATATTATTCCAGTGGGATTCCTCACCATATTCATAAATATATTATCTATCTTTCGAATAAAATTAAAAAAAATATATATTTTCCCCATTCTTCCAAATGGCATTTTTCCCATTATATAGGGATATTATTTGAATACCACTATATGGGATTTTAGATGAAATAATTTAAAAGTATTTTTCTAAATATAATTTATATATTTCGTATTAAATTCCGTTTATTTATTATTACTAATAAATCTATTTTTTTCTTTTTATTTGACGATTACGGCCACTATAATTTTTCATTTGTTACCATCCTCATATTTTATTTTCTCATGCTTAGGCATTGAAATTTTCAAAAGAGAATGCTAATATTATTCGAAAAAATACAGTAATAATTTTACATTTTTGGAAGGTATAAGAATATAATTAAACTTAATCTTGTTATTAGTCAGCAACATTTATTTTTGATCGCATATATCATTAAAAACTTTCCTGCAGCAAGCGTATTTCAACGTCATTATTAAACTGATATTACTTGTCCCCTAACTATTTTTAAAGCACTGTAAATGTTGTTTACTGCCCTTTGGGCTACAAATTTACTATATAAAAACCAGACCAGGCAAAAATTAGTTTACAATATACCCGCTTCTCGACGTTTTATTACACATTGTATTGGAAGATTTTAATATCAGCGTGAATATTATTTCATGTTTTCTTTTAAATAATTTCAACTATTATTCGTTCTATTTCAATTATCTGAAAATAATTTCTTGCGTTAATTACGTTATTTTTACTGTTATTAGATTTGTCCCTACTGTGATCGTTTGTAAAATCGCTGACAAGAGGTATCGTAATTTTGAATGTTTGCTGGGAATGCGTCGAATTAACAACCGCTTTTAACGGTACACAAAATAATTCCAAGGTATCAAACACCATTCTTCTTGGAAAAAAAAAGAAGACTTCTGTAAAATAATGATTTTTATCTTGGTTACCAGAATATATTCATCCAAATTTTATTTCCCAAGATAAGAAACTAGAAACTGTTTGATTGTGTGAAAATATAAATAAATAAGTTCAGCGAATGTTTGAAGATCTCTCAAGAACTTTCCTCTAAAGTGAAAAGTACTGAAAAGAGAAAGCTGAAATTGTTCTTACGCTGTTTCCTGAATTAATAATCGGAACCTGGCAATATTTCGTTGTGAATGATTGCTTATGCTTAAGTAATGAATATTAGCAGACACCTCGCTGCTTCAGTTAGATCAGCACTGTCCCTTTAAATGAGGAAGCCTACTTATATATCGTTCAGGTATTTTGAGTACGGCAAGTGCAAGAGTGAAAATGCCACAGCGGTTAATTAGGTGCGAGTAATTTCAGGACATCATCTGAACCTAGTTAGCTCCGCGGTAACTACATGTGTTTTAATAGCTATAGTTCGGGAAATTACAACTTCGATTCATATTCCCGGCTTCGATGAGGCGTAGTACATTTTTGCACTGAATAAACTATTTAATAACCTTAAAAATGAAACCTTGAAAAATATATTCAATCATTAATATTTCAATAAGTTTAACGATTTCCTCTCTAACTAGACATGGTCAGAGGTTAATTTGTTTTGTAAATTTGCTTTTTTTTGTGAATTTGTTTTGTAAGGTATATCATCTGCTAAAAAACAACACCCACAAGTTAGAAATATATTTCATTTTTCGAAAACAATATATTAATCAGCCTGTTCCTTATGTTTTGTAAGGCGTGACCGGATTAATGAATAGTTTTATTGGATCAGTCACTCATACTATTTCAGTGACATCTTGCTATAAGATGTAAGTCCATTTCGGCAATTGGCAACAATGATATTTTCTAGAATTTCCAGACAATGGGTAACAAAGACAATTATTTTAGACAACACCAGAGTGCGCGTTGTTTAATAAGACGAAAGGAATTCTTTCTCAAGTTGCATATTTATGGAAATTCAGTGTCAGTAAGAACATGGATAGATCAGCAAAAGGACAGTGATCCCCAGAAACGTGTGGGAACTAAAGTGACGAGGAAACAGCAACAAACACGACGACAATGGTAACAAAATATTTTTAATTGCCATGTGTTTCTTGAAGATTAAAGATTCTAAATCTTACGGAAAATTCGGATCAAACTATCAATTCAGTTAGTGTCATCACATAAAAGCGGAGTTTTTCGGGGCAAGTTAACATTTGCAACATTTTCCATCCTCTGTGCTTATTTCCATGACAAATGCACTGATGTGTACTGTTATTTCGTCCCACCATTGCAGACAGTAGGATATATAATAGCACTTTTATGGAATTGAAATCCCCATAATTTCCTGATGTGTTACAAATATAAGAATAACCTTCCATTCGCAGAGTTTCCCAAGAAAACCATTGGCTGTGCATTCTTCCCCTAACAATAATATCTTAACATTTCTAAGTCTATTCCTAAGCATTATACATCATACTTTTCTTCATAGTCTTCATTTCCTAGCACCTCTTCTTTACGTCATAACGTGTAAATCATTCTTCATTACAATCTTCATATGTAAGCACTTCCTCTTTACTTCATTTGGCACAAATCCTTCTGCATTACAATTTAATTTCTTAGCATAATCCCTTCATTTTATGACATACATTTCCTTTAGCCCTGCAGTCTTAATAGTAAACTTCTACAATCTGTCGCCCCAGTAATGTATTGGGTGAATTTTAGTATAAAATTTATTTACCCGGCTCTTAAATGGAAATGACGACTCCAAGTGAAAATATATGCTACAAAGGGATTTTCTCTGAGTTTGATAATTTATTTAAACGTAAATTTCTTATGAGTTGAATATTTGTTCTCGTAAATGTACCATGATTATTATCAAGTCTTCATTAGACAAAAATCTAAATTTAATTATAGGAAGATAGTTGATCTATACCATTTGAAAGTAAATATGCCAAACTTGGTGAAAACATTGATGACACAAATAGTTGATATTTTATATTAATGACTCTATGCAATTTTTAACGGTACATGATTTCAGTACATAAGTGTTGGCCATAGATTTATAATGCAAAATATAAAGTACATTATTCTTCGAAAAGGGGATAATAGGGTAGGTGTTAAAAAAAAGCAAAAAAATTATATATACGTCTGTAATACATGATAATGCGTTCTAATTTCCATCTACACAGAAAGGTAAATATTGTGAGAACGGAACTACCTACACAATAGACTCTTCCAGGTCTATATTAAGTATGCGACACAACACTCTAGAGAGACATAGAGAGAGAGTGAGACACTCATACGACTACCAGTATTGGACACTAACATATAGTAAGCTCCGCTAACACTATCTCTGTAACTTGCTGTTAATATATCATTCTTACATCTAATCCGTGTTCCGTGTTTTCCTTCTGTGGTCCCGAATTTGGCCACACATCACTAAACATATTTGAAACAATTATTTTTGTATGTATAAACCGGTTCTTCGCCATATCAAAGACTTTGAATTTCGACAATTAGAACTATTGCATCAGATTCATTACCCATTGTGATTAAAATGGTGGTCGCCTGATCATTTTTAAGAATCAGCATTAATATTTAGACTTAGCAGCGAATAAAATGAACGTACGTCAGAAATATAGACGCATGTTTTATATGCATTTGTTTCGTGTCATAATTAATTCCACATGAGATAATTTGTATTTTTAAACGCCTATAAACTTGTGAAAACTAAATATTTTAGAGTGCTATTAATCAGTTAATGCAAAATGTTTTCCCGTTCGCATATTTTAAAGCCTACTCAACACACCCCATTGTTATAGTAATCATATTAAATCATATTTTAATCATAATAATAACGGATAAATACTGAAAACATAGATAACTCTGATTTTCTCTATATAATTCTGTGTAACTTTTCATAACTAAAAAAAAACATAGTTTTTTAAAAAAGAATTGATTCGGTGAGCAGTTGAACACATAGTCATTAATTTGATCCCAATGTATCTGTTAATTTATACATCCATGCTTACATCACATTGTTAACCATTGTGACCAACGTGGGCTATCAGATTGATCGGTGGATTCATTTCTCACTTTTTTTACGGTTTATCAATATTTTACATTTATAAAATTTATAAAATTTCTTATATGTTTATTTTGAGCCGAGACATAATTTTTTATGTAAGTTATTATTTTATTAGAATTTGTTTGGAAATAATAACCATCCTCCGATATAGTTCCACTATTTAATCAATAACAATAAGAATAATTTTGAATTTACATATTTCTCAATTACATATTCTTGGAAATTTTAACATTTATCGCCTAATAAATATAAACAACTCAACAGGAATTCTAATTTGGCTCCCCAATTTATCATTCTATCCGAACATCCAAGAATGCATCACCTGATATTCCCAAGAAGACACACATCTAGATAGTGAACAAAATCTATGTTGCTTTACAACGCTATCGTAATAAAACCAGTGTTCCAACGTGATATGAGATGTTTGATACATGGTTTTTGTCCGCAAAAGATATACAGTGACTTTTCTAACTGGATATTAACACGTAATGCTTATTATGGATGAGATATAGAGGGATTGTTTTATAAATTCTCTCCAGGTTGGCCGTGCGTTTTCATATGATGAAATTGACAAAGGTGAGATTCGAACCCGGGGAATGTTCTAATCGTTTGTGCAAGAGACCATACATAAATGTATGCATAGACAAATACCTAGATGTCGATTGCATACATCATCTTTCACATTGGGATATTCAACTAAAATGAGATTGGAAAGGTCTGAAAAATTTCCATAGATATAACATAGAAATGCCAATTGTTGATGGTACTTATTCCACATAAACGCATATCCTGCTATTTTCTCTCGACCTATCACTTGATGTTCAACACTCGATGTATCTGATTTGCCTTTCTTTACTTTGTTAATTCTTTTGCAATTAAAATTAAAAATATCATTTAAATATTCAAAGTATTTATTAAAGAATTACAAACAAAGTTATAAAAGTCTATTGTTTTTTTTTTTTAATTCGGTTAATTTATCGCCAGTATTTACACATACTTTTCAATGAAAATTATTACGAATTTTTTGTTCACTTTTGTTCACATATAAACAAGGTTGAAACATGTTATTTCTACAAAAAATAACAATAGAGATTTTTATGTTATTCCAGTTTGAATTTCGTTCAGTATTCTAGACATTTGGTTCCAACACTTGTCCTCATCTACAAATAAGAAAGTAAGAATTTAAACCCATAATATATATATATATATATATATATATATATATATATATATATATATATATATATATATATATAGTGGGTGAATAAATATTCGTACACATGAAAAATTCTATCTTTATAAATGTAAAAGCCTTAGCTAAAACAAATTTTCATACATTTTATTTGTAAAGATACATTTTATTAAAAAACAGTAATAAACTTAATTAATTCTTATTCTAACAGAAATTAATGTATTTTTTTCATTTTAACTGATGAAAAAGTATTCGTGCAAAACAAAAAAGCATATTAACTTAATTTAATACTTTGTGGAATATCCTTTATTGAGGACAACATCTACCAGTCTATTCCTGTACGTCTCAACTAATGATTTGCACAAATTGAGTGCTATTTTGTCCCAATCTTTTTGTCATATTGTCTTCAAATTCTTGATGTTAGTTGGTGTTCTTTTACCAATTTGAATTTTCAAATATCGCCATAAATTCTCGATTGGGTTCAAGTCTTGGGACTGACTTGGCCATTGCAAGATATCAAAGTTACTTTTAGCTAACCATTTCCTTGTAGATCTGGCGGTATGCTTAGGATTATTATACAGTTGGAAAACCCAATCATGGGGTAGCCGAAGTCTCTCAACAGATCGCATTAAATTGTCTTGTCGGATTTTCTGGTAGATTTCGACATTCATCTTGCTTTCTATCATTGATATTCTGCCAACACCTTGTTCAGAAAAAACAGCACCAGATCATGATACTGCCCCCACCAAACTTTACAGTTGACAACGTGTTCTTTGGTAAGTAGGCTTCACCGTCCTCCCTCCATACAGGATTTCGATAATTATGACCAAACAATTCTATTTATTTTCATGTGTCCATAGTGCTTTTTCGCAAAATGAATATTCTTTATCCTTATGCTGTCTAACGAATTTTAGCCTATCATCTCTGCGTCATTTCAAGAGGAGTGGTGTCTTCCTTGGGATGCATGATTTCAGACTGTTTTTGTGTAGTTCATTACTTATTGTACTCTTGGTTTCTTTAATCCCTAATGCACGCAGATGTTCCTGCAGCTCTTCTCGGGTAACCGGTGGATTTTGTCGGAACTGGCGTCCTAATATCCTTGCTCATTTTAGAGAAATCTTCCTCGTAGCACCTATACGACGCTGTTACGAGTTTTAAATCTAGTAATGAACGAAGCAATTGTAGTAAAAGGAATATTCAGGTTGTTAGACATCGTTCTGTAACTGTTCCCATCTTTCTAAAGAGACAAAATGTGTTGTTTTTTCCGAAATAATGAATTCTTTACGTTTAGTCATTATTAGAACCTTCTCGTAAGACTAGAAATTGCAGGAGGCTCTGATAATTGCGAATAGTGTTAATTATAATTACTGATAACATTACTGGAACATTCTAGAATATACTTTTTTTCGTAATTAATTGTTTATTTTATTCTAATAATTGATTTGTACGAATACTTTTTTCACCAGTTAGAATTTTAAAAATGTATTAATTTCTGTTAGAATAAGAATTATTTAAGTTTATTAATATTATTATTTAATAGTATGTGTCTGTATACATAAAATGTGCCGAGATTTGTTTTATTTAAGGCTATTACATTTATAAAAATAGAAAGTTTAAATGTACCCACTGTACGCATACTCACACACATAAACACACATACACACACACATGTATATATACACAACACACACACACACACACACACATATATATATATATATATATATATATATATATATATATATATATATATATCTACAAATATAGATAACTAGACTCGTTTCGAAAAACCCTCGAATTTTTGATTTGCCAATAATCAAATCAATCTCGAGGGAAACAGGTTTTGTAAAAAAAGAAAGAGCTACAAACATGAACTACTGCCAAAAAAAAATGCAGATGCAGGTCTGAAGCCCAAAGAAAAAAACCCCGATACAAGGAAACAACTAACTAACAAAAGAGCTCAATACAACCGTAGAGCAGACCTAGATACACCTAGTGAGCCAGACAAACGTACCTAGGTTTCGCCTAAACGGATCGTCAGGGTAAGTCCGAACTTTCCCTGAGGATCCGTTTAGGTGAAGCCTAGGTAGGTTTGTCTGGTTTACTAGGTGTATATATATATATATATATATATATATATATATATATATATATATATATATATATATATATACAGAAGGAGCAGTAAGTTGTATAATCCAGTGTTCTTAGATATTTTTATTTTTAAAAAATAGTGCTCAATATAAATTTAAAGATCATTAATATTATGAACTAATTGATTTAAAATACATTTTTTTCGCTAGACAGTTCTATCCATGATTTAAAAATGGAAGCTGAAAGCTCCGAATTTAATTTTGTAATTAAAGACATTGATGTAATTAAAGACATTAGTTCCAGTTCATCCTCAAATAAATTTTAGAGTAACTTTTAAAATTACTGGATTTTAAGGACACAGCAAAAATCATTATTCACCTTTCTAAGCATACAGAGAAATCGAATTCAACCAGATTAGGGGTGTTTGCGCGTTCATTATCGCTGTATTTTGATGTATCATTTATTAGTTACGTTTTGGTAGGGGTAGGGATCTATTTTTCAATGAAATCTGACATTCGTTAAATGCATGTCGTCTGGATTTTTTTAAATTTTATTTTAACGGCAACAATTCTTACGGCATTTTTCTATTTGTATATTTAAAGATTTTTGGGGGTGTTTAGGTTAGATTACGTTTTATTTAACTATGATTTGAAAAATATGTTCACTTTTAATTTTTAATATACTATATTTCTTTTAAGAACTAGTAAATGTTTTAGAATCCCTTACAGTATGTAGAATTATTTTCACATCAAGTATAAGTATGTATATTATTAGATAACATTTTTTTAATTATATTTAAATAATATTTAAGTAGAATTTATGACAATAACAGCAAAAATAGCTAATTAATTTCACTGATTTAGTAAACATTTATTTTTATATAAACCTACTAATATATTGTTTCTCATGTAAGTACAAAGGACATGGGTCATTCGATGGCTTACATTTTACTGTAGATGTTTTATCGGATTCTTTTAAGTGTTGTAGTATTTAGAGGGATGTCTTTAGGTTAGAATACGTTTTATTTAATACAAATTTTAAAAGATGTTTAGGTTAGAATTCGTTTTATTTAAGTACAATATTAAATACAACTTAAAAACATTTTCACTGTTAGATTTAATAGAATATATTTATTTTTAAAAGAAGTAAATGTATAAGAATTACTTACGGTAAGTCAAATTATTTTTACATATCATGTGTAAGTAATAATAATAATTTTCTAATAAACATAAGTCCATCGTCTCTGTATAAATCATTTACGATTTTAGAAATTTTATATTTAAACATTATTCAAGTAAAATTTATGACAATTACGGCAAAAATAGGTAATTCATTTCATGATCTTTATTAGTTATTTATGTATTTTTATAAACTTAGTAATATATAGTTTCACATGTATGTACAAAGAACATGGGTCATTCAATGGCCTACATCTTATAGCTTTTCATCATAATTTCATTTTTCTGTAGGTGTTTTATTGGATTCGTTTTAGTGCCGGTAGTACTTTGGGGGAGGTATTTAGGTTAGAATACGTTTTATTTAACTACAATTTTAAAAGATGTTTAGGTTAGAATTCGTCTTAACTACAATTTTAAATACTAATTTAAACTACTTTCACTGTTATTTTAATAGATTATTTTTATTTTTTAAATGTAATAGAATTACTTACAGTATATAAAATTATTTTTTCACGTTAAATATAAGTACATATACTACCTGGTCGTTCTTTTAAATTTATTTTTAAATATTATTTAAGGAAAATGTTTGACAATGACGGCATGAAATAGCTATTTCATTTCTCTGATTCAGTTAATTTTTATTTTTTATAAACTTAGTAATATATAGTTTCTCATGTATGAATAAAGGACATAGCTCATTTAATGACCTACATATCCTATCTTTTCTTATTAACTTCCATTTTACGGTATGTGTTTTATTTGATTCTTTTAGGTGTCAGTAGTACTTCGAGAGAGAAGTTTGATTTTTATATTTATTTATCCTAAATGAACTTTGATTTTGGTTAAATCTTTTTTGAAATCAGGGCTAGTCCAAACTATATATATATATATATTTTCAGGATTTTCAATCGAAGAGATATTGCATTTGTATAATAATGATTCATTGCGACATTTATTTTGTAGAGGGCAATTATGATAGTTTCTACAGTTACATAATTTTTGTTCCTTTTCATCAGTTTTTATTTTTATCTTTCTATTCTCTAAATTATTTTGGTTTTTGTATAAGTGTTTATTTAAGATATTAGCGTTATGTTTCTTAAAGTTTTCCGTATATCTGTAACACAATTTTAGTGTGTGTTTTTTTTTTAAAATAGTACTTAGTTTACTTCCACTGGGAAAATGCTTGATTATTAATGCGAGGAAATTTTGTCCTAATTTTTTCTTTACCATTTGGTCGTATAGGGGCGCTTGCCAAATTATTTTTCTACATCTGTTTATTCTATGGTTTCCATTTTCATTTTTTATATAAGTTAGTTTTGTGTTTTTGTAGACAGTCTCTTTTAGAGCTTTATTATAGGAATTGATATGCTCATTGAAAATCTCGTCATTTGCTGAATTTGTACTAATTATTTTACTGATAGATAAGGGTATATGTTTAATTATAGATGGGGGTGATTTTATTTAGGGTGCATATATAAGGGGTTGTTTTTTTTTATAAGGTGTGTATGTATTTTTTATTTAAATCTAATGTTACAGCCAGGAAGTTCACTTTTTTTAATTTAGTGATAACCGTAATTTGTAAGCACATGCTTTAAAATGCTTTATATAATACATTTCTAAATCTATCTATTTTGAAGTTAGTTGAGTTTCTAATAACCATAATTCCATCGTCTCTGTATAAACCAATGTCATTTATATTAATAACATAGTGCGCTGTAAGATTGTATAATATAAAAAGACGAATGAGATCAGAAGACTCAGCTGTGTCTAAACATCCCATTGTGATGTCAAAGTGGTCATAAGAATTCTTAATGCATTGCTCACCTTTATGTATAAGTACTGATTTTTTCAAATGTAGTATACTGTTATTTTCTTCATCTGTAATATCCGTATAGTGGGTGGCAAAGTCCAACACATTCATAAATAGTTCTTTACATATTGATTGGTTCAATATCAAACTGCATTAGTGTACAATTGTTTTTATCTTTTATGTAAATAAACCCATTTATTACTTCCTTGGTATTAACCCAAAGTTTCAGGAATATTTTTTCTTTAATTTGTTTATTTACCCTTTCAAGGATCATTTTACTAATTTTTCCGATATCCGTTCTTGTTGGATTTATTATCCTTGTAGTTGGATTTGCCTCAAAATCTTGTTTGTGGTCCTTTAATGTGATGTAGCATTCTTTTTGATATAGTTGACCTACTCTATCACTGTTCTTCAGTTTATCATAAAAAAATATTAAGAAACATAATGCTAATATCTTAAATAAAAACTTATACCAAAAAACAAAAAAATTTAGACAATGGAAAAATAAAAATAAAAACTGATGAAAATAAACAAAAAATATGTAACTGTAGAAACACTCAGAATTGCCCTCTACAAAATAAATGTAGCAATGAATCATTAGTATACCAATGCAATATCTCTTCTTATATATTTAGGATAAAAAAATATAAATTCTAACCTAAACATCTTTTAAAATTGTAGTTAAATAAAACGTATTCTAACCTAAACACCTCTCCCAAAGTACTACCGGCACTAACACGAATACAATAAAACACCTACAGAAAAATGAAATTATGATGAAAAGCTATAAGATGTAGGCCATTGAATGACCCATGTTCTTTGTACATAGATGTGAAACTATATATTACAAAGTTTATAAAATAAATAAATAATAAAGATTACTAAATCATGAAATAAATTACCTATTTTTGCCGTAATTGTCATAAATTTTACTTAAATAATATTTAAATATAAAATTTCAAAAATCGTAATAAACATACTTACACTTGAGATGTAAAAATAATTTTACTTACCGTAAGTAATTCTAATACATTTATTTCTTTTAAAAATAAATATAGTCTATTAAATCTACCAGTGAAAATATTTTTAATTTGTTTTTAAAATTGTATTTAAATAAAACGAATTCTAACCTAAACAACTTCTAAATTTGTAATTAACTAAAATGTATTCTAACCTAAAGACCTCCCTCTAAGTACTACAACACTTAAAAGAATACAATTAAACATCTACAGTAAAATGAAATTATTATGAAAAGCTAGAAGATGTAAGCCATTGAATGACCCATGTCCTTTGTACTTACATGAGAAACAATATATTACTAGGTTTATATAAAAATAAAAGTTTGCTAAATGAGTGAAATTAATTAGTTATTTTTGCAGGTATTGTCATAAATTCTACTTAAATATTATTTAAATATAATTAAAAATCTAATAATATACATACTTATACTTGATGTGAAAATAATTCTACATACTGTTAGGGATTCTAATACATTTACTTGTTCTTAAAAGAAATATAGTATATTAAAAATTAAAAGTGAACATATTTTTCAAATCATAGTTAAATAAAATGTAATCTAACCTAAACACTCCCAAAAATCTTTATATATACAAATAGAAAAATGCCGTAAGAATTGTTGCCGTTAACAATAAAATTTTTAAAAATCCAGACGACATGCATTTAACGGATGTCAGATTTCATTGAAAAATACATCCCTACCCCTACCAAAACGTAACTAATAAATGATACATCAAAATACAGACATAATGAAAACGCAAACACCCCCTGTCTGGTTGAATTGGATTTCGCTGTATCTTTGGAAACGTGAATTATGATTTTTGATGTGTCTTTAAAATCCAGTAATTTTAAAAGTTACTCCAAAATTCGCTTGAGTATGAACTGGAACTAATGTCTTTAATTTAATTACAAAATTCTTAAGACTTTCTTACCAAATACTGTGTTATTATAGTGTGGGCTATTTTAAAAAAATGTGATAAAAACAATAGCGTTGGTAAACTAAATTAAAACTCTTTAGCATTTTAGCCTAGACATGTCAGACGCGAGAAAAATAAATAATACTTAGCGTAGATATTTTTGCGGGGAATTTA
The DNA here is from genome assembly GCA_963932145.1 of Acanthosepion lycidas. NCBI lineage: Eukaryota > Metazoa > Mollusca > Cephalopoda > Sepiida > Sepiidae > Acanthosepion > Acanthosepion lycidas. The sequence goes on from OZ010594.1 coordinate 92,680,191, forward strand.
ATTACATATATATCTGTCTCCCGTTAATATGTACCATCTGTATAAGTGGCTCGAGCTACTCATAAATACTTTACATTCGGAACATTTAATGCTAGACTACGTGGCTAAAATTAAAGAAATTATCTAGTATTGTTGCATAGCAGTTTTAACATTGGTGTAGATTGTCTGTAAGAAAATTAAATCAAAAACAGACTTGATATAACTGTCAGAGTCTATAACTTTGGTCTCCGTATATATTATGAAAATAATTTGTTCTCAATAACAAGTGGAAGAAGAACATTTAAAGAGATTGGACAAAGCCGCATAGTGTAAACATTGAAAATGCATATTAAAGAAAACATTCAAGAATTATAAAAGCCTGCAGCACGTATATCAGCTGGTCCAACACAGAGATGATTTGAAAGGACTGATGAGAAATATTTTATTTTTGTTTCTGTAGTTGCGAAATCACGCTGACATGCTTTTCAAGTCAAAGCAACTCTCAATTGGAAATTGAACCTCACTAAATCTTCAATGCTCCCCATCTTTGTTTGGTGGTAACCGAAATTTTTGTTTATATTTTAAAAAATGACGTATATAAAGTTTCCCTGATTTGGAGCTCAGACGATGTAATAATACATTCCGATTCCATTCGCTCTGGTCACACTACGTATATATTTGGTGAATAATGAAAACTTAAATTCGGAGATAACAAAGGAAGATAATCAAATGAAAAATAAACTGATCAACAGCTTGTACACCTCAAACATTGCATGAATATATGTGTGGCTGTGATATAATTTTTTTTTTGTTACCTACAGCGAAATCACTTCAGTATCGTACAGATAATACTTTTTCTCTGTTTCGATCTTTTGACATAAAATTGTGTTATTTCAACAACACCGGAACCCCCAAAATGTTATACTTAATCGAAGAGAAAATAACTTATTTTCACAATGATTTTAATGAGTGCAATTATTGGTTCTTAAACAAATGTCAAACCTTCATTCTTAAAACAACAAATATGGCCATAATAAAACTTTAAATATTTAAAATAAATAAAGCAATGTATAGTTAAATAATCAAAATAAAAAACGCAGAAACAAATGATAAATCCACAAGATATGAAAAATATAAATCAATATTTATTTACATCCATTTACTACCCAATAAATTGTATAATTTAGGTTACAGCATATTTTATATTTCTATGTACATTTACCTTTAAGAAAATTTTTTAGCGCTGTCACAAATTCAAAAATCTGAAAACGTACCGAAATGTAATCTCAAAATTATTATTGTGTATAAATAAGCTACGAAATAAAATATTCACAGTACCAAAACACCTTCGTTTAACTTTTCTTATATATATATATATATATATATATATATATATATATATATATATATATATTATAGTGAAATATAAGAAGAATTATCATTTTGGATCCTGGAGTGTTCGCACTCTCCAGGACAATGATTCTGCATCAGAGTGTAAAGCAGCTCTTGCATCACTTGATTTAAAGAAGTATTAAATCGATAGAGAGCTCTACAGTTGAACACGTCGGGCTGGCAATTCTCAGCTTAAGGAAGAAAAAAGTGGTTACGTGTTTTTATGTGCTGACATGACTGAGAAAGAGCGACGCCAATATTGTGTTGACTTCGCCATCAAGTCAGATCTTGCTAGATCACTGCCTTCATTACCTAAAGGTGTATCAGATCGTATAATGCTATTAACTCTCAATGTTGAGTGCGACAACCGATGTTGATGGTTAGCTGCTACGCTCCAACCTTAAGAATTTCAGGGCAACAAAAAAATGTCCACTTTATGATGCCATTGCAAAGTCCAACATAAAAATATTGTAATGCGCGTGTTATCAATTATTTTCATTCTTGGAAGGTCGTTTTACGTCGCCATGTTATTAGTCGTGGGAATTCGAATGGATTACGCCTTCTCACAACCTGCAAGGAATTTGACCTTATTATTAATAATACATGCTACAACGAACACAGCTGTCGTAAGACCAGGTGGATGCATCCCCGTTCAAAACACTAGCATCTAATTGACAACGCAATCATCAATAAAATGGACACAAAAGATTTGAAGATAACGCGTTCATTCCACACAACATGCTATCTGTCAGATCACGCTCTTCTCCGGAGTAAAGCTGCACTGCATCTGAAAAATTGAAGGATTATAAAATATACATTGCCCAAGCACATGAACCTAGAGACTCTTAAATCAACTGAAACAAAAATCGAGCTCTCTGACGAAATTGATTCTGCACTTGATTCTGTAAACATTACCAATGATATCGAATCAACTTCGAAGGTTCTGCGGGATGCAACGAATTCTGCATCCTTGGATGTTGTCGGCTGACCATATTGTAAACATCAAGACTGGTTCGATCACAATAATAGATAGGTTCTGCAGCTAAAAGATCAAATGCACTATTCTCATAAAGTGTGGATTGAGGACAAGAACTCGTCCACTAAGAAGATCACATAGTGCAAAAGTCAGGGTCAATGAGCTCTGAGAATCATGAAAGATAGTCGGGGGTCTGAAAAGGCTGCTGAACTCTGAGAAGCTTCAGAAGGAAAGGATATAAGGCTTTCTATGCTGGCATCAACAGCGTTTTCCGTTCTCAGAAAATGGTGTTGCTGCAATCTTTACATACGATGGAAAAAAAACTCTCTTGGCAGAGAAGTCTGACATTTTGGATCACTGGAAAGAGCATTACGAAACTGTGTTAAACACCATGTTTACTTATAATGAAGCAATTACATAAATTGTGTAAAATCCGGAAATTCCGGGGTTGTCTTTTTAACCTACCTAACAAGAGGCAATGACTCTATCAAGCAGATCTCATCTGGAAAATCACGTACTCGTAAGGTTCCTATTCCACCTGAACTGTATACACCTTGTAGCCAAAATTTGGTAGAAAAGTTCTATCTCCTTTTCTGGGAGATATAGAAGGCAGTCTGTGACCCACAGGGTTAAAAAGACGCCTAAATCAAACACTGATCAAAAACAACGGTTTTAGCTGTGTCCGTGGTAATAATCGGGGGATATCACTCCTTTCAATTGCAGGCAAAATCCTAGATAGAGTGATTCTAAACAGAATTGTTTTCCACCTTGTTGATGATATCGCAGTGAGGTATTGGGTCGTGTCGTGGCACCATTGACATGACGTTTTCTTTCCGTCAATTTGCAGAGAAGTTTTGCGAGAAAAATCAGTTGTGCATGCTGTTATTGTGAATCAAGAGGTTTTTTGGCAAGTCTTGAGGAATCCAAGAAAACTTACAAAAAGTGATCATGAAGGAATGAAAGATAATATCGTGTCTGATGGTATGATGTCATAATCCGTTGATGTCACGAATGGCACAAAGCAACATTGTGTCATGGCCGCTGTGCTTCTTGCCCTTTTCTTCACGCTGATGCTGAAATATGTATTCGCAGACATAGCCGCGTCGATTTTCATTTTCGAACAACTGGTTTACGCTTCAGTCATCAGCGGTTCAAAGCCAAAATCCAGCATCGTACACAAATAATCCGTGATTTGTTGATTGCTGATGATACTGATCCTGTTGCGAAATATTGTGAGGAGGCCCAACATATAATAAATCACTTGTCTGCTGCATGTAAAGCCTTTGGACATTTAACACAAAGAAAACTGGAATAGTGCACCAAACTTGTCCTACATCAAAACAAGTCTGTGGTGAGAAACAGAAATCACCAGGTTACAAATTTCCAGAGAGACCATCGAAAGTAGAAGGCAATGCCCTGAACTATGTAAAATCCTTCAGCTACCTTTATAGCAAAGTCAACTACAGTTGAACTTTAGTCTGATAAAATCATGGATCGGATTGCTTCGGCATGATGAGCATGGTATTCGACTGGATAAAAAAATTCGGGTTTACAGAGTTGTCCTTCCCATGCTTTCATACGGCTCGGATTCGTGGGATCCATACCGGTACCATATACGCCAGTTAAATGTTTTCCATAAAAGGCATCTGCGGGCCATCTTTGGAGTTAACCTTCAAGATAATGCATCTAAACTAGAGTTGTTAAATGGTGTAATATTGGAAGAATCAAGATTCTCATCCTGAAGTCTACAGTACAGCCAGTCAGATCAAGGCTACAGGAATGTAGGACGGCCAAGTCTTAGATACAAAGACAAGATGAAAGAATAACTATTCAGCTGTAAATATACCTCATAACACCGTCGGAGAGGATAGAGTGGAGATCTAATTGTTGTAGTGGACTCAGCATTTTTAAATCTGCTAGTCTGAATTGTCTTCAAGAGGCGAGAGTAAGATCTAAAAGGTCAGCAAATCTAAAAATGATCTCTTTCTGGATATAAAAGGATTCTGATATGATAACATCTGACACGATATCAGCTTTCACTCCTTCATGAAAGATGATGATCAGCTTTAGCAATTTTCCTGGGATGCCGATATTATATATATATATATATATATATATATATATATATATATATATATATATATATATATATATATATATACCAACCAATAAATATAAGAATATACACACATGTATCATTTGGTGTAAGAAACAGTAGTCAATGCTAAATAATGGAGCTATTAAGAATAATAATAATAATAATAATAATAATAATAATAATAATAATAATAATAATAATAATAATAATAATAAAATGCCGACAGAACGACGCGTTTTTTCATGCATAATGCAATCTTCGGGTACTTATCAGTGTTTACAGTATAGCTAATATTTCTGGATCTCCCGAGATTATGGTGTTTCTATTATACATATATACATATATATATATATATATATATATATATATATATATATATATATATATATATATATATATATATATATATACAATTGGAATTAAAATACCTTTTGGGAATGACTATATTCAACTACGAATTATAGTTTTAAAATTCGCAGTATTTTTATAACTATTTATGAGATCAGTTTTTAGTGGGATACTGTTTGGTCGTAGAAAGAAAAAGAGAGAATGTTATAGGAGACTTTTTGGGAGGTATGGAGAGAAGGGAGAACGCTTACTTGAATTATATTATGGAGGTAGGAGAGCCTGTATACGGGAATGGAAAATTGTCAATTCCCATATTATTAGGTTGGTGCAAAAATAATGACGTAATAATGTCGTTTTTTGACGTGCAACAATACCTCAAAAAACGACATTATTACGTCACTATTTTTGCACCTACCTAATAGAACTACCCTTAAGGTGAAAATTATCATTCACTAAATGTATCTTAATTTCAACCGTAAAGAAAATTTACTCTGTTTAATAAAATTAAACAGTGCTCTTTTGTGAATCAGTTTTAATGCATACTTTTAATATATTTCAAATTTCATGTTGTGTTAATATATATATATATATATATATATATATATATATATATATATATATATATATATATATATATATATATATATATATATAAACAGACACCTTCCAAACCAATGTAATAGAATGGTAGCGAAATTTATGATGTCAACCTCTAAATTATGCGTTTACATTCTCTTCGATATGCACATTAGTTGTTCTCGTTGTTGAAATCTTCAAGTGGTATAGTTTCTGCTAGTTGGTAATTTTTGTCTCGCCAGTGGACAAGGTTCAAGGATGTTTGGTCTGTACCAAGATTCACCTCCTCAAATCACTCAGACATTTTTAACAATTGATCTAAGAATGCGTTTTTATACAGCTGACAGTTTACATATTTATTAACGGTTTTGGGGCCATGCATGGCTTTCATTTAAAAGTATTGATCCCTCAAATCAATTAAAATGTTTAGTTTTCAGTTTAATATTTTGGTTTTGTAGCAATTTTGGTTGGTTAATTATTCCAACCGTCGACTATGATATTTTTTAATTTTCTCATTTACTATTTTCAATATTTTAAAATGATCCATACTCTTTAGCTCTCTGCCGAGAAAACATTTAGAAATTACTCAATAAAAGACGATATAGTGCACAATCTATAACAATACCGGGAAAACTATTTATTAAACTTAGCAAATTAAAAAGCCTTCTGCCTTTTACCGACTGAACTCATTTTTCTTAAATAATATTTCCACGTGTATAACCAAATGTGTTATCGTTTCTGAAAATTTGGAAATCGAAAGAAAAAAACAAATCTCTGTTACTTTGTATTAGAAAAAGTTAATTGAAAACTTAGACATATACAATGAGTAACATGTGTTCCGAAAATTTAGCACTGACTGGACATATTTAAATCATGAGAGGCACCATGAAATATGAAGTATATGACTGAACCTATTTGTTTAAATGAATTGCAGAAAAGAGAATGGTTGCGATAGCAAGGAAGCATGCATTACTTATCAATGAAGTTTAGAAAGTTGTGGAAAGCCATGATCGTCCATATCCCAAAAAATCATGGCACATAAAATAAAGAATATCGTTTGGAAAAGTTATTCTTGATAGGTTTCTACTATTCTGCTCCTTTAATTTAGATAATTATTGTAAAATATATTTTTTGTAAAAAAGTTTTAATTGTGCATCTTCTGTGTTTTTAGAAATAATTCTAGAATGGGTAAAATATAGTAACGGATATAATTGCACTTGAGATCATAGATTACTTAGGCTGGAATATTAAAAAGAACAATGTCTAATTTTGGCAGTCGTTATAATGGAAGCTAGAAATGGGACGCCCTATGAGACGCTTTACTGACATCGGGAGAACGGACGATGCTCTACATGATGCAAAGAAGACACACAATTCGGCCAAGATACGGAAAGTAATACAGAAAATTACACAATGAAATATGTAACAAATGCAGGCAGGCTAAAGAAGAGTGGCTAAACAAAAAATGGGCAGAAATAGAGGGATTAAGTACGACCAAAAAAGGAGATATCCAAAAGCAAATAAGGTAACTAAAAAGACAGAAGACGTGTTCGTCAACAGGCTGCTTAGAATCAAAGGATGAAACCATCTTATTAGAGAAAGAAAAAAATATTCAATCTTTGGAATGAATATTTTGGAGAACTCTTCCACGATGAAAGACAACAACCCGCAATACACAGAACTATCAATAAGCCTGAAATTCTAAAAAACGGAAGTAGAAGCCGCATTGCCGAATTTGGATAGAAACAAGTTGGCAGGAACATAAGGAATTGTAACGGAAATGCTGACAGCATTAGATTATTTTGCCATAGACATGATCACAGAAATAACTAATGAAATCTACAACAGAGGGAATAAACCAGAAGATCTCAGCAGATCTCTTTTCCGAGCACTGCCGAATAAACCAGGCGCAAACGTATGTGAACTTCACCGATCAGCCTAATGAGCTAAATAGAGCGCACAGCAGTATTAATCTAGAGATAGGACAATAAAGTTGCGAGTTCGTTAAAGAAGCGGAAACGAGGAACGTGATATCCATGCTCAGAATGTTATCAGAAATCGCAATACAAATGCAGAAAAAGTACACCTATCTTTATAGACTACTCAATGCGTTTGCGAAAGTGCACCACAAAGATCTGTTGGAACTGCTCAGCAACCTTAAAATATTTAGAAACGATTTCAGAATAATCAAGAACATATACTAGCAGGAAAACAGCATGCATAGGGTTAGAGAATGAGTTCATCACATATACAAAAAATAGAAAGGGCTTAATGTAAGGATGTGCCTTATCACCGAACCTATTCAACCTATAGAGGGAGACAATTCTGTGAGAATTAAAAATCGTACCGGGATTCATCCCTGGCAGTCACAATGTTAACAACGTAAGATACGTAGATGAGAGAGTGCTGATAGCAGACACGGAAATGAAATTACAAACTCTCTACAGAACTTAGCGAATGAGAACGAGAAGAAGGTGTTATTCGTAATGACGGTCGTCTTCAAGTATATAATCCAGAGGTTACCAGTGAATATTTCGAAGACAGTAGGAAAGCGTTGTTCAGGTTAGCAGTGAATATTTTGGTAAAAGTAAGTAGAGCATAGATCGTCCTTCTGGTTCTCTTCGCCTGACAAGCTGGACTGGACATTCGGGTAGAGTGAACAAAAATGGCCGCCTTTATACACGACGGATTGAATGGCCGCCTTTATACACGACGGATTGAATGTTCTACGTCTTCTGATTGGTTAACCTTCTATTGGCGGACTATAAAGTGAGTTAAGTCATTTGAGATAACTCACTAGTTACATAATATATGCACAAAAAAACTGTAACAGAAGGGACTAAGCATAAACTACAAGAAAGCAGAATGCTTAGTTATCAGTAAAAGGATGTGCCCATAATGCGATTTGCAGGTCGGGGACACTAAATTCAAGCAGCTGGTGAAATTTCAATATCTGGGAAATGTTCTGATAGAAGACGTTAAGTGCGACGCTGAGATTCGACGTCGTATGTGGATGGCTGAAGACGCATTCCGAAAGGCAGAGTATTACGAGATAGGGTTATTTCGTTGGTAACAAAGAAAATAATTCTGTACTGCTACGTGACATCTGCTCTGCTTTACAGCAGCGAATGTTGAACGGTCTCCCCAAGAGGAAGAAGAGACTCGAGGTAACGAATGTATGGCTCTAAAGAAGGATGCTAAGGATATCATGGACTGAGCGTATGAGCAACGGTGAGGTTTTGGAGAGGATGCAAACAAGGAGAAAGCTTATACTTAACATCAGAAAGATGCAGCTTAAAAATCTGGGTCGCGTAATAATTGCTTTCCCTTGTCTCTTTTTCCCGCTATTCACAGTGTGAAAAGAGGGAAAGAGAGACAAGGTAAAGCACCGCGTGATATTCCTAGCGGGCTCAGACAAGTGGCTGTCAGGTCGCGGTCTGGGAGAAGTATCAAAGAGATAAAACATATAGAGAGCTAGGTATAGATGGAAGTGGAGAGCTATAATCGCCTAATTCTTGAAGGGACTCGGCAGATGAAAGAAGAATATATCCATGGGTGTGGGAAAATTTTGGGAATTTTAAGAAATATTTTTCTTATTAAAAATTAATTAAACAAGACAACATGAAATTCGGTCTTTTATTTTTTTTTTTTTTTGCTATTATTGATGTCTGACTATTTTTCTATATTTTTTATTATTTTCTATGACTCTGTTCTACATTTGTGGATAAATTTTTGAAGATAGAACTAATTTATTTTATGTGCAGTGTTCCATAAAATATCGGTGTTTATGACTTCCTAAATCACCCGATCTTTTGTAGCTCATAAAAATATTTGTCCGTTTACAGACACTTTAAACGGCAGTCACGTTTTTGCAGTTGATTTGTACACGCTCATTCTTTCTTTCTGGCCCTCTTGCATTTCGTAAAACAGTGAATGTCGATTTCTTTAACTCCCCATTCCAGAATATGCGGCCCTAAAATCAAAATAGAATCCTTCTGATTCTAATAAGCTTCATTTGTATTGTCGGTTTTACTTAAAATTTCCTACTTTTACACAAACATCAGTCATCGTATTTCTAATTTTCCGAGAAGACCTTTAATGTTAATTCAATTCTCATCTTCATATCTAAAGAAATTGTCCAGGATTCGCCGCAGAAAAAGAAGATTGGTATTACCAGTTCAATAGAATTATTTTTTATATATACATTATTCTAAAATAAAATTTATGTAGAAAATATCGCAAACTCATACGAGTACAATCAAAATGCAAAAGAAAAAATAATTTTACCGCCACTGAGGCTAAAATATTTAGAGACATCTATAATTTCATCAACACTGGAGATTTTGAAAAAAAACGGATTTACAAGATGTTTCGATACGCAGTTATGACGCTCCATGTTTAAGAGGTTCATTATTCTTCACTATTTATTGCTTTTATCAAGATATCGTGTGCTGTATATGCTATTTCATTTTTAAAATAAATTGAATGATTCTTGATCAACTCAGGTATTTGCATCTCGGTCTTAAATTAACATTTCCATTGATACAATGATACAGCCTTTTTGTCTGGGTATTTCTCAATGGCGTTGCCATTCTCTGTTCTTAGAATACACTTTCGTGCAGACTAAATAATAGAATTTTTACAAAAAATCGTCAAAAATTAAGTTTTATCCTACGCTGCTGTATGCCTAAATTATTAAATACAAAAAATAAAAATGTGCAACGCATATTCTAAGGGGTTATATTTCCCGGTTTCTGAAAAAAAAATCATATATATATATATATATATATATATATATATATATCTGTCATCTGTATATATATGTCAACACACTTCTCCCATATTGACTATTATGTTTTTATATTTAATATTATTTTTTTTCATGGCCGAAATCATATTTTCTTAAATTCCTCTATCATAAGAACAACAGATAATGAATTGAACCCAAAATATTTATTCAGATATATATTTCGCAAACCCAAGATTTACCGTCTTGTCTCCCAATGCATATTTATCTCTACTTCTTAAAATTCAAGCTTGACAACTGCTGCGTAAGTATATTGTGTCTGCAAGGAGACGATGAAAGATGTTCTCCATGTACTGAACATTTGGACCAAATTATTGGCCCGTAGGTCAAATGCCATGTGGGACATCCTGCTGGCACCAGAGTAGGCTGCAAAGGCACTACCTGGCAGCGTACGCACCACAACGACACTGAATTTGCAAACGGAGTACATGGGCACACTGAACATGCAGATTACGTTACATGAGGTCCCAATTTATATCTATGAGCAATATTTGAGTGCCTTTTCCCCGGATTTTAGCCCTGTTAGGTGGGTATCCTCAGTTACAAGCAAGGCGGGAATTGCCACCAGTGACTACGAAGTCATGGTGTCAATGACACGAACAAACTTTAATGATGTCCCCAATGTAATCCCTTGTGGCGGCCGAAATATTCATGACGTCGTGGAGAGACATAGTCCCAGCTGTTATGCGTGTGAATACGTCGTTCACCTGGCAAAATTTTATCTGAGTAGAAACCCGGCACCACATGCTCAATCATCAACTGAGTAACCCAAGGTGGATGTACCAAAGAAGGCTTCCAGTGGTTCTAGCGAGTGGATTGAGGTGGTGAAGTGTGGAGCCAAGGCGGCAATTCCGTCTTCCTAGTAGAATAAGGAGCTGCCAACAAACAGTAGCAGCTGAAACAGCAGGAGGCAAAAGAGCAGCCTTCAAAACAACAGCTGAAACCGCTGCAACAGCAACAGCAGTCGGATCCGCAGCGACTGCCTGAGAAGGATAAGCGACAGCAGAAGTCGCTGTAGAGCTGGAAAGAAAAAGGAAGCAACGGGAGTAGTCCAAGCAGCGGGAGCTATCAGAGCAGCAACCTGAGGAGGAGCTGATCTATCCGCAGGATGATTTACAACAGGTGGATCTGTACATGGAGTTGGAGGAAGTGCCTCCATCACGATCCGCTTCACTGAAAATGGGCAAGGATGATGAAGAGGACACAAAAGGCACCAGAAGTTAGAGTAATTTTGCTCGGAGTAGGTCGGAGAAAGCCCTGGTATCTGCCGAGACTCAATCTTTTCCAAGTTCACCGGCAAAAATGAAAAACATCATCACCACAAGTTTTAGTCAAGGAGCCTCTCTTTCTTCCATTCTAGGGCTTCGTCTTATCCCTCTCTCTCATCTATCCCTACCCTAAGATAAAGAAGAAACAAGAAAAACTGTCACAAGTAAGGAGGAAGTGTGCTTGATTGACTGGCAGGTCCTCGAGAGAGAAATTTCTTCTCAAAGGAAGGCCCTATAGAGGCCGCTGTTTAAGTGTACTATGGTGGATAGAAAGTTCAAGGAAGACAATCGCAACTTGCCAAAGGCCGCTGGAGGTAATTACACTCATAATTAAAACGGGAGGTAATACGTGGGAGTACCTGGTGGGGGCAAAAGGCTTATTTCCCGAGCATCAATATCGTACAAGTAATAGACGAACTGGTGAAAATGTCCAATTTTTGCTCTGGAAGGGTCCCGGTTTTGCTACACCCCTCCTTATATATGGCTATAAAATTAACCTTCACAACAGTCGTCGGCGGTATTATCTCAAACATTAGAATTACGACCGATATTAGAACCGATTGCATGGTACAATCTGTCGGGGACTCGACTGACATAGATTTCCATCCAGTTTAAGTGTGCCTTCAAAAATACACCTTAAAAGATACCTATTATGCTAGCTAGCTTGAATATGAACGACTTGAGAGAACAGAGTAATGTAGTCCACCTGTTTCGTAATCTCTTTCCGTTTGGTGTGGATGTAGCCGCGATCCAGAAGACACACTAAGTTTGCGACGTCAATGCTATTGTGCTCTCTAACGAATATTTCGTCTATTCAGTATGCAGGGAACAGAAGGCCAGAGGTGTTTCTTTGTTACTCAAGCGTTCCCTGGATGCGAGGGTCGGCCTTGTCGATGGAGGCGTGGAGGGTCAGTTTCCGTGAGGAGTGTTTCGTTTCGGCTCGTTGAGGTTTATGCGCCCAACGCCCATGGCTAGCATGTCATATTTTTACGTCACTTGGGGCCGTTCCTGGTGGATTTCTCGCGCTGAGTCTTAATGGGTGACTGGGGTGTCATTCACAACACGAAGATAGACGGGGGCGAAAGCTAGCAGGAAGGCAACGGGCGATCGCAGCTTCGTTCATCTGATCGGCGATTTTGGGCACGTCGATAGATACCGAGTCGATCAGCCGGGGCTGGTGATATAGACGTGAGCTCGTAATTGGCCGAGTCTCCAGGTAGCCAGCTACCTGGGTAAAATGTCAATCAGTACAGTCGACCTAGATTTATTAGAGTGTCACATATTCCACCGTTTACACAATTCGGATCATAGATTCGTCTGTGCCCGGATGGCTGGACACTGAAAGATCAATGGTGGACAGGTGGGATTTTCCCCAACAGCTGACTAGATTAGTGCAGCGGGAATTAGTGGGGACGGTTACTGGGAGTAGGTGGTGCGAGATACTAAAATATAGGATTAGTTCCTTCACCACTGAATATATCCAACTACTCACTCTAGGTAAGATTAAAAGGTGTAGACTCTAGAGTATAGTCCGTCCCGTTGGGTGGCTCGGAAGATTCCATAGACAGAGCCGTATCACGGAAGGCCCTGAACCGTGAGGCTAGCCAACGCTACTAGCGTCCAAAACTTAGACATAGTTTAAAAAAAAATGTCTAACAAAGCTGTGAAGATGGGCGCAGAATTGAACAAGGAAAAGATCCGTCGTGGTTCCGATCAATAAATTCATGAGGTCATTACCGTGGTGGAGCGTACACAGAGGTCAACCAAATACAAATGCGAGACGTTTCAGCGGTACTTCGAGTCATTTTATCAAGGAGCCTGGTCTCGGTGGCGATAAATTTCGCAGCTACTTAGCTAACTATCCTTGGCTTCCGACGACTTAAGCGGCTAGCGGTGAGTGTGAGATTTACTTTGCATTGAAGATGGTCGGCAGAGTTAAGTCTACGAGACTTGATAGTCTTGAGGCTGTCGCATATATTTTTCTCAATTTTGACAGTGGTGTTCAGCATCCGATTCCGGCATGGGTCCATCCGCGAACAGTTCTCCAGGTGGGTGGGAGATCACGCTGTTGAAAAAGGGCAAGTGTTTTGAGAGGGATGTAGATTACTATAGGCCCATAATTTTCCTAAACACACAGTTAATTATTTTCGCAAAGATCCTATTGGAGCGTTTGAAGTCAGTTCCCGAGACTCTTTTGCGACCCGAGCAGACGTGGTGTGAGGGTAAATAGAATTCAGATCAACTTTAATCTGATCTACACGATCCTAGAGGGTGTAAATACGACTGAGGCCGCGCTGAACTATTTACATCAATCCAAGTCATTTGACCATCGCTACCTTGCTGCTATCCTTCAGGCCGCCGGATTCGAACCTGAATTCTGCTGCTGGAGTACCCTCCTGTATCGTTCCCCCAGTGTTGTGGTACAGAGGAATAGGAAGATGACGGGCGCTTTTGCAAAGTCTTGGCTGTATCTACAGGGTTGTACTCTGTCGCCCGTACATTACACTTTGGCGTTGGAGCCTCTCATTCGCCGGCTAAGAGGAAGAGTGTGCAGTCCGGCCCTACGTGGTATTGCTGTCCCCAGAGGGACGAGAGACAGGGTTTCATCCTACGCCGAAGAGGTATCTACTTTCGTGTCGTCTCGCAGTGACATTGGGGTGTTACTGAAAATGTGACAGCGGTCAAAAGTAAGTGCGACAATCATCCGACTTGCGGTTAGGTGCATGGAATGGGGTCGATATTCCGGAGCCGTCTGGCTGTCCACATTCTTTTTGTGTTGTTTGGACCCGACCTCGTTCGTTGCCGCCGGGCAGACTTGGCGTCGAAGGAGGTTGTCCATGAAGAGCAGGATGGGGGGGTGCCTGTTACGTATTTCCTCTTGTTCTTTACCACTTGTCTGTACTTTCTTTCTGCAAGGAAAATAAAGCGCTTGAGTGCTTGATATCTTCCATTTTATGAAAGGGACGCAAGCTTAAATCAACCGAGCACACCTTCAAGCATTATCCTCAGGTCCACCTACTATGGTACCTAGTCGGCGAGTTGACGGCTCGTCTCGCGCCCGAAAAGCTCGTGCATATTGATCGTGCATACCCGTGTGACGAAGTGTTCCCCTCATATTCTGGGGTGAAACGAATGGTGTTTCTATCGCTGCTGGCCACAGCTTCATTTGTACAGTAGGGAGTCTTGCGAGGCTACCTTCTTTTTCATCAGGATATGATATGATTCTTTGATCATCAACTCAAGATGAAGATTAGAACTGATAGGAAACGGTTGGATTCGACGGACTTTAGCGACAGGTGGGTAACTGAGGCATGTTTAGTTCTTGTGAACGGGACTAGACTTGATTTACTCGTTTAGGTCTAATTCACATCGGGGTGGTTTACTATGAAGCCCTCCCCTTGTTAGGCTAGACAAGCTTTGTGTACTTAGTAAGTGCTTTTACTGGCTAACGTGACATTCACAACCTCCCCACTTAGTTTTTGGCCTACTTTCATTTGCACTGGGTCAGCTTTATTTATTCCACATGTACTTATATATTTTCCCCTTTCCCTTTCCTTTGTCGAGAGAGCATCTTAATTATGTTGTAGGGCAGAATAAGGCGGTCTCTCCTTTTTTGAGGGTTGGACGTTTACTATCATCAGTTAGCCTTTGTTTGTTTTGATATTTAGTTTGTGTTCAGCCCCTCCCCTCGCATTGTAAATCATTAGATGTTTATGCATAAAATTTTTATGATCATCAAATTTTTTTATCAGGGGTGCGTTTTGTACCGTCCTCCTCAGAGTCTGAAGAATTATGATATATGGGTGATTTGATTGGCGACGGATGAGTTCTTGTGCTCTATGTGTAACTTGTAATGACTGAATGGACCGAAAATAGGATTAGCTAGATGTTAGATAGTGAAGACAAGCCTCAACTGCTTGTTTCATGATTTTATTTATATACAATAAATATCGATAAAGTGGAATAAATGTTACTTTTAAATTTATTCGAACTGTTTTCACTAAAATGTATTCCGCTTTATCAAATGGAACGTTACGTGAAACCAGACCGCATGGATCTGGACATTTCCGACCGAGATTCAACTCACACATGTCGACATTGGAGGCAAATGTTCGAAGGATTACTCACAGCACTCCAGTTAACTCAATAGAAGGCTTTGACAGGTACTGACAAATACACTTTCTATTTACACCATTTTCCCACTCCAATTTATAGAAATTTGTCTCAATATGATAATTACGAAACTGCTGTAGGTATTTTGGAGGCCATGTTTGTCATTTAAAGGAATACCATTTTCGCTAAACATTTACTTATTAACAGTCGTCAAAAGCCTGGAGAAGGCCGTAAGCACGACATTCAGATTCTAAAGACAGTAAACGTGTGCGAATTTATAGCCTTAATTGCAAACCAATCATGAAATGATGTTATCAGGGATTCATTCATCAACGGAATACTGTCCAACGAAATAAGACAAAATTACTAGATAAGAAAGACTTTTCAACAGCTTATGAACAAGCCCTAACGTTAGACATGGCACAGAAGCAGGCTGTCTTCTCTACAAATCCTGAGGTTCTGGGTGATGATAATTCTGCCCCTCCTCTTAAAGTTCAAAATTATTCCATTGTTCAAGTTACTCCTACACTGCTTTTGGACAACCATTAACAATTTATTAATGCTGCCTCAACAGCTCCATAATACGACTACCGTGGACTCCGTAGGCATTGCCATTTTTCCTGTCCTGCTCAAGGCATTAAATGCCATATGTGTGGTAAATTTGGACACTTATCGAAAGTTTCTCGGTCAGTTTCTTGACAAAAAAAAAATGCTTAGCTATTTTCCTACCGTAGCTCTAAATACAATATCAGCTGCATTTATTGACTGCCTATCAAAGACCATTGTGAACGTTAAATAAATGGATTGTTTGCCCATGTCATTATTGATACAGTAGTTCCGAAATTTTATCAATACCAGTATCGTGAACGCGAACGCGAACAAATGGAACATTTGTCTTAGTTCCAATCAAGGAGAGATGGCAAATTCATCTTTGTCTTCGCATGTGGTTGGATATTGCATGGTTAATCTAAAACTAAAAATAAATTCCTGCCAAAGAATCAAATTATCTGTGATGAAAGAACTTCCGCTGCTTGGTTCTTTTAGGTAGCAATTAACTAAGACACCTTTCCTTTGTTGTAATCGCTTTTGGTGGGCTTAAACCGGCCCTAACCGTATGCAGACCGTCAGCTGCTAAAGTGCTGTGCCGTCACTTTTTGCAAATTAGACACCTGACTGCAGTAAAATGAAGACGCTATTCCCAAGAGGATAAACAATTCACTGCAGCAGAATTAACAAAACTGTTTAAAGAGGAAAACAAACCAAGGTTCTGTAAACCCCCTCCAGCAGCAGACCACACAATATTTTCGAAATGCTTCACTTGGATTTTAATTCCCACTACTCTCAAAAACAGAAAATACATACATGCTCACAATAACAGAAAATTATTCAAGTCTTCTCTCCGTCATTTCTCTGTCTGGACGTAACGGCTGCAACAATAATACAAGCTTTGTTCTCGCCTTTTCTCCGTTTTAGGAGTGCCTGCTTATATCCACTCGGATCGTGGATCTGTTTTTATGTCGGGGGAACTCAAGCGAATTTTGCAAGAAGTAGAATAACTTCAAGTCGAACGACTCCTTATAATTTCCAAGACAACAGATAATGGGAAAGATACAACGTCATAATGTGGAAGACAGTACAGTTGGCGGACAAAAATCTTAAGAGTCCGAGATGTGAGTGTGAATGTCTCATGTCAGTGGGTTTATACACTATAATGACTGTATTATGTACAGCGACAAATGATACGTCACATGAAAGGTGCTTCTTGTTCCCACAACGAATCTCAGAAGGTAACACCCTCGCATCGTGGCTTGAACACCCTGGGACACTTTCACTAAATATGACACATTAGTAAGCAAGGTAGAACTAAACGAATCGAACCCACAGTTTGCACTGGTTTGAAATACGGAGGGAATGCATACTACTGTTCTCTTAAGGGAGCTAGCTCCGGCAGGGAATGTCTTTGAATGCACAACTACTGCAGAGGTAGACGGACTTCCTTTTCACATAACCAGTCTGACAGGCTCAGGTAATCTTCCGCCATATACGTCAAGTCAATAATCCCTACAAAATGTATCTGAATATTGCTAAAGAGCCCAAAATGATTCTAATTCAGACAATCTATCGAAACGCCGAAGAAAACGACAGTGTTTCGAAGCAAGATTCTTTAGCCCCAAACGCCGTCCGGTTCAAAGACAGATGCTGAAGGCAAGCCAACACGTCACTCCTAGAGAACCCACAGAAAGCCAGCTCGATGTGAGGACTTTATTTTCTAGAGATAAATAGTTTGGTGGGAGAGAATATAGCATTCAGAAGTAATATGGATCTCTCTTGCACCCCTATTGAGAATGGAACAGTCGACTGTAGATATAAGTAGTTGATTTCTTTCACATGTATTAATAAAGTGGAATAAAGATTACCTTTAATTTTATTCGGGCTTTCTGATTTCAATACATAAAGCTTAATCATTTAATCCTAGATGTGCGGCTGGAACAACGTATTTTAATCAGAAATGTTTTCACAAAATTTATTTATTTGGGGCTGTCATTAAAATCAGGTCATTTTGGAGATGTAATCATAAGGCAATGAGTTGAAGTATTTAATGTTGGCCTTACAATATGCACTAATATCAAATTCATTTCCCTGTAATTGTTCAAAATCAAACATTTACTTGGAGTAAGGTATCGCCCGAACCCACAGATTTATAGGCGCTTTGATTTCGCTATAATATATTTAGAGCATACATTTTGAAAGATGGATGTTCGAAAGTGTTGTTGATGTTTGTGGAAAGACTTCCATATCTGTTCATGCTTCAGGCCACGCCAAATATAGGTCCGGCACTGGAGATTAGAAAGAAATGAAGAAATTAGAAAAGAAAAGAAGAAATTAGAAAAGAAAAGAAGAAATTATTTTACCGTCTACACAACAACAGTAGCATAAGACCGCGATAGTGATTATTAACTGTGTAACGCTGGTCGATGCTTCGATTATTTTGCACTAATAATCTCATTAGTAAGCAATTATTATTACCGAATCTTTTAAACAATAAACGTAAGAGTTCATTCGCATTGGAAGAATTTTTATAATGAAAATATACAAATTTGAATTTTGCATTTTTGTAAAAATTAGAGGACTCAAATTTAAAATGATAAAATGCATTCGTTTTTACTTATTTCGAGAAATGTAGGTTTCCATATATTTTGAAAATACTTGCAAATCATGCCACCATCATTCGTTCGTTTGATCTGCATATTAAAAGAAATAATATAAATTATAATGAAGCAATTTATTTCCAGATATTTCTCAGGGGGGAACACATTAGCTCGCCAAGTCCACGGGCTTTAATATCTTAACCCTAGGCTCAAATGTTATTAATTTTAGGATCATGTTCATGAATGCAATATAATTTGATTTTTGAATAGCAAAGCAATTTAGCCTCGGTTCGAAAATCAGTTTTGAGTTTCCTGCGATACAGTGTATGTACCACTAAATGACATTATGAGATACATTAAATTCTAATTTTGTTGAACTCAATCCCATCGGCATATGTGGGTAATCACCTGACAAAATTTCAGTATTCTAAA
This sequence comes from Acanthosepion lycidas, assembly GCA_963932145.1. NCBI lineage: Eukaryota > Metazoa > Mollusca > Cephalopoda > Sepiida > Sepiidae > Acanthosepion > Acanthosepion lycidas. The sequence continues at coordinate 92,699,329 of OZ010594.1, forward strand.
TATTGGTTATATATCACATGGATGTGTAGAGATATTTACAAATTCAGCTTCTTTCTGCACAGGAACAGGATTAGTCGAAAACATTGTACTTTAGATATTATTGGCAGAAAAATTATGAAATACATATTCAAGATTCTCAGTTTCACAGCGCATCGAAGATAAAAATCAGATGAAAGCAACGGGTAATCTGCTTGTATGTGAAACTATAAATGACGTAAAAGCAAAGATGAATTCTAAACGGAGAATAATTTTAGAGCACGATATATGGCACGAAGCTGTGGAAAATCATGGGGACCAAGGTTATTAAAGTATTAGGTTGGTGCAAAAATAATGACGTAATAATGCCGATTTAGACGTATTTTTAACGTCAAAAAACCACATTATTACGTCATTAGTTTTGTACCAACCTAATATATATATATATATATATATATATATATATATATATATATATATATATATATAAGAGGACCAGAAAGAGAGGGAGAGAGCTAAAGAGAGAGAGAGATGGGGGGTAGATTGTCATAAAACACTACTGTAATGATAAAAGATTATTAAGAATTATTGTACCATGTTGTTATATGCCAGTGTAATAATTTAATATTTGCGAAAGGTATGTGTACATGTTTTATTAATGTTGCGCCACATTAATGAAATTTATACACATGTGTTATATTCATTAAAATATTAATATTGGACTTAGAAAATAATGAGGACATTTTAAAATGTTAAGAATTTAATAATATAAATTTTGACATCATGTTTGGTTTTTCAGACGGAAAATGTGTTCTGCTTTACAAATAGATTCCTCAAATGTCACAGCACCTTGCGTAATATAAGACATTCCTTATTGCTTGTATATGAATTTATTTGGGACAGTATTTTAAATATATTAAAACAATCTCTAAAGACGTTGAAAAATCCACGAAATGCACATAGGAAGTTGATCCTAAGAGGGAAGTAAAAAAAAAAATTAAATATTTATAATAATGGTTAGAAGCATCAATATGTTATTTCAAAACGTTATATAATGGATAGATATTTCCCTGAAACAAGGTAGTATTTTCAATTTTTATCCAGCTCACATCAAACCAGTGTTTATGAGTTAAACTGAATGATTTATACGTATCAATTCACGCAGTGAGTAGATCATTTATTACAAAATATTTCTCCAAAGTATGAGGAGAACGGTTTAAGTATATATTAACATAATAATTGTTTCAATTTATTTTCCATTTATTTCAATTTATATATATATATATATATATATATATATATATATATATATATATATATATAGTATATATATATATATATATGTATGTATATATATATATATGTATATATATATGTATGTATATATATATATATGTATATATATGTATGTATGTACATATATATATATGTATATATATGTATGTATGTACATATATATATATGTATATATATGTATGTATGTACATATATATATATGTATATATATGTATGTATGTACATATATATATATGTATATATATGTATGTATGTACATATATATATGTATATATATGTATGTATGTACATATATATATGTATATATATGTATGTATATATATATATATGTATATATATGTATGTATATATATATATGTATATATATGTATGTATGTACATATATATATGTATATATATGTATGTATATATATGTATGTATATATATATATATATATATATGTATATATATGTATGTATATATATATATGTATATATATGTATGTATGTACATATATATATGTATATATATGTATGTACATATATATATATGTATGTATATGTATGTATATATATATATGTATATATATGTATGTATATATATATATATGTATGTATATATATAAGTATATATATATATATATATATATATATATATATATATATATATATATATATATATATGTGTGTGTGTGTGAATATGAAGAAATATAGTCTTAAGATATGCTATATTTATGGAATAAAGTGCTCAATATCAGATATAGAGCGTTTGTAAATATGAAAGTGAACATGGAAGTCAACACTTAGAGTCGACAGTCTGTTTCATGCTAGATGGAATCGTCAGGGCACGTGTGCTGTTATTTTCCTTGTCAGGCCAGGAGTGCTGTTATTTTTCTCGGTAAAATAAGTTAAATGATACTTAATTAAGGAATTAATTCTGAACTTAGGAAGATGTTAGGAGTAAACCAGTGGAAAAACACAAAAGCACTCAATGACTGGCTCCACAGCATAAATAACAAACAAAATTGTCAATTCCTATCATAAGACATAAAATAATTTTACCCATCCATAATAGAACGTATGCTAGATAAAGCCAAACACTGAGCTCAGGAACAAATAATAATAAGACAAATCTAATTTGATATCATTAAGCACTCCCGTAAATCATTACTATTTCAAAGTGAAGCAGCATGGATAAAGAAAAATGGGATATTTGACACTACAATGGGAAGCTTCGACGGTGCTTGACATGCGAAATTATATGTATTTACTTACTACACGACCTAAGCCAAATAATAGATACAGATGACATAGGAATCTACAGGGACGAGGGTCTCATAGAAACTGTAAAAAACAAAACACAGACAAAACTCGAAAATCAATAATAATCATTTTCAAAAACAACGGACTCGACATAGATATAAAAAACTAACCTAAACGAAGAAGATTTTATAGATGTCACCTTCAACCTAATTAAAAGCATATATAATCCATACAGAAAACCCAATGATAAACCAATCTATATACACACATCTTTCATCCACTCGCCTTTTATAATCAAACAGATACCAAAATCGATTACCCGCAGGCTTTCCAACTATTCCTCCAATGTATCTATATTTAACAAAGTTAAGAATGACTACGAAACAGTTCTAAAATATAGCGGATTCCCAGAAACACTCACATACCACAGAACGCAAAAAAAAGCAAACAGGAAAAGAAATATCATATGATTCAATCCACCGCATAGCAAAGATGTAAAAAAAAAAAACGTAGGAAAATTATTCTTCAAACCCTTAGGCAAACACTTCACGGAATGAAGCACCCCACACAAATATTGAACAAAAACACAGTAAAAATCAGCTACAGTTGCACCGAGAACATAGCACAAATAATAAAAACTCACACGAGAAAAATTATCAAAAAAAACACACGAACAAATGAAACCCACGTGCAACTGCAGAATAAGGAACGGAATTCCTTTAAACGGTAATTGTTTGCAAAACGACGTAATCTACCAAGCACGATAAAATCACCAGATAATGAAGAGAAAGTATACATAGGATTAACTGAAAGACCCTGGAAACAAAGAAATTATGCAGACAAAACATCTTTTACAAATAGTAAATATGCGAGCATCACAAAGTTTTCTAAATATATCCGTGAAATTTAAAAAAAAAAAAAAAAAAAAAAAAAAACAATACACACACATCACACAAAAAATATATTGGATAATAAGGAAAATATCATCAGCCTACAACAACCAAGCAAAAATTTGCGAACTTTCCTTTTGAGGAAAAAATAGCTATCATTACCTTCCCAGAACAAAAGAAATTATTAAATAAAAGATCTGAAAATGCAGACATGAATACAAGTTTTTTTACAACGTTACTTAAAAATGGAAAAGTGAAAATAAAATAAAATAAATAAATAAAATAAAAAATGAAATAAAATGAAATAAGCCAATCCAATTTGCAAATCACTAAAATGCCCAATTTACCTCGGAATACACTGTATTGGTACCAAATGTGAAAAAATAGCCAAACAAATTTCATCCAATGTTCGTTGTTGTTTTTTCTCTGCCGAAGTTCGGATTATTTTTCAAACTCGGCCTATGTTTAGATCTGCGTGTAAAGACGTCCTCCCTCCCCACCAAATTAATTCATTTATAAATATGTTTGTAGTTGCGGAGCCGACTACATAGGGAGAACATCTCAACGCTTAGACATGAGAAAAAAACAACACGATCCGACAAAAATACGAAATCACACCTTACCTTTGAATGGTCTCTTCTCGAACACCTCTCGTTCCGCGATATGCGAACACCTATTAAAGAACAGAGATTGTGCAGCCAAATTTAGTGTTGACTGGTTCACCGTGTTGTCTCGGTCTCACTATTTATTTCATCTAAAGGTTCTGGAGGCACCTTACTTCGGGTCCCGTAAGCCTTCTTTGTGTAAACAACGAGACTGTTTGGTGGGACTCGCTGTCATTTGTCTTTAGTTCCTTTTCATATTTTTTTGACAACTTCCTTTTATTGTAAATTTTCTTTGTTAATTTTAAATCTCCCGTTGAAGCCTGAAGAGCGGGAGCGAAACCGGTTGCTGCGCCCGTTTTTAATATGTCTCGTAATATTAAGTTTTATACTTTTATTTCGATCATTAAATTTTGTACCTACAAAAATATCTTTAAATATCTGAAAGTCGTGTACAATCTTAGTTAAATTTGTAAATTAAATAAAACATTACAGATTAAGGCTAAATTAATATCTATTGAGTATGAAATTAAATTTCTTAAACAATGTATCCGCTTCCAGGTTTTCCCCTCTTTCATTCAGTTCAGAGTGAAGAGGGCTAAGTTACATCTTGTTTGGAAGATTGAGTTTGTCTTCATCAATGACTGGATTCAATATCTTTCTTCTACAATCCTTGGCCTTAAGCCTGATTACAGGAGATTACTATGTTCTCATATGAATTCAGTTTCATTTTCTGATTGGATTAGTTTCTCTAGTTTTTGGGGATTTGTCCATCAACGGCAGTGTGTTAAATTGTCTACAAATCAAGATGCCAAGTTGAAAACTTTGGTTCAAAAGAAATACGGAGTCACAGCTTAACCAAATTTAAATAATATTATTAATTTGTCAACGCATGAACTAACCGAGTTAGAATCTTTTGTTCTTTCTCACGTGTTGGTTTTCTGCATTCCACCCTCTATGCCTGACAAGGAGAAGATTTTTTCAGAGTTCGAGGTTTTCTATGCTCAGTTGGCAAGACTCTCTCCTACCTCTATCGACGCGGTGACTAATTTGAAAGCCCAATTGAATAATTTCGCACACACTTTTTCCTGTTCCTCTGCTGCAAATGCTGAATCCAAATGGAGAGCAGAACATCAGCGTGGTGTTAATTCTCTGAGGAATAATTATAACTTGATAATTTCCAGACCAGATAAAGGTGCTGGAGTAGTTATTTTAGATCGAGCTTACAATATAACTAAGATTTCTTCTATTTTAGAAGATTCTTCAAAATTTACTGAACTTGGTTCTGCTGACACCTGTGATGGAACCTCTTCAGGTGAAGCGAAATTTTAAAATTACTTATAAAGTGGGTAAAGTCAGGGCTACTTTCAAAAGAAATTGCCAACGAAATCCGTACTTCCGTTTCGATTCGTCCCCGTTTATATGGTCTCCCGAAAATCCAAAAAGAAGGTGTACCTTTACGACCGATTTTATCTATGATCGGTTCAGCCCAACACAAGGTAGCCCAATGGCTCTCCACACTTTTGGATCCTGTGTTGCAGTGCTTGGATGGATTTGGTATAAAGGATTTCTTTTCCTTCGTCGACCTCGTTCAAAATTTGTCTTCTTCTGGTAAGTTCATGTGCTCTTTCGATGTCTGCTCCCTGTATACTTGTGTCCCTTTAATGGAAACCATTGATATTTGCTGTGATTTTCTCTATCTCAGTTAATTCCTAAGTCAATGTTACGTGAATTGATGAAATTTGCCACGTTCTCCGTCGAATTTAGTTTCAACAACACCATGTACAGACAGATCAACGGAGTTGCTATGGGCTCGCCTTTGGGTCCGGCACTTCCCAACATATTTTTTGGCTTTCAGGAAGAAAAGATACGAAAGAATCCACTTTGTCCTCAAATGCATTGTCGGTACGTTGTTGATACCTTTTGTTTATTTAACGGTGAATTTGAGGCTGATCAGTTTCTTTCGTTTTTAAATGGTATCCATCCAGCACTGAAGTTCAATATTGAAAAAAAATTCCAATCATTAATGGCCTTTTTGGTGTATTAGTACATCGCACAATAACAGGTTTTCTCACTTCCGTTTACAGAAAACATACTTTCGCAGGGTTGTACACGCGTTGGGACTTTTTTGTCTCATTAAGCACAAGATTAACATTAAAAACCCTCCTACATAGAGCATTAAAGATCTGCTCTGAGCCTTTCTTGAACGACGAAATCGACTTTATTAAGGATAACCTATGTAATCTGGGTTATCTTCTCGATACTGTTAATTCAGTTATCCGTAGTAAAGTTGAAAAAAAGTAAAAGTAAAAGTGTGTTTATTATGCAAATATATCAATAATGCCTTCCAACAGTTTACTACATCAATTTGAACTCTTCTTTTCAGTTGCCAGCCATCTTTAAATTACCACTTTAACTACAAAAAATTAGTATTATTACAAAAGAAAAATCATAATTAAACTGATATTATATTAACTGTATACGTAAGTATGCAAAAACAAACAAACAAACAAAAATTTAAGTGAATTTGGTCCTAGTACTACAGTTACTATGTAACCCAGTATTACTTATTACATAGTAGGCTTATAGGCGACTAAACCTGTACTCCTATATAATTATTCAAGACCTGTCAAAAGTGCGGAGGAACCTCTTTTGATTATAGGCCACTTACCGTAGGATTCTTGCATTCAACAACTTTTTTGTAGCCACTGGCTAAGTGAACGAAAACTATGTAAAACCTACGATTTCATTGTCACAGCTGGCTAGACCATGACAGATCGAATCCCGGGTTTAAAGTGTAGAGCCAGTGCAGCGAAGCCTGCACTTCATTTAAAAATACCCCTGCGCTTGTCTAGAGTAAAAGTTCGCATCCACCAACCATTCCCAAGCCATGTAACAATGGGAAAGGGTCGAAAAACAGCAGGTGAAAACTGACACTGAAAGTTACAGTCCCAGTCTCGCATGCAGGCGCGACAGGATATTGATTGCTTGATGTTGACCTAGGGACAACCTCGTTCGCTAGGACACTGATTGACCAAGCAGACTTCTTTAGGGACATCACTGCTTGCTCCATATGGAAAGAAGCCTGGAAAAGGTGCCCTAGACAAAGCTCATATCCTACATTACCCAGTTGGTTAACCGCGATCAACAGGCTTCTTCTTATTGGGTCGAATGTCAGCAAAGAAAGGTTCCCATCTAACTGTAAGTGTATAAAAGGACGACATATATCATGCTGGGATATCAGAATCACACCCGAAAGTGGTCAACCAAAACCTCGCTCTGCTCTAATTTCAAATCAAATGACAAGACTAAATGTTGAAATCGCTGCTCTCAATGAAGTCCGTTTCCAAAGGGAAGGCCGCCCAAAATGCACGGCGCCATATATAGTCACTGCTGGTCAGGTAATTCAAAACTGTGAGTCATCCCTGGGGATCGGGATGAGTATCGCCCCCGCCACATCATCATTTGCGCGACTGAGCTGACGGCGATACATAGGTTTATGTACCATGGATGTATCATCACACCAGTTGCTGGGATCGACAATAGACTGGCAAAGGCGAGCATTGCATTTAGCAGACTGGAAAAACGTGTGTACTACAACAGGCACCTGGAAATATCAGAGTGAATAGATATATCCTCTTCTCCCCTCTCCTATAATGCTAAGCGTCATGGGTCAAATATACCGACACCTCCGCACAAACCTTAAGATTCACTGGAGTGACTTCGTTACAATGTTGGTGTAGATCACCAGCATTGAGGCCATGCTGCTGAAGTCCCAGTTACATGTTACCAGGATAGAGAATCATCGCCTACATTACATTTTATTGTACGGGGAGTTCTCCACTGGCTATTGCGGCAAAGGGGCATCAAAGAAGCTGTCTAAAAATTCCCTGAAAAATATCCTTTGGTGCCTCTCCTACACACCATTGTCAAAGGTCAACTCTAGCTGTGAACCGTGACGCCTGTACTCTCAACATTAACCATGTGGTCTCCTTCTTTGAAAATCCCTGCAGGGCCGCTCTCAGAGACGAGAAGCAGAGGGGGAAGTACAGGAATGCTATGTCATTGAGCCCAGGCAGGACATTTAACTGAAACTATTGCGAACGTGTAAACTGTCCCGCATTGGACTTAACAGTTAAAAACAAGCCTGCAAGCGGCGTGTAATTACTTTTTCGTGATCTTCTTTTCGCAAGCGAAGGCATCATCGTGATGATAACGAAATCTTGCAGCCACTTATATATATATATATATATATATATATATATATATATATATATATATATATATATATATTATAAAAAATCTCAATATCCGGTATAAACAGGAACGAAACTAAGGCATCCGGTGATGATATCGATGTCCACTTTTTTTTTATATATATAAAATAATCCTGGCCGTCAAATTGTTTTCGATTGCAGTTGTTTGTTAGGTTTCATAGCTACTTTCAGATTCTCGTTCAAATGATAGCTTCATTCTGTTTTCTGCAATTTAAATACGCTGATCGGTATTAGCTAGAGTTTCTAAGAAAGACTCCAAAATACAACATTACCAGTTATTTTGAATAAGGGAAATTCATTGATAGATATTTATTGCATTTAATCATAACAGAGATACAACTACAAAAGATGTTATAAAGGTAATGAATTATTGAAAGACGTTAGAAACTACTAAAAATTACTAAAGTAGTAACAGATTTTTTTTTTAATTTCTAGAAGTAATTTCTGGAAGTAATCAGTGAACACAAAATGAACAACGACATTGAGGGTAATCAAAATTCTGGAGTAGAAAGTTTGACAGAAATTTAATTATGGGGAAAATTGTTGGAATTATTTTAAGACATTGAAATATATTTTTCGTTGACGCAGGTCCCAACAAAAAATTGTCATCAATATAATAGATACATGGATGGAAATGCTTATTTAGAGAATTATGAAGAACTTGGTAATCCCAAGGAGGATGAAATACTGAGAGCTCAATGTAAATCCAGATCTAATATTTTAAAGAAAAACAGACCAGTTTAAAGTACCATTATAACAATTTATTTCACAAGAGCCCTTTTAAAGTACGCCGGGTCATCGAAAAAAATGAAATGCATTTTCGTTCCATTTCAGGTTTCGAAGTGTTATCTGATGATCCGGCGCCCTTTAAAAGGGCTCTGTTGAAGTAAATTGTTATAATTGTACCTTAAAGTGGTCTGTTTTTCTTTAATATATATATATATATATATATATATATATATGTCCGTTTGAACGATCTTTGCCATGACAAATTTGTATATATATATATATATATATGTATATGTGTGTGTGTGTATGTGTGTGTGAGTGTCTGCGTATGTTTGTGTGTGTGTTTTTGTATGTGTATTTCGGTGTGTTTGTCTGTGTGTTTTGCGGTCATCACTCAGAGGCCACAGTTTGCATAGTTAAACACAATCGTCAGGTCATGTGCACTGTGATTTGGCTCGGCTATTCGTTTATGCTGGTTAATGGTGCATTATATGTAACTGTAACGATTTTTTTCTAATTTTTCAGGGTAGTACCATTTGTGTTTCTAATTACTCTAGCCACTATTGAGTGCAAATAATTCTGGATCTGATTGCAGTATAGTGGATATGTTATAGTGCTGTTTATAACATTTTACTTATTATATTTTTTTTAACATTTTATAGGGCTTCATTATAATTGTTGCGTTAAATTGTTTTTATTCGTCGTCTGTTAATTTGTTTATTAATTAATTTTTCACACACACACACACACACACACACATATATATATATATATATATATATATATATATATATATTAATGCATGTTTCATTAAATAATATAGACAAGTTTTGTATATTTATTTTAAGTAAGTTCCTTTCATGTTGTCTGATAAGCTTAATCACATTATCGTTGAAAGACGAAAATAAAACACCATATTGGTACATGTTAAAATCCAATCTAAGCTTTCGGCTTACATAAGCCATTATCAAAGATGACAATTTCAATAAATCAAACAACACAAGGACGAAACGACAATGATAGTCCACCCTTGCTGCATGAATGATTTCAAAGTAACGTCAAACTCGTATATACGAGACGCAGAAAAGAAAATTGCGTCGCAGCTCGTGACGTCTCACATGAGAGTGTAAAATGAGATGTCTTAAGCATGGGAAGCCGTTAGTATAAACCAATGGCTTCTGTTATAAATTATAGGCATTTAAGGATATTTTGGAGATTTCATAGTTTATTTTGTTTATGTTAGGTTTCAACTGTTTTATGTATAAAGCTTCAAGAATTTTTAATTTTTGTTTACTGTTTTCAAGTTTAAGGAAAGTTGTTTTGTCAACAAGGATTTTCCGGAATTGTGTACGCGGCAGGCATGTTGTTTTAAATGTCTAAAAATGTCATATTGGATTTAAACATGTATCAATATGTTGTTTTCCTTTCGTCTTTCAACGATAATGTGATTAACCTTATCAGACAAAATGTAAGAAACTTACTTAAAATAAAGAGACAAAACGTGTCTATATTATTTGATTAAACATGCATTAATGAAAAATTGCTGCCTAAATATACAATATATATATATATATATATATATATATATATATATATATATATATATATATATATATATATATATATATATATATGCATTCTCCTTCAAGAAGTCTTTAGACATTTTTGATTTATTGTTGCAAGATGAGACTGTTTTATTGATTTTCCAAGATGTTTTTGGTGTCATTTAGATTTTCTTTTTGACACCAGAGATGTTTTGAAAATATTCTACTGTTCGTGTACTTAGTTTTTTTAAAAATTGTTTTTTGTGCTTAGTTTTTTCCAGTGTCCTTCAGTTAATTCTGTATATTTTTCTTCGTCATTTGCCGAATTCAGATTGTTTTGCAATATTAAATTTTCTCCAAATCAATAAATAATACAGAATTAAAATAAATAATTCACGAATTAACAACTTACGAAAGTACTCATAAAGATAATACATATAATAATAGCCACAAAATTACATTCGGGTCCACAATTGTATACGGTCTATAGCCATTGGAATAATTCGATGCATAAAAGTTACCGCCTAAAGTTAGAATAATAAATACACTTCCGATAATGGAAAATTGACCAGCGGATATAAATACTCGAGCCAAAACAAAGCGCACATTGAGTAAAATTTGAAGACTGTTAGCGATATGTATTGACCACCATGTCCAAGCTGATAAATACATTATATATACACAATATCCAAGTTTATATATACATAGTATATATAAAGCACAACTTAAAACTAAACCCCTACAGACATGAGGCGCACCCGCAGACTTGCGAACACACACACAACACACACATACACACACACACTATGATAAAATATATTTTCGTCGCCAAATCTACACCATTTTTCGGCCGCGGCGACCGATGTAACCTGTGTTTTCTTGAAAAAAGATTTAACCTCAAAAATATTAATAACAAAATATTTACTTAATAACGTAAATAACTTAGATTGTAATCACAGAAAAACATAAAATTCTTAAATTATTTTAATTCTGGATAGTTAAATATATACAAATAGCAAATTTCCTTTAAATATTTTAGGTTTCATATTGATTACTCGCTCTTTAACCATTTAATACTTAACGGGATACGCAACGTTCCACTTTTCTCCTTTAAACTTGCATCTCTTTTCCTCTTTTAAAATAGCCCCCTATCGAAACATTACATTTTGAATTTACACCCCAATTATATAAGTCTATATTAAATTTGAGCTTTGAATTTAGTGTTCCTTCCATGAGACGTAGTGCTTTTTAAAAAACACACTTAATAGGAATTTATTCACCAGTTCGTACCTGATGACTTGGTAGAATCATGAAATTTTAAGTTGAACTATGAACGTAAGTGTTTGCATATTTTTTAATATATATTCATATCTCTGTCTAACACAGGTTTGTATAAACCTTATATTAAATAGATATCTATTCAGTTATCTGTGTATGCACGCTGACGCGCGTCTATAAAGTTACTAATATATAATTATTTTGTTTATATCTACACACACAGACACACACAGAGTCGAGAAACTTGACTGTTTTTGATAAGACAAAATGTCAATAGAGATTGAAATATCCACTTCTACCGTAGAAGTGGATATGCTTTATGAAAACGGACGGGATGAAAATGAAATCTTTTGATGTGGCATTCTTTCATCCCGAAAACTGATATAAATTATTACTTTTATATATATATATATATATATATATATATATATATATATATATATATATATATATATATATATATATATATATATATATATATATATATATATATATATATATATATAATACGTCATTATTTTTGCACCAATCTAATATATATATTTATTAGGTTGGTGCAAAAATAATTTCGTTTTCTAACATATGTTATTATGTGAGAAAACGAAATTATTACCAACCTAATATATATTTATTAAAGACATTTTTTTTTCTTATGTTTAACGTTCTTTTTATAGATACAAGTATTTAAGTAAATGCTCTGTTTATAATAAACAGTATTAAATAACATTTACCGGCCTGAATGTCCGAGAAATTTTCATAGAAAATATTCGTCCTTAGACAAGATTCGAACCTGCATCCTATACGGAACCGTCATTTACGCTGACGTGCCTTGACCGCTCGGCCACCAAGGATCGTTATATTGTCATGGTCGGATTTACTGTTTATAAATTCGACCTTGGCTACCGAACGATCCTTGGTGGCCGAGCGGTCAAGGCACGTATCTATAAAAAGAACGTTAAACATAAAAAAAAAAGTTTT
>OZ010594.1:92717140-92834640 GCA_963932145.1 Acanthosepion lycidas
GATAAAGAACGCGAAGTTTACGGCTTTAAAAGTAAAAGAGTCGCACCATTCAACAAACAACTATACGAATTTGAAAAAGACCTACTCAACCTTATCAACAACATCTCCTTTAAAAATAAGAAAAAACACTTCCAAAAACAGCTAGATCAAATAGATAAAGCATTAATGATTGTGACAAAATATTAGTTAAGTCGGACAAAACCAGCAACTTCTACAAATTGGCTGTTGATGACTACAAAAACTTAATTAAAAAAAACTTAACAAGGACTTATAAAAAAGCTTGCAACAACAACGTAAACATGGTTGACAGCATAAACAGAGCAAGTAAAAAAATAACTGATAAATTTAAAATTAGCGATAGAGTAGGCAAACTTGCAGAAAAGGAATGTTACGTAACCCTTAAGGACCATAATCCTGACTTTCTGGAAAACCCGACCACTAGGATAATTAACCCTACCCGACCCGATATAAGAAAGATCAGCAAAAGGATCATGGAAAAAATTACTTACCAAATAAAAAAATAACTCAAATTAAAATTATGGATCAATACTAAAGATGTCATCAATTGGTTCAACAATATTGGTGATAAAACAAATTGCACCTTACTACAGTTCGATATCGTGGACTACTACCCATCAATTTCGAAGGATCTTTTTACGACTGCCCTGGACTTTGCTGCTGTATATTCTAACCTGACAAAGGAAGAAACCGACATTATCCGCAGCGCAAAAAAATCCGTCCTCATTCATAATGAGGAACAATGGATAAAAAACAATAACGACATGTTTGACATCACAATGGGATCACTAGACTCTGCAGAGTCTTCTGACTTGGTTGGTCTTTTAATATTGTTCAACCTAACGGCACACCGCGAGATTGATATCCAGGACATCGGACTGTATAGAGATGACGGGCTCATGGTGGTGAGGAGCTCCACTAGCTTTAAGATAGAGAAGATCCGTAAAATTATGTTTAGTGAATTTAAAAATACTTAACTTAAAGATAACAGTCTCTTCTAAATTGAAAAAAGTAAACTTATTCGACGTAACCCTAGACTTACCGAGCAACACGTACCAACCCTATAGAAAACCAAATGCTAACCCCTTATATATACACCCGAAGTCTAACCACCCTCGATCCACAATTAAACATATACCCTCATCAATAGAAAATAGAATTAGCAGTAACTCCGCTAACAAAGTGATATTCCACCAACATAATGACTTCTACAACACTGCCCTAAAAAGTAATGGTTATAAAAATGCTAACATTAAATATAGGGACAATTGCAATAACCAAAAGAAAAAAACAAGAAAAGAAACATCATTTGGTATACACCTCCGTTCAACCAAATGGTTAGTATTAAACTAGGACAGAAGTTCTTAGCTCTAATCGATAAACACTTTCCCACCAAAAGTAGGCTCAGCAATATATTCAATAAGAACACACTAAAATTGAGTTATTGCTGCACTGAAAATCTAGAAGGTATAATAAGAATACAGAATAATAATATCCTGAACAAAACCCCTTACCTGAATAGTTTTAATAACTCTACACTTATATCAGATAATGATAGGGAAAAATTATGCGATTGTAGAAACCCCCTAGACTGCCCATTAGAAAATAAGTGCTGCATCAAATCTGTGGTATAACAATGCACTATATCATCCACGGAGAACCCTAACAATAATATGATATACATTGGGTCCACGAAAAATGCCTTTAAAACCAGATGGAGGCAGTATAAATGCTCCTTCAACAACATAAACTTTAGACATCAGACCTCTCTATCGAAATATTTTTGGCACCTGAAAGAAAAAAATAGGACACCTAAAGTAAAATGGAAAATCATTAACAGGACTAGAACTTTCCAAGGTTGGGATGACCCATGCCCTTTGTGCCTCCATGAGAAACTACACATTATTAAGCTTCTAAACAATAAAAACCTATTAAACAACCGGCAAGAATTAACGGTTTTCTGCCGACACAATCGAACTTACGCTCTGAATAACTAGCTAAAAAAACACGCTTACAAAAAAATAAATTTTAAAATCCATAGCACATATACATAGTTTTAATAACCTACAAAAATTGATAACCCTTTATGAAGTCGTCAAATAACAAACGTTACGGCCTTTTCATATACACAAATCCCTTTCATAAAGAGATATAATAAAAGAATAAAATAAAAATAAATAAATCTCCGTTGACGCTCAAGCCAGACTATGCGAAAACTTCCTCCGTCGTAAATTTAGCCACCCCCACCTTACCGTAACCCGGCATCTATGAAAGTAACTCTATACTGATACAAATTATTAACACCCCATCCCAGCCGATTCTAAACAATCCGCCCTTGATGTTACCATGGAAATTTTTGATTTCAATTCTGACCATACTATTAAAACTCGTAAATTTCAGAAATAAGTCATTCCCAAAAAATTTCGCTTGAAGATGGAACAGAGCCTACTTTAACTCAAGTTAATTGAAATATTATTTTGAAGTTTTCGGCTCTTGTTTTGAAACATGAGACCTCTTATGTAGCGAGTTGGAATCATATTTTTAAATAAATAATTATATATATATATATATATATATATATATATATATATATATATATATATATATATATATATTATCCCTTAACGTAATAGATATTTTTTCCAATCGTCTTTTGATTTGCCTTACATATGGATTAAATTTCTAAAGAAACCTTATAAAATCCATCATTATTTGAATTCTAATTTATTCGACTGCTGTTACTCATTATAAAATACGTTAACACTAGCAAATTTTAATATATATTAATTTTTCAAAAAATATTTGAGCGCATGCCCACAGTTATGTGAGGTAGGTTGTTCTTTAATCATTTGAAAGCTAAGGAAAATCATTTTTAACGAACCGCAAATAGAGTTCTAAGCCAGAAAAAATGAATGAATCCATATTCTTTGTTCCAAAAACGGAGAGGGGTGTGAAGTCGATGATAAGCAAAGGAAGAAATCTTTATTTAATATAAATACTAAAATGTGAATGTTGAACTTAAGATCTAAAACTTAGAAAATGAAGAAAAATTGGTTTGTTTATCATTAGTTAATTTGTGATAATTTTTGAAAAGTTCTATTAAATACGTGAGTATGCGTAAAATAACTGATTAAAGCATTAATGTACAGTGTAACCTGGATATAAGTGATTCTGATATTAGAGAAACCCGGATATAAGAGACCCGGATATAAGATAAACCCAGATATAAGAGAGATTTTATTTGGTCCCAAATTAGAGCCTGTGTTAATGTATATAAAATAGACACACCCGGATATAAGATAAACCCGGATATAAGAGACTTATTCTCCGGTCCCGACAACTCTCTTATATTCGGGTTACACTGTATTTACTAAAGATTCCTTGAATTCTATAATAGATTCATCACTTATACAAAATTATATGCAATCTTCCGTTTTTTTGTTTTTTTCTGGCTTAGAACTCTATTTCAGTAGTTGTTACGTATTTTTTGTCCGTGAAAACTCATACAAATATAGATTATTTTTATATGAGAGAAAATATGTCATTGATTACCTATATCTTTTGAAGTGCACGCTCTCTTTCATCATTAGCTTTCTCAATTTCTCCCTAAAGAATGTATTTGATATATTACACTTTTTACGCGTATCCATGCGAACATTGTTTCCTGATATACAAACAGCAAGCATGTCACACTGTGTCATTGTTAATTCTCTATCCACTCAAATCTCTTGATACTTGTGCATTCTATCGCTGTCTTTGATTTCTTTCCCTTAGATTTTTTAGCTCCTAGCTTTACTTCATCGCAAATTCTTGCATACACAAATTGTCATCTTTTTCCCAATTAATTCTCGCTTAACGTTTTTATATATGTTTTCCCGCTTAGAAAGAGCAGTTAATACCATCACAAAAAGACAGTGGATCACGCAGAGAATGGGCTCTTTAAAATTGCATAAATGCACTTCGTACAAGCTAGATGCGTAATATTATCGTTTCTACTCAAAAATCCATGGTCACTCATTTACATTTTATTCTATTTATTGACAAATCTGGTGCTTAAATTGAGTTTGCATTGTTATATTATTAAATCATATGTAAATATTTGTAAAAAAAAAACATGTATTTTCATTCAGTAATATTTCATTTATTCACAATTGTCTGTAAACTTTCTTGTCAGATCAATAAGTACATTTATAGTTGTGACGTTTTACATCAATTGTTAAAAATATGGGATAGTATTGACTCTCTCACCAAACTCGACGCTGTTGTTGTTGTTTTTCTTCTTTTTTCTTTTTCTTGTTCATCATCATCATCCTCCTCCTCATCATCATCTTCTTCTTTTTCTTCTTTTGGTTATGTTGATATTATTTAGAAAATATTGTTTTCATTTTGTAATCATTAATGATTGTTATCCTACGATTTTAACAATTCTGTCTGAACTGCTAATCAATGGATATACAGAAACACAAATTGATTACGAATACAGATGGATTTTTAAATTACATTTGGCTTTAAGGAACATGAGTAAAAAGGTTGAAGGAAATTGGAAATAACAATTACATTTTCTCTAGATTCCTAATGGTACAGTTGGAATTTCGAGAGCACATAAAAATGTAAGTTTGATGGGATCATCTGACATTTACAGGGGATATTGAAAGGAAGATAAACTGAGGAATTCGCCAAATAACAACCATAACTATCTTTTGTAAATAACATGGAGAACAGGCTTTATAGGAGGATAATATATAACAGATTTTACAAATAAATTTAAAAAAAATGACTGGAACTTGTGGATATCTCTAATCGTCTACGACGTATTAACAATTAACGTAGACAAAGTAGACAGGATAAACACCTTATGAAACGTTATAAAATGTATGTTCATCATAGAGGACGAATACAATTGTTTATGTTTTATTTTGCTGCAACGCAAAAATTGAAAAATGCGAAGTTAAATATTTTCAGTGAAAGTGATAAGCAAATAATTTCAAAATTAGTTTTTTAACTGTAAAGGAGAGATAGTTCTTTCTATAATTAAAATGTAAGGTATTTCTTGTTTTGTCGGCACAAAAAAATCAGAATGAAATTAAACTTATGAATTCTTTAAAAGCATTATGAGTACTTTAATTAAATTATAATATTGTTTAATTTAACGCCTTACATTTATTATAGATTTACTACTATACATACTTATGTACACGCACACGTATACTATATATATATATATATATGTAGTTTCATTACATAGACCAACAGATGATTCCTTTTGGATGTTCGCTCACCTAAGTTTCATCCACATTGACCTAAGTGGATTAATATATATTGGTCAAGTGGCAACAAAAGAGGAAGTAAGTAGTATTTTCGGCTCCTTATGTTTATTAAAATTCAGGCTTCAGACTTGTCTATCGTGCTGTCCCGAATGTTTCCTTCGTATTCCCACCCCCAAATTTCGGGATGATAAATTCTTCAAAAGCATTATGATTAATGTAAAGCAAATTATGATAATGTTTTGTTTCACACCTTACGTTTATTATAGAATTTACTTGTATACATACTGATGCACGTGCACCCGAATAAGTATTTATATACATATATATATATATATATATATATATATATATATATATATATGTGTGTGTGTGTGTGTATGTCGCTGTGTGTGTTTTTGTGTGTGTCTCTGTGTGTCTGTATGTGTGCGCGCCCGTGTATGTGAAAGAGAGAGAGACAGAAAAATATAACATGGATGTTTACGTACAAAAGGGAGAGGTTGATTTGTCTTGATCTCGAATGTTTCTTTTGATGGTCCAGCAGATGGTTCCTTTTGATGATCGGTTTTCTAAGTGGCATTCACATTGACCAAAAGGGTATGTGAAGAAAAGAAGACATATAAGAGACCATTTGGCATCGAATGTGGAATTTCCGGATTCTTATCTTTATAAAAATTTATGTTTCAGACATGTCCGTCGCACTATTCTGAATGTTATTTTTTTTTCGTATTCCACCCAACAGTTTCGGGATGAGTAAATAGTCGAGAAACTGGTTGGTCAGGGAACTGCCACAGCAAAAGTTACCACAAATAGCACTAATGTAGCTACCAGGATGAGTAGGTGAAGACATAAAAATGCATGGTTCGCGTTCATATTTTTCGATGTGACATCTTTCTTCCATAGTGTCCACTTGTGAGCATGTCGCACGCCATTCCCCAGATTTTTCGCACACAGACGAGGTTCAACAACTGGAAAGCAACATGGAGAAAGTCGATCGGTTGGCTTCTTGATTGAGTCCTTGGTAGTATATGTAGTAACGGACAAATATTCAGGGAGTGATATTCATTAATGTTATGCTACTTTATTAATCCATCAATAGTGATGTTGCTAGTGAGTGCATCTTTTAAGGAAATGCACATAAACATCATAATATGCTCCTTTTTCTTTCTCATCATTGACATCCACTTGAGAGCCATCGAACGATCATGATGTTTAAAATAATTACTGAATATCCAGTTAGTGGCACGTTATCATTTTTTTTCAAACACGAATGCACATTGTCTTTACACAATGAAACGTATATACTATACATTTAGTTATAAAGAAAATGCATGAATGTCTACGTGCTTCATTATATTACTCTAATATATATATATATATATATATATATATATATATATATATATATATATATATATATCTGTGAGTAGTTTCTAGAATATGAAATCACATAACTTATGAACAAATTATTTAATTACATGTCTACGTTTAAATGCAGTCAAAAATCAATTAATTAGTAACATCTCGCAATGACATTGACTTAGATATTATAATGTAATATGGAATGCGCGTGTTTTCGCTGTTAATTAAAATAGTTGTTAACATGTTATGTAGATAAAACAAAATCAAAACACAGAAAAACCAATAAATCTTAAATTCCACTAACAAGTTATAAGCGTGGTTCGGAATATGTTTATACATACATACATACATATATATATATATATATATATATATATATATATATATATATATATATATATATATATATATATGTATATATATATTAGGTTGGTGCAAAATTAATGACGTAATAATGTCGTTTTTTGACGTATTTTTAAAGTCGAAAAACGACATTATTAATCATTATTTTTGCACCAACCTAATATATATATATATATATATATATATATATATATATATATATATATATATTAAATTTCACTAACAAGTTATAAGCGTGGTTCGGAATATGTTTATATATATATATATATATATAAAAAGTGAACATAGAAGTCAACACTTAGAAGCGACAGTCTGTTTCATTCTAGATGCAATCGTCAGGCCTGACGACTGCATCAAGTATGAAACAGCCTGTTGCCTCTAAGTGTTGACTTCTATTTTCACTTTTATATTTACACACTTTCTGTCTCTGATATTGTGCACTTTATCTCATAAATAATGGACATCTGAAGACTATATTTCTTCATATATATATATATATATATATATATATATATATATATATATATATATATATATATATAAGCATATATTTTGAGTTTTTCCAGATGTGTTTTTCTTCCCATTACAAAATGACTATATAAAATATATTTTTCTTGGTCGACCCATGAATGTCCGCATAAATTGTGCTTAATTATATTTTCTTACCAGATTTTCTTTCCAAAAGAACTTAATGGCAGTTCTTGAAGTTATAGACTATAATTTGTTCAATGTATCTGAAAATATATACGTGTCCAGACAATGATTAAATTATGACCTCCATTGAAATTTAATTTACGTAATCTTCTTTCGTGTTTTTTTTTCTTTGTTTATACACATAAAATAGATGGACGTCATTCTTATCAAATGTCTTCGATTTGATATATGGGTAGTCAACATGCTTATCTACTTGCAACGACCAAACTTTTTTATGTTTAAAATATGCCCAAGCTGAAGAAGGATAATGATGGCATCATACTTCTCCGTTCGGTGTTTTATTAGGACGTTGGTTATCATGGCCCTCCACATTTTCATGTCCTTTTTAGTTCTTAATAAATTTTGTATTTTTGTTATTTTTCCTCAACCTTGTTCCGCCATCCATTTACGCAAGATTGCCAAGTATGTTACCCATTGTTTTCCTCTGTCCATCTTAACTTTAATCTGTCCTGTGATTATAAATTTTCCAAGTCCACTCTCCGCATTATATGTCATAGAAATTTCAACTGTTTCTTCCTGAGGTTAAGTATAAATGTCATTGTTTTTCCCATTTTCTCTAAATCTTTGCCCTTTCTCAGATTTTTGCTACATGTTCTTTTCAGCTTCCTTCTCTAGAACCATTTTTCTAGTTGCTTCATTTCGCTTAAGTAAAAGGAGCAATGAAACAGTGAATTAGTGTGTATTAGCGATTACCGATTTCAATGTTGGGTGGAATCACTTTGCGTTCACTTTGCATTATTAAATTTAGTCAATGGACTTCTTTATCTGTTAAATCGCAAGACATTTTTCGGAAGTTCCAAAACGTTAGGAAGCTGCAGCAGTTCACCAAATCGCTATAAGTCTTAACAGTCAAAAAAATGAAGATCTTACTCAAATTAAAATAGTTTTATAGAGAATTATAATTATCTACGTGACGCTGCTGAAGGATGAAGTAAACAAATATTTTCTTATATTAAAATTCTATATTTAGAAAATTTAATAAATAAAACGTATATAACCCATACGCCTGAATACACTAAAAACTAAAGTGCCAGAAAACAATGAGAGGTAAATAACATGTAGCTTCTCCCTGTTTAAACAACTGTGTATATGTGATATAGCATCGAGTTTACGAGTGGCTAGTTTTATTTAATCAGTGTATCTATCAAATCTTATTTCAAGGTTGTCTATAAAGATATTTTTTTTTTGGATGGTGCCGAAAGGAATTTAATGAGATCTATAATATATTACATGCATATTCAGAAATCAAATAATTACCTGAAGTTGTTTGAGTGATCTCAAAGCATGTTCTGTATGTACTATGCGTGCGATATGGCTATTTCTGTGATATTATGGTGCCAAAGTTTTACTATAAAGAATCATCGTTATCATAATGGGAAGAAAATAGACAGTAAAAATCAGCGTGTTACACTAAATAATAGTAAAAATCATGGCTTTATTTACATTATTATATAGATAGATACTGATATCATGGCTTTTATGTATATATCACGACTGATAAGATGGTTATACATCTTCTTCATATATTACCTATGTATCTGCGCAAAATAACAAGAAACATACTTTACCTGCCGGATCACATGGAACCAGTCTCCCACTATGAAACAGTGATATTTTTTCTCCCAAATGGGAAGAATACTCGAAGGTCTCTTACCTGAAATGGTACCAATACTCTTAGAATAACGTGTGGTTAGATGAATACAATGTACTTTTTGTACATTGATGAAATAAGTGTAACAGCAATGGAAATGGAATTTGAGTTAATACTCTAATAATATAGCAATTGTCCTTGTAAATACTCACATATGATCGCTTTCTTACTTTAAATGGAGGAGGGCATACTGCTGTCTGCTTGTTTGTACTGCAACTGTTTACTGTTTGCAAGGAATATTTAAGTCATTCATCAATTCGGCAACTGATTTCATCTTTTTTTTTTTCTTGGCCGAGACAATTATTTTGGGGTAAACGAAGATTAAGTCCTCACTGTCACCTACAGAAACCGCAACTAAACTTCCACAGCTAACCTCCAAATTAATGTCTTTCATTCGTCATCTACTTCTGTAAATGGAGACTGAGACTGAAATATCTGTTGTATTATTGCCTGGGTTTGTTAGTACTTAAATCTATTTACACGCAAAATGATTATGTACAATCTATCGATAAAATCGTATTTAATATTATGGAATGAAAAACAGCAGTAATATGTTGAGAGAAATACGAGCCAAAATAGTTAAAATCGTTTTGTGTCAGACTCACTATATCTTGTAATGTTGAGAGGAAATACATCATTCAAGACTTTCGTAATAATATCAACATTCATACTCTTCAAAGTCTATTCAAGTACCATCAATTTACTCTTAAATGGAACCAGTAGAAAAAAATGGATCAGGCGTTAACAACAAGAAGAAGGATCATCATTTCGGCTTAGAGCTAAATATCATTGTTCAGTTAGAGTTCAATGGTGTTATAAAAACTTCCGTGAATTCCAATAAGATATCCATAAACATCTCTAAGATACAACCTAAAATTGGACAATTTTGGTGTTATACGATTTGGACAATTTTGTAGTTACACACGGTATAAGTTTATCATTCATTTATGCACTGAATATTATTATCATTTCTGGTTAGATGCTTCTACGATGTATTTAGAGATTCTTGAAAAAATTCAAATAGAATCTGGTAATTTATCGGTCCTGACCTGGCATCTCATCAACAGTTTATTTCCCACGGCGTTGTCTAACTTCTCTGTGACATTACTATAAATACTTCATGGTAATTATTCTCATGAAATGTCTTATTTGGTACCCGACTTTACGAATCTAACCGTAGTAATAGTTTAGCGGCTAGATCTCAACATTTTGCAGATTAATTTGATAGATGCAACCGTAGATTTTATACTAGTCCTTTCATACTTTTCTCTCGTGCAACTCTCTTCCGGCTTCTTCCTTTATAGTCTTCGTCTTCATTGATTCCCTAAAATATTAATACAATCTCAATTGGTATCTTGTATTTTCTTATTTACTTTGTGCTTATTGTGTGCTCTGATTTTTAAGTTTGGTTTTACTTATATTCTTTCATAGTCAGTAACTCTTTGCTTCTTTGTGGTTTGGTTTTCTTGCTTGGGTTGAAGTGATTTAAATTTTGGCCCCAGAAATATCAGCTTGTTTGCTTAATTCACATAAGATCTTTTCCCTGAATATATTAAAGCAAAGTTCTAGGAAAACGTGTAATTCTTTTACTCCTTTTGTTATTTCTGTCTATTCAATTAACTTGTTATCAATTCTTATATTACGAGGGTTACTTAACTGAGGAGATCATGGAAACCTCGTAGAAATTTGGAAATGAAAAGACGCCGGACATCGAGGCTTTCTCTTAAGAAATTTATTTGAGGTTGTCACCCATGTTTGTCTCCTTGGTGGAAATTTTCCTCAGCCATTACATATAACAGGAGTCTATTCCCCTAAGTTTCGCCAGAATGCGCCCGGCGTAGTGGAAAGGAGTAGGCTAATTTGTACGTCTTCTTCTCTTGCCCGGTAGTTCTCCGACTGTGGGAGGTTCTTTAAGGCTACGCATTCCGCACTGACAATTTTTTTTAATCTTTGTTGTTATTTCTGTTCAGAGCAACGTGGACATTTCGATATTGTGTAATTTTCATGTTAGATGAATTACGAGTTCGAATCTCACACGAGGCTTCATACTTTCGGTCTCGTGCCACATCTAGACTAAGATTAGATAACTATTTTGAACACTTCGTTGTGGTGTAATGGTTAGGAAGTTTACCTCACTGAATCAATTACCTTCGGGTAGTGATTTCGATCCTCCTTGTTTGTTTCATACTTTCTGCATTGTACCTTATTTAAGCTATGCTTAGTAAATAAATCGTGATAAGAAAATTTGTCATTGAGTTGTTTTCATTTTTGTACATGATGTAAATACAAATAATGAATATCTTTATGTCTGTAAATACCAAGAATTAGTTGAGTATCTCACGGAGATCATGCATTTTTTGTTACTTGATATATGTATGTGTTATTTCTGTATCAATATGAAAGATTTGTGAAAATTTTATTATATTAGGTTGGTGCAAAAATAATATCGTTTTTGACGTCAAAAACGATATTATTTTTGCACCAACCTAATAATTATTTTTGGGACAGTGAGTGTCACTAGTTAAGATAACTTTAGAACAGTAATGGCACAACCTTCACCATTCTCCATTTTTTTCGATCTTGTGTCATCTTTGCATATATTATATATTGAATATTAATTCGCATACTGAGTGTTACTAAAATATATTACCGACGTAGGCTAGCATAACTGGCCAATGTCTCCTTTACTTTTTTATGTGCATATTGACCTGCAATATTCGGAAATATAATGAAGTCGTCTCCCATTTTATTCTCCATGGGGTCAGGAGTTCAGTTTGCATCACTTAGTCTATTCTAGAGAACTCAAGCTGCACTAATTTAAAAACAATTGCTGAGTCTCATACATATATTATAGATGAGTTTACAAGTATTTCTTGTTCAAATGTCTTGAAGAAAGACAAAGGCGTTTCTTTATTTTTCGGGTATATTTCTGATAAAAATCTCTGCTGAACAGAATTCTAAAGATTAATTTCATTTTGTCGGTCATCAATCTGCTTTAACGTAAGTTTCATATGGAATATGGTCTTTTTAAAAATCGCTATTAAGGATGATCTACTGAAATCTTAAAACATAAGGATAGGCGGTAGAAATCTAAAATTCAAATAGGTGCATGTGCCATGAGAAAGAATTTTGTGTATTTTTTATGTGTGCTGTTTATTGATTCTTGGACGTATATATATAAAAAAAATTAGATAAAGAAAATGAATGTTCTGGAATATGATAAAAAAAAGATTATACAAATAATGTTTTCCCTCTTTTTGTTTTGGTAGCATATATTTTTTTTTTGCATTAAATCACGTTTCCTTAAATATCCCACACATGGTGAATGAGAATTATTTCTAAAAAGTGTATACACATTTAAAAACATTTCCTCCGGCAATACTGAACCTTTCTTTTATTAACAAAGTTTAGTTTGTCATGTTTGTTTTACTCTTGTTTTGCCATCGCGATTTATCATATAAATTGATTGTGCCAATACGAGAGAAAGAAAAACAGTTTTTAAACGTGTGTCTTGAAAGCAAGAATAACAAAAACTAAATCAATTCCCATAGAAAACAGCCCAGAACATGACGATAGCTGCATTAATATGGAACTCTCGTTTTATCTATTTTATATAGATTCACGGCATTGCAAAGGAGACGTGATGTACAGAAAATCGAACGTCAACGACTGTAACAATACAGGAGATAGAAGGGAAATTAGTTGCAAATCAACACAGCCATGTTAAAATATGTTTTTAAACTATTAAGTTTTATTACCGATTCATATTAAATATGATGTTCATTATTGAATATCTATATTACAAACTGTTTGCGACATTAATATCTATCCATTTTTTAAGCCAACAATTTATCCATTTTTTAAAATTTAATTCAATCATAACTATTAGTAAATACAGTTTTATATTTTGCATCGGTCCTCCTCACATTCATTTGTTTTACTGCTTAGTTTAATTAAATTGGGAGATTCAAAGAAAATCTGATCAATTCTTTCATTGAAAATGTCTGGTATGAAGAAATGACAGGTGTTAAAACAGTTGAATATCTGCAGAAGCAAAGGATTTTAATGTATGGAACAAATTTAATATGCAGAAAGAAACATCAAATCAAATGACAAGATGAAAACGTTCTGTTCAGAACAGAAGTGCCAATAAAAGCCTAAACAAGATGATGAAGTGAAATCGACGAATGGGACAAAGAGAGGGATACGTCGGTTGGATTGCGAAGGTTGATCGTAAAAGATGATTTAGGGAAAACAATATAAGTTTCAATGACTACAACTAACTTCCAAGTATCTCAAAGCAAAAATTGTTTGGAAGTGATAATGACATAACGGAGGAGATGTAGTGTGCCGCAGACAAAGCAAAATATTCGTTTGATTAGATATAATTTTCTTGCTTTTGAAGATTCGAAATTACCATTGGTGTTTATTGCAAATGTAATGATAGTGAATGCCAGCGTTTATCAGACAATCTTGGAGAGTGATATTTTGTCCAGACTGTCAGCTACATATTTTGGAACTCTTCAATCAAGACAAAGCTTCCGTACACTCGAACAGTTTGGCACATAAATAGTGCCAGCAGTATTTGCGTGGATTTGGGCAAAGCTAATTAAGCTTCCATCAGGACGTGACACTAATCCTGTAGACGTTGAAATATTGCCCATGTGGCAGAGGAATGTTTCCCGTATCTCTTATTCAAGTGTGTTAGACCTGAGAACATCTCTTATTATCTCTTAGGGCAATTTGAGGCAAGAGATGGTGAAGAAATATGCTAGTTCATTCGAGAAAAGATTACGGGATATGGTTTAACAAATGTGGCCATTTTTTAAAAAAAATTACCTTTATATAAATTATCTTAATAAATATAGCAATCAACGTGTATTATTAATAACTTGAAATATAAGACATTTTATTTTAGTATAAAATGAATAATGGGTAAATGAACAGGCCGTTACCAGTATATTTCGACTGTAACGTAGTGTCAACTACCTTAGGTAAAACAAAATAAAGTAATAATCCTTGATTACTGTTTCTTCTCTAATAATTCCATTTTTTAATTCTGCGTTCGTTCGCAAGAAACGTTCTTTGATCATTTATTAAAATCTATTCAATTTCCTTGTTAGCATAAATTTTTCTGGCAGATATCCTGACTGTTAAACCACGGAAACCTGACTGTAACAATAATCCAATCATGTCATATAGATTTAGTTTATTTAAACAAAAAACATAGTAGGCATTAGTTTATTTTTTATTATGTATTACAATTCAGGTAATATTAATCGTAGTTGAAGCAGTGCTTATTATTCAGTTTCCTCTATTTTTGTTTAAATCTTAATTTCAACTTCAGTCTATCGCGTATTTTGATCGTATCTTTATGGAATATCAGCATGTATCATTTGTATGAAAATACAAGCTAAAATAGAACGGTAATTTGGTACTTGAATAATCAAATGACATACAAAATATAAAGATAAACTGCTTGCACCTACGTATTTGATACCATCTACCTCTACTTTAATCAAATCTTATTTATATTGAATATTGTTTTTCATAATTATGCGATTCTTTTAGACGGAAATGGTGATCTCTAAACAAGATCACATTGTCTTGACCTTGCATCTTAGTTTCAGTCAGTTTCCCAACGCCCTAATATAATTTGCCTGTACCTATTCGATTAATATTCCATGAAGATTGTTTTGATCGGCTATGCTTTTTGACACTAATAATATGAATTTAATCCAAGTTCAAGAATTCCGGCAATTGGTAGATGTAAAAGTACTTTCTATGTTAACCACGTTTCTTCTCTCGCAAATTCTCGAAGCATCTCGCTCTTCTGGCCTTTTGATTTATAATCAAAATTGGCCTTCAAAGATTTAAATTTTGTGCCACTTGTTACAAGCTGATCTTGTTAATTCCTGTTCTCTCTCCTTAATAATGTTTTCTTTTGGGTTTAATCTCTCACACTCAGTGACCCCTTGATTCTTAGCGGTTTATTAGATGAAATGATTTATAAAAAAATAGAGGACATTTTATTTTTAACAACAGATTTTACAAAATGAAGAAATATAGGCGTCCGATTCAATTTGGAAGAGTTATTGAATTTTTTTTTGTTTTTTTTAAAATAGCTAATGTAGTATGTTCACTATTAGTACTTGATATCCGTTTATATGATTACGCATTAACGTATAAAGTCCATTTTATACGGGAAAGGAAAAGATTTTGTTTTAACATAAAACTATGTTTGTATTTTGAAGGATATTACACGATATTTTTTTTCTTTTTACATTTTCCGAAAATTTTAAGAGATTATCAAAATTTCTCATGCTGCACGACCCGTTATGACATTTTTCAGTTAATTTAATGGCAAATATGCAACACTGTTTCTACAACATCTCTTGAAGACATTACACTACACTGTTCATCCTAGGATCGAAAAATCAGTACAACTGGCGTTGTGTGTTGTATTCCTTTTGAAGCAGGACTCACAACCCATATTCAATTCACGTATCGTATGTGAATAAAAGCTACATAGTCAAGTCTACCCTGGTGTTTAATAGATATTAGGGAGAAAGGATTGAGTGATGCCTTTTCCAAAGTTATTTTTTTCAAAATTGAATGGAAATAAGCCAGCTGGATTTTTAACTCCCACCCAACAAAACGCCCTAATCATTTAATTGTAATACATGAAACAACAACATCAATAAAAAGGACTTTATTTCAACTATTATTATGTCTTGCTACATGTGCCAGCTAACGTTGTTCATTGAACTCACGTTTCCGACGTTGTACTCGCAAGGTTTAAATCAGATCCGTTTCTTCGTATTAGGTAGTATTATTGGAATTTCAAATCGATTAGTTTACTTAGTCCTCGATAATTGATTTTTGTTATTCCACTTTCTATGCTTAGGAGAAATTTCAATAATTCATATTCAAAAGCCTTTTGCACCCTTATCTTTTTTCTATATTTATTCAAATGAACCAGTTTATATAATTATTCTATCAGACAGAGTGCGACTGCTAACAAATACCAGAAGAGTTATTCTGCTACCAAATAAACACAATTTTAATCCGTATTACCTGTTTTCAAAAATGCTGCAGCATAAAGAGATAGTTATCTGAACTTCAGATATTACAACGGCTGAATATACCAATAAATTATAGCGTGCTTTGCGTTCAGCAAAGTATATACTAATAAATATTCCAGATCTCAAATTTCAGTAATGCATTGTCTATGAGTGATGATTTTTGTTAGATAAACCGCATATCTGCAAGGATAGTCTTTATAAGGAAGAGATAAAAATAAGTTCAAATTCATTTGATGCTCATACAGCTTTAATATCTTTTGAAGTGAAAGTTTTTATAAATTTAATCTGTCAAGTAAATGAGGAATTCTGGGCGTTGTAACAGTAAATAGGAATGTCATACTTCCCCCTGTTGTGTCTTCGTTGCAATAATCAGTTTTATTATGTAAAGCATAAAAAGATACGTGATTGTTCATTAGAGTTGCTGATTTAATCTGTTGATTGAAGTGTTCTTAACGAAAAGAAAATATCAGTCAATTCGGATTAATTTCTATTCTATTCCAAAAAATGTTGAAATTACTTTCAACGTTTTTTTTTTCTTTTTACTTTAAATATCCATTGCTTCTATTGAACGTAAGATCTTCTTGAGTAGAAAAAAAAAAAGGTCATTGATTTTTCTGCTGTCAGCAGTGAGTAGGTTTTATTCGCTTTTTTTTTTTCTATTATAGATGATTCAAACATATATCCATTTTTGGAACGTTAACGACATACTGCTGAGTTTATCAATGTTTAAGTGCAAGGTGCTTAGCCTTAATCAGTGGGAAACCAGCTAATGATAAAATATATATGTTGTATGTTATAAAGTTAATTTTACATTTTTTTCTAAAAAGTATATTTAAATAGCATGTTGTTGCTTGTTTTAAAGATAGCTATATAGTCAAGAAAGATGATATATACACGAAAAAAATCCTGCGTGTAACTTCAAGTAACATTTTACTGATGATTCTGTGTTGACATTTCAATTAACATAGAAAATTTGAATATTCTGTTTGATTTAAATATAATGGCAATTGGTATTTAATCAGCTAGACTAAAAACATATTTGATTCAGTCTACCTTTCCAGAGTAGCTTATATTCCAATCTAAGCAGATTTTTAAAATAAAATGTTAATCCGTAGTTAACTTCTGCCCAAGTGTGGTTGTTCTGAGATGAAATTAAACAGTTAATAAGATATTATTTGTAGAAAGTATATATATATATATATATATATATATATATATATATATATATATATATATATATATATATATATATATATATATATATATATTGGTGCATGTTTCATTAATATATAGACAAGTTTAGTCTATATATTTTATGTAAATTCTTTTCATATCGTAGTCATGAGCTGCGGTGAGATTTTCGTCTCCAGCGTCTTATATTCACGAGTTTGTCGTTGCGTGGAAATCTTCCATGTAAACATAAAGAGACTATCATTATTGTGTTGTCCGTGTATTGCTTAATATATTGTAATGTAATGTAATTGTCATCTTTGACAATCGCTTAGGTAAGCCGGAAGCATTATATAGCATGAAAACATATGTATCAATATTGTGATTTTCTTTCTTCTATGATGATAATGCTATTAAACTTATCAGAGGATATGAAAAGAATTTACATAAAATAAATAGATAAAACTTGTTCATATTATTTAATGAACCATGAATCAATGAAAATATGCTGCATAAATACACACACAATATAAATAAATTCATATATATATATATATATATATATATATATATATATATATATATATATATATATATATAGTTAAATTATTAAAATCCCTTTTAGGGGCCAAAACTGCAGATTTTTCATAATGCGCATATATATATAAATAAACACACGCAGAAATACACACACACATATATATAAATATATAGCATCCGTATTTGGACAGTAATATTTCTTTTAAAACATACTTAGTTGATTATTAGAGTCATAGACAAATTCTTGAATATTTTATTTTTTCGAATATTCTTGCATGATTTCCTTTCATGGGGACGAAATGAGGATAAAAAATGTCCGTAATGCCTATTATCCCCAAATTCTTCGACCATTTCATTATCCGTTTTCAATAGATTTGTTGTTGATTCTTGTTATATTCTCTTTGTGTTTAATACATACTTGCACGCTGCTTATATTTTACATTATTTCTTTTGCTAAATAAGGTGATATTAATACCAGGCGTCACATGTATTATGCAGTGGGCTTCTCTAACTTCAACATTTTTTCGGTCATGGGATTTATAAATAATGATGGTTTTACCATCAGTGATAAATATATATATATATATATATATATATATATATATATATATATATATATATATATATATGCATACAAATATAGACAACTAGACACGTCTCGAAAAACACTCGAAATCTTGATTTGCAAATAATCAAAACAATCTCGAGTGAAAAAAAGGTTTTAAAAAAGAAAGAGCTACAAAAATGAACTTCTGCCGAAAAAAATCGCACAGATGCAAGTCTTAAGCCCGAAGAAAAACACCGATACGAGTAAACAACTAACTAACAAAAGAGCTCAATACAACTGTAGAGCAGACCTAGATACACCTAGTGAGCCAGACAAGCCTACCCAGGTTTCACCTAAACGGATTGTCAGGGAAAGAATGGCTAACGAGGCATATATATATATATATACATACATATACATATATATATATATATATATATATATATATATATATATATATATATATTGGGTGGATAAACAATTCAGTCAAATAACTGTCTCATGAGTCGTCTGTTTAGAAGATATTGGTATATTTTACGTGGCTGTTAATCTGATGTTCTATATTGGTCATCAATGGTTTAAATTTAATAGGGTTATTTTATTAGTGTCCAGGAGGTGGTGGATTTACATTACTGTAATATATATTAAGTTTAACCGGTATTTACGGCTCAAAAATTGTGGTTAGTGAATTCGTTCTGTTTACAATGAATGTGCATCTTGTTACTGTAAAATATGTCAATATCTTGTATTTTTACTATAAGTGCCATGTATATTTTTTACGATTTTTTTGTTATTTCTTTATTGATGATATAGTCGGTAAAATTATTGTTAGTTCAATGCATGTTTTATGATATTCAAGAATTTGTCATTGACTCCCATAATCAACGAAGCTTTTTTTAAAAGAAATATTACTGTCCAAATACACGACACGACACACACACACACACACACATACACACAAATATATATATATATATATATATATATATATATATATATATATATATATATATATATATATATATATATAGTGTTCAAACGCGCCATTTATTTATTTTTCCCTTAATAAAAAGCTAACGGTGACGAACGTAAAGCAAAGTATCCTTCCATAAGATTGAAAATATACCGGTTTATTTTCACGTAAAGATTGTGGAGTGAAGTTTGAAATTTAACCTTTAAAAGTTAACTGAAAGCTAGTACGCTCTTACAAATTATTCTCTGATAAAGAGAGCAATAACTAACGTTAATATTTTGCATAATTTTTCAACTACTAAGAAATTTATGTATTGTCGACTAAAAATAACGTTTAAAGTTATAATATTTATCTGTGTGCCTGTGTGCCTGTGTGTGTGTGTGTGCACGCGCGCGCGTGTCTGTGTGTTAACGTGTCGGCTTTTGACAAGCAGATCATTTTCGAGTATGACTGCCTCGAAGGGTGGGTGGGTACAGATGCAGGTAGGCTGTATCACATTTGCGTTAGTTTAATTGATCAATAGTATTAAGAATGACATAGAATGACGCTTGATCAATAGTACCAACAATGACATAGAAATCAACACTTAGAGATGACGGTCTGTTTCATGCTAGACGCAATCGTCAGATCAAAAGATGACGATTGCTTCTAGCACGAAACAGACTGTCGCTTCTAAGTTTTGACTTTTATGTTCACGTTTATATTTACACAGGCTCTATCGATAATATTGAACACTTTATACCATAAATATAGCACAACTTAAGACTATATTTCTTCATATATATATATATATATATATATATATATATATATATATATATATAAATATATATATATATATAAATTTATATATATTATAAAAATTTTGTTTCTTTGTTTGTTTGTTTCTTTTTTTTCTCACTCTCCTACCAACTCCTTGTGCCAGACACAAAATTTAGTTGACAGAAGAAACGATAGCTGCCGTTAGTAAGCGCGAGTTAAAGATACAAGACAAACCACTGCGTAAAATTTTAAAAAAAGGAAAAAACATTTATTGTACAATTATTTTACAATAAGCACAAAGGTACGAACAAGAACAAGAAAGGTTGCACAAAAATTTCCTTCTGTGCGCCTAACACGGCAGGATAACAATATTTTCCTGGGGTTTCTAAAAAGGAAATACCCACAGAAACAAGCTATGGAATTAATTGTTTAGTCCAACTCCGGGTTTTTAAAAATTTAGACCCTTTAAAAATACAAAAGGATAAAGTTTTCGACCCTTTACAAAAATACAAAAATGGGATAAAGTTTTTAGACACTTTACAATAATACAAAAAAGGGGATAATTTTTTTTAGAGAGACCAACACTTAGCAGAACGCACAAAAGCACCCACCTCTTTTCTTTGAAGAATTTCCGTTGACAGCAGGCCGGATTGGTTTTGGAAAAAGTTGGTTTTGGTAGTTGGTTTTGGTATTTGAAGAAAGGTTGATTTATGGCCCACTTGCCGGTCAATGTAGAGAGAGTGTATGGAAGGTATGGATGTAGATTTTGTCCTTGTTTTTACTTCTCACCAATAATGGAATTTATAAACGGGAATCATATCATTCACATAGAGGTTCGGGTTTGATTTATCTTATTTATATTGTTTGCGACGATGTATTCTCTCCATTTAAATCATTAACCTCTATATTTGTTTTTTGTATGAATGATTCATGAATATATGTATATATATATATATATATATATATATATATATATATATATATATATATATATATGTGTGTGTGTGTGTGTGTGTGTGTGTGTGTGTATGTGTGTGTGTGAGTGTGTGTGTGTGACACCATTTAGGTTGCTAGAAAGAAAGAAGAAGATAAAAAGTAAGAAAAAGGCGAGAATTAAATTTAGGTGATAAACAGCCATCACGAAAACGACACTGAACGTAGTTATTTTTTTTTTTTTTCTAACAAAGAAAAGTGCTAATAGTTTTATTCTCATTAGCGAGGAAAGTAGGGTCGCGGATGTGTCGGATTTAAATTAATTTATGACAACGATAATGAAAATTTCAGGTTGGACGAGACCCCTACGAAACAGAAATTGAGAAATAATAATTAATTAAGCACGCACTGACCGAAAAACAAAATGCTCGCTGGACCTCCCGCAGGGTGCTGCGAGATAAAAATTAATTAGGTCATACGCTGACCGAAAAACAAAATTTAACTGGACCACAAAGAGTTACAAAAACAAAAGACTAAACCATTAGTTATCTAAGGAAAGGTCGTTTGGAAAATGCACCTGTTTACTGTCAGGAGCTGGCTATGATAAGAAAATTATTTTATCGAAACGAATAATTGGTTGTGGGTCGCCAGATGACCACCCACTAGATAATTGGCGAAATTCTCGTTGATGAATTTCATATGAAGTGACATTTAGGATAAGAATTGTGATTAAGGGACCACACTCCGAAATAAAAGATAGAAAAGAAAACGAAGAGCAAGATTTTTTAAACCGAGGCTAGTCTGGCCACACCCACACTGCTGGGCGCCCATTGGCTGAATGCTGTCGTGAGCGTTGGGCGAAGGTAATCATGTGAAGTAGGAGGGGAGACCTGTTGAAAACCCCATTGAAAGGATCGGTATAAGATGCCACTGTGAGAGAGAGGGGAAACCCGTTGACACACTCTGAAAGTATGTGTGAGATACCAATATGAGAACAAAAGAGGG
Organism: Acanthosepion lycidas; assembly: GCA_963932145.1. NCBI lineage: Eukaryota > Metazoa > Mollusca > Cephalopoda > Sepiida > Sepiidae > Acanthosepion > Acanthosepion lycidas. The sequence goes on from OZ010594.1 coordinate 92,739,528, forward strand.
TGGGAGGACGAAAATCTTCAAAAATGGAAATTACTAAATTTTCCTGATCACAAACTGTTGAAACTTGACTAATGCATGGGATAATAATGCAACACAAAATGTACTTAGAACAAAATGTATTGAAACAAGAATGTGTACACAATATTTACATATAGTCTTTTGTATATTCCTGGAAAGACCGTTCCTGGAGAATGTGTTGACTGAGTCGCAGTCGGACAGAGTCTCTAGTTGAATCTCTTGATTCCTTCCCTCTCTTCCCGGTACCAACCATATTTATATGGTCGATACTCCACTATGCAAAATAGTTGGAACATACCACAACACAAACAAAGAAAATTCTAAATGCGGTTTTAGAATTATCAAGGAACGTCAAATCCCGACAAGCCTACCCAGGTTTTGGTCGGCGTCCATATAAGCAGAGTCGCAGCGAGTGAGTGGCAGTTCGTAGTTCAGTTGGAGAGTTTTCGGCAGTCGCCTCGCAGAACAGCTGACTGAAAGATTCCAGGCATCACGATCTCAAGTTCTAGCCAAGAACAATTTATTTTTGAAGAACGACTTAGACTCATACTACCGAAACAAGTTTTACGAATATCGCCCTAAGATACACCAAAAACCAGTTCCTTGAAAAAACAACTTAAGATGTTAAGACTCGCCTAACAAACACGAAGTGTCACAATCCATATAATAGCTGTTTGGGAGAAAGTCGCAGTCCTGTATTCAACAACCGGATATAAAATATTGTTATCCTTTTTTACACATTTGAACCTTTCGTGTCGTTACCTTATTTTCTTTTACATATACTTGTGTGGTGTTGCCCTTGATCGAACTCGGCTTGCATTACGGCCCGGTGACTGATTGATTTCGTCTACCTAAGATCAAATCACAACGTGGGTAGGATAGACTGGAAATCAAAACAGTTACTTCGGTAACCAAACGTTGGAGGAGAGCTGGGAACGACAAGGCTGATACCGGATCTATCCAGATTCCCATCCGAATCAGCAAACGGTTAGAACGTCACATTTGGTGCCGCGACCAATACCAAGTCACATTGGTCGTCACAGGACAGGATAGGACGGCGACGGCGCGGAGACAGACGGGGTGACGTCACAACTGGTCACGAGACCGGGATAGCACCACGGACGCGGCCAGGCAGACGTCACATTTGGCGCAGCGACACTGGGGGCGGTTACGTCACACACACACACACACACACACACACACACGCACACACACATATATATATATATATATATATATATATATATATCAGTCTCTATCTGATATGTATATATATATATATATATATATATATATATATATATATATATATATATATACTTGTCTCACGTTTGGCATATGTAACTCTATATGTCGAGCTAGTTGTTTTGGTAACGATCCATGATATAATTGTCTTTATCCCTTGACAACTCTAAATATCAGTCCTTCAATTTAGAGGACATGCCACGATGTAACGTTTGTGTTACATTACATTTTTTTAAATTCGGGATTATGTACAAGAGAATGTATTTTTGAAAACAGTTTCTTTGCGTATGTATGTCAACGTTTAGCCTTAAAATTAAAGTGACTTGCCATATTTGTAGTAATTAATAATTAAATAATTAGTTTATATCTTAGTTCCTTATTTTCATGCACCTCGTTCTTTAATTATCTCAACTTTCAACATTTCTATCAACAGAGATAAGAAAGTCTCTATCCTCACACGTGTATTGTCTTATGTTAGATATACTGTAAAAACATATATGGGCACATTTCACGTCTAGTGTAGGCAGTAAATAATATAACATCACCAGGTAGTAGCAAAATAGTGTGAACACAATCGGTAAAAACTGCGATAGCAACGGTAAGTTTCAATAACACCGTTCCTATAACTGGATGTACTCAAGAGGCGATAATTGTAATTCCTATATGGATAAGGATTCTCGTCCTGGTAATATGAATTTTATCTTGCTTTACGTTTGAGGGCCTTTTATTCACTACATATGTATGCTTTAAAGACAAACCCATTCAGAATGTTTGCTCACCAATAAGTCCAAGTATATTCATTAAATATAGTTTACTTACTACTACGTACACGGCAAATACATGTACGTTTTGATATTTCTTATCTTGGGAATATTCTCTTTCACGTATAACTCTGAATTCTCAATTCACATATTACGAAGTGAAAAATTGCTGATCCACATCATACTTATTAACTGCCAATATACCGACGTATGTCCTCTCTTAAAAATTAGGGTTTGGTTGAAAGAGTTCAGTAAAATTTAATTTTCTCAAGTTCTCGTGCCAATGGATTTATTCGGATATTTTTCTTGAGATAAAATTAAATATTTTCCATAACATAGATGCCACAAATACGGGATATTCTAGTTAATATAATCATATTTTCTACTATTACCACAGCATTTCAGCCGGTACGAGCTACGTGTTCCTTCAGATTCTTGTGTAACCTGGTTAAATTCAGTGAATTTCAAACTAAATTCTTTATTTGTTTTTAATTTTTTTTAAGCATTTTACCCCAAGCAAGATGGGTGTGTGAATAGCACGCAAAGTGTTACAGATAATGGCAGCAAGAGTAAAGAAGTATGACAGAGGAAAAGATAAAGAGAAGGACTAGGGATAGATCAAGGCATCTGGAGAGGTTGATTGACATTGCATTTAAATAGTTAAAGATTATAGCTATCAGGAAAGCAAGTAAGAGGAAGGGAGTTCCACAGAGGAGACGTGCGAGATGGGAAGCTATTGGAGTAGAAGTGACGGTTATATTTAACCGTTTCTACAGTAAAACGTCAGGGTGGTGAACTCAGCCTACTAGTAAGTTTAAATTCTTGTAGATTGGGAACTTGCGATATTAGCTCATCGGTGCAGTTATCGTGAAAATATTTGTAGAAAACACAAAGGGAAGCTACGCCTCACCTGCGAGAGAGGGATTGTAAACGAGATACCAGATCAGGGCCAATCATATTGCATATACGTCTCTGGATTTTGCCGAGGAACTTAAGACGAACAGTCGGGGCTCCAGACGATATATGGCAGAAGTATTAATCTACGTGTTAAAATTATGAGTATTTTAATATATATATATATATATATATATATATATATATATATATATATATATATATATATATAATAAAAACAGACCACTTTAAAGTTCGGTTTATGTCGGTTTTCTTCTTCACCCCTTACCCATCTATATGTAGAGATAACATACGTTGTCTGGCCCACACTAAGTGGGGTTAGGGATAAAGAATTGAAATGGTACATCTAACTCACTCATGTCTTCTCTCCCCACTCACTTCCTCACTTCGTTAATTTACATATGCTTAATACGGCCCGTCAAAAATGTGTAAATTTCTTTTCATTTTTCATTTCAACCATTGGAAGTAAAGTCTGATGATCCAGAGCCCTTTAAAAGGGCTGTGGTGAAATAATTCATTACATGGAACCTTGATGTGGTCTGTTTTTATTCAAACATATTTGCCCTGAATTTACATTGAGCTCTCTGGATATCATCCTTCTTAGGTCTACCCATACGGATTACCTAGTTTTGCATAATATATATATATATATATATATATATATATATATATATATATATATGTGTGTGTGTGTGTGTGTGTGTGTGTGTGTGTGTGTGTGTGTGTGAATGATAAGCGACATGAGGAAACTTTACTTAACCAACTCGATTCGACCTCTGGTGTATGCATTAACGCTATGTTCGATTTATATTACTGTAGGTATTTATATACTGAGGTGAGGATGTTAATGGCATATCAGGGCTTATAATTTTGAGAACATTCATGAATGTGCATTAGTTGCTTCAAAGTTGAGCTAAAGCATATGGAAGCCACAAAGTGTTATAATTCAAAGTTTGATAAAAACTAAAGTGAAAGTGTAATATTCAATATTTGTTTTATATAAATTAATATTTTCTGGATTGTGAATAGATTGTTATGGTACGAGATGTATATATCTGCTGTAAAACTTCAAAGACTGAATTCATGTATTTAACACTTTTCTTTTGATTATTCTATACATTTCTTGTTGTGTAATAATATAATATTCCATTTCAGCAATCTAGATTATATTCTTTCTGAGTAAATAGTTTTCTCTTTTCATGACTGTCATATTTAGATCAACATTGTGGTCGAGTTTATTTCTGTGTATGGCTATTTGCATAATTGATATTTACGAGAACCCATTTGGGTTTATAGGTAAGCTTTCTTTTAATTTCACGCGTTTCACAAATATAATGTTTGGAAAATATATGACAATTCAATTTATAGATCCCTACTTCTGAATTAGTATTGTTATCTTTGGTTTTTCGCCAAATACATTCTTACTAGCTAGCAGGTTATACAGAAACAATAGTGAACTCAAAATTGATATTGACAGAAAAGCTATCAACAAAAACGACCTGCTAAACGTCTACTCCATCCACTCCTATAAAATTAAATCTGGTATAATTATAGGCTTCTACTTATTATCATTACGAATTTGAAGCCCCAATACCTACTCAAAGCATAAAATACACATGAAAAACATTTAAAAACCACCAATATACTTATCAGTTTATACACAACGCAAAGAGAAAAGGACATAGAATATAGAACACAAAATAACAGCATTTATACACAAGAAACTAAACAAAATCAATACCTACTCCTATTTTATCGTATATCATTTAAATACCTTTATCAATTCCCATTGCCCCAATTTCGTATTGAATCATGATATTTCTAAACAATGCCGACTTTTTAAGTAACTCATTAGACACAAATTAAAAGAAGTTCCGGTGTAACAAAAAGTATCATAAAATTAGGAAAAAAAGTGTCTCATTTCTTTACTTTTTTAGCTAGAAATAAAGTAATAATGAAGAAACAATTTGTATATTATATCTCAAATTCCGAAAGTTGCATTGACGACATTTTAAAGGTTGGCATCACTGTGTACTCTCCAAATAATTTTTCGTTGTCAAATAGTTTAATATGAATAAGAAGATGATTGCTTTCCACTAATAGCCGTCTTTTATTTATACAGATGTATTAAATGTAAAGAAAAAGTAGGATTTTAGCTTTTCTTCGTAACGTTTTGCGCAATGAAAGTGGTTATGCAAGGAAATTAATCAGAATATGCCTGAGGCAAACGACATAAAAAGATATTCGGAATAATTTGTAATTACACACAAAAAAAATCATTAACAAGATAATTTGAGCTTGGTTACATAACAGATAAAGTTAACCAAGAAAAAGGATTAAATATGATAAATTTCTTACAGATATCACAAAAGAAGGAGCGTACAAAGAGAAGAAAAACCAAAAAAGGAATTTATCTCGCCTTAGTTTTTTTTTTTTTTCCTATCTCATTTGTCATGTGAGATTCAGTTTAAAGGGTTGTTATTTATATGGTTTCTTTGACATATACTATGAAACATTTTGTTTAATCCATTGTTTACACTTGAGCTGTAAAATAGTGACATAAGTACGGAGATCAATATATAAGTACAAATATCCAATTACAAATGGTGTTTATTAGGTTCTAGATTTACCTAAGTTCTGTTGCATCCACGATCTCTTATAACTTCAACGAATACTTGTTGAGGAAATGACATTCTCCTCTAGTTATCACTCTTTATTGAATTCCTGTAAAAGATATCGATTGGAAATCCGTAAAGTGCAGCCCTTTCAGAAAAATTTCTCATTCAGTGTCAGAAATAATAACCATAAATCATTTTTTATTATAAAGATATATAATGAGTAAGCAGTCTTGTTTCAATAATCAAATCATCATGAACATTTACAATAATACTCCATTACAATAATCCTATATTAAACACTCCTTTAAAATTAAACAAATGTTATTTTAGAGCGAATAATCTGACATAAAGCAAAAGTTATTTAACTTTACTGAGTTACTGTATCTTACACTAGATCATCAATAAGTCGAGCAACACAACAGTCGATGTTAATTCAGTAGCGGAACAGATATTTTCCAAAGTCTTGTAGATTCATTCAAAGTCAATTATGTACGCTTTCCCTATGTAAAACTAACTATTTTTTACTTTGCTGTTTAGCATGTCAAAAGTAAACTCAATATTATACACTTTCCTCAAAGAACATAATCAAATAAAAAAGAACGCTAATATCGTAAATGATTCCGAACAAATTAGTATCAATAAAGATGCAAATTTATTAATGATTTCAATATCTGACTTATTCCCTAGAACATACAGACACGCAGGGTATTGATTTCCACTAGCATGTTGATATACAGCCAGAATATTTTTATAACTCAACTATGAACGATGCATATATTGCCATTCAGGATTCACAAATGAGAATTTAGCACGGAAAAATCACTCCAAGCCGAGTATTCCCAACGCGACTTTTTAAAAATCCTTTGCAAAATTATGACGGCATGAAAAATCATTTTTTCTTCTTTCAGACCACTGTTTATTTTCCAGTCTTAATTTATTAATGAAGAGAAAATGAATGCTCTTCCTGTTACAGACATTATAATAAAATTAACTCATTAATGTATGTTTATATCAGATATTTAATTGCAAAGCGTAATACACGCTTAAGCGATAATGCACAATTGGATACATGACTGACTAGGATTATATTCCTGCAGTAGGTTGCTATTTCTTTCTAATATCCAAGGCTATAGAAACACGTCTGTCCTGCTATTTACCATGGGGCGGGGAGAATACAAGGATTCATACCTTTTCCAAGGTTATTATCACGTAAATGAATGCAAAGGTTTCAACTGGAATTCGAACTTGGCTCTCTAATTTCTCAATCCGAGCCACTATCCATTACACTAATGTGTTCCCTTATAAAACTTATGTAACTTTACATGCATAAATTTTATAGAATCTTTTAACTTCAATATAAATACTGGTATAATTCTTTCGACACACTTAGTGATTGTTTGTTACATTATTTGTTTAAAATGTTATATAATTGTTTTTGTCATTTGGATCCCACAACGCAGTAATTTGTTTTCTCGTTGTCAATTACCAGAGTAGATAAAGACGTTTAAGCGTCCACAAGAAATAAAATATCACGGCTTATTTCAATCAACTTTAACAAAGTCTCTAATATAAGGGAGACTCAAATCAATGATGAATATCTCTTGCAGTAATGGTTATCTTAATTAATTCAACGATTATTTCAGAATTATGAAAAGATTTTTTGCTAATATTTTTCACTATTCAGAAGAAAACGTCTTTTGAAAATCTTGACTCTTGAAGAATTAATCGGAAAATAAGCATTTAACAAATAAATAAATAAAATGAAACTAAGTCAAAACCGTGGGATGAAGAACAAGGATGAAGGAATTAAATGACAACGGCTGAAGTAAAAAAAGAAAATTTCGTGAAAGGAACCAACTTTTTGGAAGTTATTTCGAAAATTGAATATATTTTGATAACATTGACGGACATCAGAAAGATTGAGAAAATAAATGAATATCTAGTATATGAATTAAAAACATCAAAAAATATCATTTAAAAATAAATAATATATATCAAGCAAAAAGACAAAAACACATGAAAATATTGATAGTAATTTGCAGATATATATATATAAGGACAATAAACCGAAAAGTATCTAAGTTTCTTTCAAACAAACACAACGACAACATCAAGAATAAGAACTAGAAACAAACAACAAATGAATTATTAGGTTATATTTTCTCTGAAATTATGAGATGTGGAGTTATCATTAAGTACATTTGTTGTACATCTGTATTGTTATTATCAAAATATTTCCACCGTTGTTTTCTTTGGCTTTCTACAGTTGCCATTCAATTTATGTAACCTTCATGGAATTTCGAAACAAATACTTTATTTAATCTACAGGACAGAGTATTCGTGTTCCATTGGGACTTGGAAGTGTTGTAATTGGCAGCGGCTCGGAATGAGAAAGTTTTGTGCAAATATGCATCAGAATGGTACGAAACCAATTCCACAGGTACTCCTTGCATCTGGAAAAATAAGTGTTACTCTCAAAAAAGAGATTACTGCAATAAAACTCGCCAGAAAAAAAAAATATCTGTCAATTAAAAATATGGTTCGGATTTAAATAATTTCCAAAAACTTGATAACCCTAAAAAAAGTCTTGCTTCTCTATCCGTGAATAGAGTTATCTTGTACTCTTCTTTTTTTAGTAATCCTTCATTTAATTCACATAGAATCTAAGATTGTACTACTGAGACAAGAAGTTGAGCTTAAATCCATTAGGATTAAAGTTGTGCATAATGAGGAGGGGGCGTGGAGAATCTGATACTCATATGTCGAATAGAAGGAAAGAGAGACAAAGGGGAAAAATTCATGACATACCTAGTGGCCTTAAGCAAGTGGGTGACATAACATGGTCAGGGGAGGTGGCAGATGGAAGAAACATTTGAAGAGATGCAAGGCATAGAAGGAGGTGGAGAGACATGATCGCCTACTTCCTGGATGAAGACGTCACATAGAAAAGAATTTTATGCCTAATAACAGCAAACAGGAGTCCATTAATCAGAATGTAAATAATATAAATACAGAACAGCAGAATTAGACATAGTAAGCATAGATGAAAAAGAAATTAAAATAGAAGGAATTAAAGGGCGATAATCCAATGTAAATACCTAAATCTATTGCAGAGAGAAACGCTAGCTTTTCCATGGAATAGATATATACGTGTATATCTTATACCTTTCGTTGACCGATGTGGTTACCGAATTGACATAGGAACAGAACAGATGTTCCCTTTAGATCAATATATAACATTACCAGAAGGGCGGTGTTGAATTAAATGCTAAATCTAAAAAATATTTGTACGTTCAGATACACAAATTAAATAAACTTTATCAGAATAACAACAGACTTAGTAAAAAAAAAAGGACATTTCCTTGTTTCACTGAAAGAAAATCTGATCTTAAATCGATGTGATTATTAAGAGTGCGGGAAATGCCAGTAGCTAATAATCAATTTCTCTGTTTGATGCCATAAACGAAGACGCACCTCAAGAAGATTATCTTATCTTATTAGTAAATCCTGATTTGCAAGGCAAAAAAGGATTCAGGTATTCTCAAAAAATTACTGAGAGCAGCTTGCATGCGCTTAGAGAACGAATTAAGTTAATACGTAAAAATATAAATAAAAATAAAGGGATGTATTTTCTCAGCAAAATTATGTAACCTCTAGAGAGAAATAATAGTAAAAGCAGCAGAATATTTGCACGGATTTATTATGGGAAAAAAACCATCGAAACCTAGTTTTAATAAGATGTTTAAAATTTAAACTTTAATGTGAAGTAGAAAGAATGGGCTTTGTCCGGACGGTCTTCATGTTTACATCAAGCTGATGCGGAAAATTCGTAGTGTATTAATGTTGTGTCGCAAATTAAAATGTGACACAAATATACGAAGACTCTAAGTAATGTCCAGATAGAAATGATATGTTCGATGATAAAACAACATTAATGAAATTTCATGGTATTTATCATTGTTAGAATATCATCGAACGAAGCAGATTGGGGTTTGGTTTTGTGTCAGTGTCTTCCTTATCGTTGACATTCTTTGGCATTTTCGCATCACCGGTTTCTTTTTGTGATAATTACTGGTAGATTAGATATTTATGCTAGAAACGAAAGATAGAATTATAATTTAAAAAATTATGGTACGTATAACATTTTATGTTTTCCACAAAGCTAAATAAGTATAAAAAAGTATGTAAAAGGTTGTGTGTATATAAATATATCATGAAATGTACGTGCTACATGTATCAAATCCTATGAAGGATAGTAAAATAGCTATTTGAACCTAACGGCTTAGTTTATTTGTATTCTATACTAGGTTGCTGTAACATGTGATTCACTAGGGATTAAAATTTTCTTTGGACATGGAAAAAGTTTCACCCTAAGAATACATGTGAGTAAAACGAAAGTGGAAAGTGAGGTCTTCTCGCCGATCGTTGTTTGGCATGTAACCATTACATCTAAACGATAAAAATAATGCCCAGTGTGAAACTTCCCTCTCTCTAGTAATAAAGCCTTTAGAACTAGAATTCTATAGATAAACCCAACTGTATGAAGTCGAAGATTCAAATTCTTCCTCAGTATCAGAGACGAAGAGATATCCCTGAGGACTATAATGCAGAACATTTGAGAATAACCCCTGTCATTTTCAAGGTAGAATTCAAAATGAAATATTAGAATAAAGATTTAGGCCTAAAATGATACTCCAATAATAAATAAATCCCTATATGATTCTACCCTTGGAAATATTTCACGTCACAAATATAGGGTTTATAATAGAAAATATGAATTATGATCGTCGGAGAGTCGCACATTAATTCTTAAATAAATTTTAATAATTGAGGACTTTAGATAGAGGAAACTAGAATGGATATGACATGTAAACAGAAGTGAGGATAATTGCATAATCAAGACATTTACATTACTTAATTCTTCAAATAAAATGTGAGGAAGGAAACACCAATCAATAATCGAAAGGGAAATAATAGCTACGATATTTGAGAAATTTATTTTACAGGATATTTTAAATATTCTATTAGAACGATTTTATAGCAGCACTGCATATTTGGTCAATAAATTCCGAATAGATCCTTATTAGGAAACAGTTAATATTACAATTAGTATTGAATTATATACCGATGCCGCATGGCAGCAATGTTGATTAATATATATATATATATATATGTGTGTGTGTGTCTGTGTTTGTGTTCGTGTATATATATATATATATATATATATATATATATATATATATATATATATATATATATATATATATATATATATATATATATATATATATATATATATATATATATATATATATTAAGACAATGTGCATACTATTTTATATTAGTATCTGTCTCAAGGACACATGGAACAGTGGATAGAGGCAGGCGTTAGTTACATCTTGTGACAGGACCCAAAGAGTGTGAGTTCAATACCCGGTTATGGTTAACTTTCAGAGGGAAATTCATAAGAGTTAACTGATAACTTACATCCATTAATCACGGCACGTGGAACTAGAACAATCTACCCCAGTAAGCGAAATAAAGGGTTAAGTTCGATGTTTCAACCACCTGAAGTCGGCCGGAGTATACAAAGGGCGAAACGTTGTAATAAATATTGCGACAAAAATGAGGACAATAGCGCGGTCAATGTAAATAATATCTTATATTAACTGTATAATTCAGAGTGCCGGAATTATAATTGTGCAATTAATATAAGATGTTACATATATATATATATATATATATATATATATATATATATATATATATATATATATATACTCTGTAATTTACATTGAAGGAAATCGATAACAAATAATATGTACAGTGATATTTCACATGTGGTTATAACATACTTTATACAGACGATATAACAAAGGAACGGATAATTTTATCATTGCAGATTGAAGAATGAAATTTTCTTTCACTATAGAGTATTTATATGTATTTGTATACGATAGCTTGTTCGTTTAACAACGTACATTTACTTATTCAGTTATCTATCCGTAAACAATAACACATCTCTAAAAAAAAACATTTCGATTCGCATTTAATATTTCGTCTCAGATGCTACCTAGATTTACTAAAAAAAAATAATTTCCATGCCTGAGGATGACTGTATGTACAGTTGAATGTACTAGCAGATTAAATAAAAGACCTTCCACAGATTGTAGTTATTAAAAACGAAGTTCGTAATATTCCTCCAGTGACTTGTAGGTTAATGCAACTGTAAAATTCTGTTTTCGAAGAATTTTCGCTTTTTTATATCATTAATTTTACTAATCCACTATTTGTATGAATGATTCATTGTAATATAAATAGAACTGCACCACATATTTGATTTAAAAGAACTGATGTAACCGGCAAATATTCGGGATAACATCTGAGACATTACTCAATTTATTGAACAATTTGATCCATGCCACATTGACTGATAAACTCATACAACAAAAAAAAATTCTCAAATTAACATTTTAGTAAAAAATATCACTCATTAAATTTTAAAAAAAGATTCAACCTTAGCTTTGCGACCGCACGCTCTAAAAGTTTCTTTTTTATCGTTTAGCATTTAGTCATTCGTCTCCGATGCTACCTGGATTTACTAAAAACAAAAATAATTCCATGACTGAGGATGACTGTAACTACAGTTGAAAGTACTAGCAGATTAAAAAAGACCTTATACAGCTTGTAGCTATAAAAATAACGTTCATAACATTCATCGGGTGGTTCGTAGGTTAATGCAACTTTAAAATTTAGTTTGCGAATAGTTTTCGCCATTTAACATCATTAACTTCACTAATCTACTTTTTGTATGAATGATTCATTGTAATACACACACACGCACGCACGCACACACACACACACATATATATATATATATATATATATATATATAGTCACACACACACGCATATCTATCTATCTATCTATCTATCTATCTATATATATATATATATATATATATATATATATATATATATATGTATGTGTCTGTGTGTTTCTGTGTGTGTGTGTGTGTAACACTATTTAGCTATGGTAATTGGCTATTTAATTATGCATGGAAATTAAAAACGAAAAAGAAAAAATGTGAGGAAGGAAACACCAATCGAAAAACAAAAGAAAAATGGGTAAAGATTTTTATTTTCATTTACGAAGAAAGATATTTTTTCGCAAAAGACAGAAATTGCGTAAGAGAAGCAAGTTTCAGATTCTGTCGGAGTTAATTAATATCAAGATAAGAGAGTGAAGTACCAAGGAGAAAAAAATGCGGGTAAAGAATAACAATCTGACCACACGTGTAGCAATAATCAAAATTTCGATTCGATCACCTGCATGAAAGTAGAAATAATCCAAATTGGGTTATTTAAAACAACCGACGAAGACGCCGGCCGTATAAGCACATACCTGGGTGTGGTCGATGTCATTGCTTGTTCCGGCTGTCGGCTATAGACTTTCTGTCACCGAGAACGGGCAACTGGAAATACGATCAAAAAAAAAGACACGAGAAAAACAAAAGGATTGAGTCTCCAAATTGAAACGACCACCCAGTTAAAAATATACTGGCGGTAGTTAATGAGTCGGCAAAAATTACCGCTAATGAATTCCAGGTAACCCCAGGATAAGATAAAAATTCAATGACCCCACTGTGCGGTCCATAAAATTTCTGGCCGATAGAAAGAAAAGAAAGAAAAGGGAAGATTTTTTTCTTTGGGCGATATCTGTAAAGGGATGCCAGTTTAGCCAGGCACCCGCTACAGAGAGATCATTCGCTAAATTTGTATCATGGGTGACAGGCGGAGGTGAATGAATGAGAAAAAAGGGAAACTTGTTGACACCCACTGAATGGATTCGTATGCGATGACAATATGAGAAAGAAAGTGTTTAGGAGGATAATTCTCCTCCAACCTCTCCTCACAGAAGGGGGAGAACCCATCTAAAACAGAAAGCAATTGACTTCCAAAAAAGGGAAGTGATAATTTTTCCTGTTTGAAGACAAAGAGAATCCTTATTGGGGATTCGGAATTATCGAAGACCCCAAACCGGTTCTGGTCGATGTCCATATAAACGAACGTCCCCGGGCGTTCAGGCAGAGGAAGAGTTGGGTTGGAGAACGGAGACAGATCGACAGAGCTGTTGGGCTCGGAGACCAGCCTTCAGGAGCTGACCGCAAGATTTCCACGCCTTCAGACTTAGACTTCTAACCAAAACATTTTTTTTTATGAAGATCGACTTAGATTTACACCACCAAAGCAAGTTTTAATGAATATCTAATGAACATACCAAAAAAGCAGTTTATTGAAAAACAACTTAGGATACCATAATTCGCTTAAGAAACGCTAAAAAGTGTCACGAATCCATAGAGCGGGCTAGGAGAAGACGCACAGCTGTATTCGGCAGACAGATATAAAGATACTTGTTATGTTTCAACACATTTGAACCTCATGAGTTTGTTTCATTATTTTTCGTTTACATGCGATATCAGCTTTACCCGTATTCAGCTTGCACTACGGCCCGACGCCTGATTGATTTCGTCTACCTAAGATCAAATCACAACATGGGTATGTTAGACTAGATTTCAAAGCAGTTAATTCGGTAAGCAGACGTTGGAGGCGAGCTGAGGACGACGAAGCAGATATCGAATCTAAACAGACATCGACCGCGACCAAGACAACCAGAGAGATTAGTGTCACAAATGGATCTGTGGTAAACCAAGTCTTAACCAAATTAGCCTAGGGTTAGATCGTTACAAATGGTGCTGCAACCAGCGCAGGTTTAGAGTGTCACAAACACACAAACATGCACACACAAACACACACACACACACACACACAAACAAACACACATATATATTCATGCAGATGGAACTACCATTATACACCTGTTGAGTAGCAAATATGACAAAATAAACTGGCAACTGCTCTTAAAAAGGATCTCAAATCAGTGGTTAACTAAGGCAAGAAATGGATCGTATATACCATATCCTCTAAATCAGAACTGCTTTCATGTAATAATCGCATACAATCTTTTCTGCTTGTCATAAATATGTGCAATGCTAAACTCCAGAAGAGCAAAACTTGGACATACTTTTTCCACTGATAAGTAATGGAGAGAATATGTCGAAAAAATTGCTAAATCAACTGAATGGAAAGTTCGTTCAGTTTGTCGTAACAGAAATGTTTTTATTCAGAATCTATAATCCACATTTAACATTCCCCAGAACAATGCCGATCCTACTCGTGATCCTGCTAGACATTTCAATATCCTTGATTAAATCCAGAGAAGTCTCTGTAATACAACCGATACTGGCCATGTATCTCGTCTACAGACACTTTCATGTAAACTGCTCTGATGTGAATTTTTTCTGGCGTACCGACTACATGTATTTAAGCGTGCTACTAGAGTTGTAACAATGTCTGTCATTTTTAGTTTTGAAATAGCTAGATAAATCTGCTATTTCAATTCTAACAGTTATTTTTCTCGCACTTCCCACCTGGGGAATTATCTTCCCATTTATTGCTTTCATGATAATTAGAATCTTAAGAAATTGAAATGCATTCAAATAGCATTTTCTGTTTTCTTGGACCCTTGCTTATTCGTCTGTTCCTGAATCACTCAATTCTCTGTATTCAAGATGTCTTTCATTTTCACTATCTGTAGCGTGTCCTGCATCCTACGGTTAGGAAACAATTAATACATACATACATACACACACACACATATATATATATATATATATATATATATATATATATATATATATATATATACTTGTTTATTAGGACAACAATACCTCTTTTATTCATTAAAGTTTCATTAAAATGTCTGTCAAGCTACTGCGGTTGATTTTTTCATTAACTCTCTGTTATGGTCCGGTTCCTTGTACCACAGTGATAGTCCAAGGTAGAAACAATAAAGAAGAGCTCAAACACGGATACGGAATTACACAGATATATTACAAACAGGAATATATACAGAGAAGTAGAAATGTTAGTATGTACAATCAGGTTTAGTAGAAAGAACAATGTAGTCTCGACCAAGGTCACTATTCCAATGTCTTGCAGTAATTGTCTGAACGCGACTCTGTTTCGGACTGCCTCTGACTCGAGGGACTGACTCGCTCGCTTTGTCTGACTGAAAAACTCCTGACGGACCTCACTGCAGACTTCAGGCTGAACAGTATTTAGTCACCCCACCACGAAGGCATCATGTGACACAAGGCCGGTTTAACGTGGGATCTCCTATCTCGTGGTCTCGGCCAAAGATATGCCCATTGAACCCGTATAAACGGGTTCAGGGTCGATTTACTTCCCTTAAAGAGACACCGCCCTTCGGCGTAGCATCGTTCGGGTCCTTCCCCTTCCGAAGGCACAGAATTCAACCGATCAGCCGGTCGCCCCACTTTAGACTGAACAGTATTTAGTCACCCCTCCACGAGTGCATCACATGGCATAAGGCCGGTTTAACGTGGGATCTCCGAGCCAGTGGGATCTCCGAGCCAGTGGGCTCGGCCAAAAATATGCCCTTTGAACGCGGATAAACGGGTTCAGGTTCGGTTTAACTCCCCGAAAGAGACTCCGCCCTTCGGCGTTGTCTCGTTTGGGTTCCTCCCCGGACAAAGACAGAGAGTTCAACCGATCAGCCGGTCAGCCGGACTTTGGAGAGAACGATATTTATTTATACAATATGTATAAAATGTGGCACAAGGCCTAAAAGGGGGATGGGGAATGACGGTCTTCTTCTGTCTTAAATCTAAACTTAGCTAGTCCCAGACACGGACCCAAACAAACTAACAATATTCCAATCACCAAAACAACAGATTCAATCCTACCTTTCTTACTACGTCCACCATAATGCCTCAAATTCTCTATGAAGTCCTAACTAGTCCCCTTATGTACAAAAATTGTCTGTGGGGGGAGGGTCAATAAAACAACAACTTTTAAAAGATCCCCAAATGAGTATATACAATATGACTTAAGTATTTACAATGAAAACTAAACAAAACTGTGTTAGTAATAAAACCCCCCACAAACCATAAATGTGGCAGCAAAATCAGTTAACTAGACGAAATCAATGCGGGGCTAAGGAAAATAAGAAAAAACATTCATTCCTCCAAGCATTCACACAGACACACACACATTCATACACAACAACAAATACGAAAAAGCACACACACGAAACGAAAGTCGCCCCGCATCCACCAGAGAGCTGAAGTCACTGACCACCTAACGAGGGAGGGGATGGGGAATTAAACAAAAGAAAAATAGGGACAGAAATAAAAGGGACCAATGCGCATGCATACCCTAGCTAAGTTTACTAGAAAAAAGGAAAAACTAAAGATTCAAAATCGAAAACCTAGTCTAGCCTAAAATCTGGGTGGGTTGCCTATGTTCAACCCTGTTAGGACAAATCCTGTACCTAACCGACATCCAAGTGCCACTCTAGGTCAGCCCCTTTCACTCTACACATTCGCGCAAGATTCACCCACCTTTTGCCAAATTCCGATGAGGTGAGCCGCCGCCTTTCCGTCCTAATCTTGACTTTAAGCTGATGCTTAAAGTACAAGATCAGTTGGGAAGAGGTGAACTTCTCGCCCTCATGGAATCCCTTCTGACGCGTCGTCCAAATCACGACTCTCATAATCCCTAGCAAGCAACAGAACACATAGTGTTCAGCCTTCGTCAATTGCGACACCACATTGCTACAAACAGAACTGGCTTCCAGGACAAAGAACTTTCCCTGCAGCATGCGAACCATGAGGCCTTCAACAAACTTGCACAACGGCACTACCGTCTTGCACTGAAAAAAGGCGTGACCAATGGTCTCGACTTCCCCAGTGCAGCGACGACAGTTTGGATATTTCTCCAAACCTGCTGAACAGAGTCTCTTGCCGACCCAGAGGGCCCCACGAATCATCAGCCAGGTGAGTGATGCCTCATCGTTATTGAGACATTTCAACCCAGGCGCCCAAGGCCATATCGAGCGAGCCTCCTGCTTCTTAAGACCGAGCTCGTCGATCAGATCAACTTGAACGGACCCCCTAACTAACAATTGATACAATGCCTTACAAGACAACGCCTGGGCGTCGGAGAGGCCATCCGTCGTCCGTAAGAGGAGCTTCAAAGCACTACGACATTCGCGGTAGAAGGCGCACTCGGCGCTAGGTCTACGGCCGGCCTCCTCCTCGCACGAGTGCACACTTCTCAGGGATGGGAAATGTTTTCGGACATCTTCTTTCCAAAAGGTGCCCACCTCATCCAATCCGCGACACATTTGGTCTAGAAAGGTAATGCGAAGCATATATTGACGAATCTCAATGCTAGGCATACCCAGACCGCCCTCAGAGGGATGAAGGCAACAGATCTCGCGAGTTACCATAGGGGCCTTATCTCTCCACAAGAAAGAGAACAAGGTCCGGACTAATGACATTAGTCTGGCATACGGGAGCGGAAGCACAGAAAGTCGGTAAAGGAGGATCGGATATATGTGTGAAACACATACCTCCGCCCTTCCCTTCAGGGAAAGTCTCCTCCGAGACCACAGATTAACCGCGATCTCGGCCTTCCCTTGCACCTCCGACCAATTCATTTCCAACTGGAGATTAGGACCGAACCAGACGCCGAGTATCTTGATCGGCCCATCCGTCCAGAGGAAAGGTCCGGGAAGAGAAACTCCCTTCCACGCACCCAACCGCAAGCCGACAGACTTATCGCGGTTGATCTTGGCCCCTGTCACCATCTCATACCCACTGATCCGGACTTTGGAGTGAACGATATTTATTTATACAATATGGTATAAAATGTGGCACAAGGCCTAAAAGGGGGATGGGGAATGACGGTCTTCTTCTGTCTTAAATCTAAACTTAGCTAGTCCCAGACACGGACCCAAACAAACTAACAATATTCCAATCACCAAAACAACACATTCACTCCTACCTTTCTTACTACGTCCACCATAATGCCTCAAATTCTCTATGAAGTCCTAACTAATCCCCTTATGTACAAAAATTGTCTGTGGGGGGGAGGGTCAATAAAATAACAACTTTTAAAAGTTCCTCAAATGAGTATATACAATATGTCTTAAGTATTTACAATAAAAACTAAACAAAACTGTGTTAGTAATAAAACCCCCCACAAACCATAAATGTGGCAGCAAAATCAGTTAACTAGACGAAATCAATGCGGGGCTAAGAAAAAATAAGAAAAAACATTCATTCCTCCAAGCATTCACACAGACACACACACATTCATACACAACAACAAATACGAAAAAGCACACACACGAAACGAAAGTCGCCCCGCATCCACCAGAGAAACGAAGTCACTGACCACCTAATGAGGGAGGGGATGGGGAATTAAAACAAAAGGAAAATAGGGACAGAAATAAAAGGGACCAATGCGCATGCATACCCTAGCTAAGTTTACTAGAAAAAAGGGAAAACTAAAGATTCAAAATCGAAAACCCAGTCTAACCTAAAATCTGGGTGGGTTGCCTATGTTCAACCCTGTTAGGACAAATCCTGTACCTAACCGACATCCAAGTGCCACTCTAGGTCAGCCCCTTTCACTCTACACATTCGCGCAAGATTCACCCACCTTTTGCCAAATTCCGATGAGGTGAGCCGCCGCCTTTCCGTCCTAATCTTGACTTTAAGCTGATGCATAAAGTACAAGATCAGTTGGTAAGAGGTGAACTTCTCGCCCTCATGGAATCCCTTCTGACGTGTCGTCCAAATCACGACTCTCATAATCCCTAGCAAGCAACAGAACACATAGTGTTCAGCCTTCGTCAATTGCGACACCACATTGCTACAAACAGAACTGGCTTCCAGGACAAAGAACTTTCCCTGCAGCATGCGAACCATGAGGCCTTCAACAAACCTGCACAACGGCACTACCGTCTTGCACTGAAAAAAGGCGTGACCAATGGTCTCGACTTCCCCAGCGCAGCGACGACAGTTTGGATATTCCTCCAAACCTGCTGAACAAAGTCTCTTGCCGACCCAGAGGGCCCCACGAATCATCAGCCAGGTGAGTGATGCCTCATCGTTATTGAGACATTTCAACCCAGGCGCCCAAGGCCATATCGAGCGAGCCTCCTGCTTCGTAAGACCGAGCTCGTCGATCAGATCATCTTGAACGGACCCCCTAACTAATAATTGATACAATGCCTTACGAGACAACGCCTGGGCGTCGGAGAGGCCATCCGTCGTCCGTAAGAGGAGCTTCAAAGCACTACGACATTCGCGGTAGAAGGCGCACTCGGCACGAGGTCTACGACCGGCCTCCTCCTCGCACGAGTGCACACTTCTCAGGGATGGGAAATGTTTTCGGACATCTTCTTTCCAAAAGGTGCCCACCTCATCCAATCCGCGACACATTCGGTCTAGAAAGGTAATGCGAAGCATATATTGACGAATCTCAATGCTAGGCATACCCAGACCGCCCTCAGAGGGATGAAGGCAACAGATCTCGCGAGTTACCATAGGGGCCTTGTCTCTCCACAAGAAAGAGAACAAGGTCCGGACTAATGACATTAGTCTGGCATACGGAAGCGGAAGCACAGAAAGTCGGTAAAGGAGGATCGGATATATGTGTGAAACACATACCTCCGCCCTTCCCTTCAGGGAAAGTCTCCTCCGAGACCACAGATTAACCGCGATCTCGGCCTTCCCTTGCACCTCCGACCAATTCATTTCCAACTGGAGATTAGGACCGAACCAGACGCCGAGTATCTTGATCGGCCCATCCGTCCAGAAGAAAGGTCCGGGAAGAGAAACTCCCTTCCACGCACCCAACCGCAAGCCCACAGACTTATCGCGGTTGATCTTGGCCCCTGTCACCATCTCATACCCACTGATCCGGACTTTGGAGTGAACTCCCTGCTCCCTCTTGAGGCGTAGTATTTATTACCTATGGAATAGTCTATTATGTTATTATGGGTAAGGTCCCATAACACTTTCCCTGTCGTCTACGCCGTTATAAATCACAATAATTGTGTATTTGCACTGCAATCCCTCCTTTATACAATATTCATTATATATATATATATATATATATATATATATATATATATATATATATATATATATATATATATTGCCATATACTTCTTTCTAGTCACTTAGCGCATGTTTGTTGCATTATTTTTTTAACCTTTTATTTAAAAATTCTTAGGCGTGTCGGAAGAAATTAAAAGAAATTATGACTTATTTCAATCGATTTTAACATGGTCTGTAATATAATGTTGATCAAAAATCAATGATATCTCATAACAATAACGGTTATTTTAATTAATTCAACGACTATTTCAGAAGCATTAAAACTTTTCCCCCTAATATTTTTCAATATTCAGAAGAAAACGTCTTTTGAAAACCTTGACTTGATGGAGAATTAATCAGGAAATATGAATTTAATTAACGAACAAATGAAATACATTAAAATAAGAAGCAGGAAAAGAAAAAATATCGAAATTAAATAGTAAAGTCTGAAGTAAAATGAAAAATAAATTTGGTGATAGGGACTAAACCTATAATGAGGTTTCCTTTTGCAAGTGAAAGGAGAAACTGAAAGATGAGTAGATAACATTGACTGAGTTCAGAATGTATATGAAAATAAATGAATATACAAAATATGAAGTAAAACCTCATAAAATAACATTTTAAAAAATAATACGTATGAAGCACAAAAGAAAAACACTTTTGCAAAATATTGCATCCAAATTTGCAAAACGTATAAGACCAATAAACAAAAATCGTCCTAGCTATGGCATTAAACAATTCAAATTAGTTTCTTCTCTTATTTAATATTCCGTTAATAATTTCGTTCGAGTTATCTAGTTATTAGCTTGGTGCAAAAATAATGACGTAATATTGCCGTTTTTTGACGTTAACAAATACCTCAAAAAACGACAGTATTACGTCATTATTTTTGCATACTATCTGTATATTATGGTCAGATAACAAAAACATGAAGTAATTTGTAAATTCTACAGACAATCGTATACATTTTTTCCGGTTAAAGTAATCCACATTTATTTTCGTTAACGTATCAGTAGGGAAAATAGCTAACAATTAGTAAACATTATTATTCAGGTAGAGATATTATTCAGTATTGTTGTTCGTTACTTTCTATAGTACTTCGCACTTGTTCAGTCTATATTCGGAATGGAGGATCTTAAACCAATAGGTCCTAAAATAAGATGTTAATGATTATGCACGAGAAAGTACACATAGACGAAATCGAAGGATTATACACAATCTAATTACTTGTAGATTGGACTCAGCGAGAACTATGTTAAATGGTGAAAATTGGATTAGCAAAATATGCACGATTCGAAGTGAAACAAAGAAAAGTTTTCAGACACAGACAGACGCAGAATCGGCAAGGGTCAGCACATAAGTAAGGGAATCGATAAAAAATATGTACAGTGATATTTAACATGTGGTTAAAATTACTTTACACAGACGAGATCAGGAACAAGAAACAAATACTTTTATCATTGCAGATTGAAGTAAAAATTCATAAGATTATAAGAATGAAAACAGGGAAATACAAAGAAACAATAAAACCTATATAAAATCCAAGAAGCAAAATAATCCGAAGAAATATAAAGCATTAATTTCAGGATATTAAAGAATTAATATATGTATTACTTGTTTAAAGAACATGGTAAACCTCAGTCCTAAGAAATAAGATGAAAACGAATGTAGAATTGGATTTTCTGGTCCAGTCTCGATTTTATCAATCATGCTTGCTATTTTATGCACGCTTCAATCGGGACAATTTTTTCGACTTTCATGTTGCATGTTTTCCTGGCGTATCAATTTTAAGATAGTTTCTGTAATTCATCAAATTATAGATTATAACTATATATGGCCTTGAAATATGGTAATGGAAAATGAATTTAGATTCACCATGTGTTTTACAAGATTAGATAATTATTCTAAGGCACAGTTTCTTTGAAAAACCGGTTCTCTTACGATCACCGAAGTTAAAACTCTTCCAGACTTACAATTGCTTATATAGCTATCCGCTTCTAATACCATTTTCTATAAGGCTAGATGCGAATATTGTGCAATGGATCGCGGCTAGGAATTAAAGATAGGAGGGCCGATTTCCAATTCTATTTGAGCTATTGAATCAGTAAGTATTGTTCTCTCCCAAAAAATGGTATTCCGATCTAAAAATATTTTCTGGCATTAAATAACACGCAAACGGTTGATAAGCCCTAAAAACAAATCAATTCAATATCCATTTGTTTTACGCCGATACCATTTTAGCCCGTATAACATCAATATTTGTACAACGGTCAATCCACCATAATCTGACTACCATATTAGTTTGGGGTTATCTTCAAGATTAATGTAAGAAATACGGTTTTGAATTCCCCGCAAAGAAAATACAGACGATATATCTGTCCATTTCTGTTTTTTGCAGGCTGGATTCATTGTCATAAGAACGGTCATTGTTAAGCCATCCATTCTTGCTTTATAGATTTTATTCTGCAATATTTATACGTTGCTTTTTCTAAGTAAAGTATAGAATCAATGTCTTTTGAACAGTTTACAATAAATCATCTGTCTTATTTGTGTAAATATTCTGTAGAAATGATTATGTTTCTATCTAAATTGACAATTCAGTTGCATTCACGTTTATTTGTAATTCTAATTTGCTATGAGCAAATGGCCTATTATTTCGAACGTTCGCTTTCTGGCTATAAAACTCATGTTCGAATCTAAGGTGGATTTGTCAACTATTACTGATGTACCTTGAGGTGACGATCCTTTGAAAAATGTCTGAATATTACTACAGGTTGATCAAAGTATTGTGATTGAAATTGAATAGAAACCCTTAGGTACCGTCGGTGTTTATGCTAGCATAGTCATTGCGAAGTCGTAAATCATCGTGAAGATGGGTTACTCAGACTGTTGATCAGGCTAGATAACGCGCGCTCTCTTAGAAATTTTAACTAAGCTCCACTCGGCATAGTTGCATTGTAAACGACATGTGATCGCTGTGTTGAACGAACACAAATGTGCCTCAGCAGGCGTCTTCAACTTGGATTAGCTAACCGTCCTTGTAGAATGTTTACTCAGATATGCAATTTAGAAGTATTTTTGCCGTTTTGAGGCAGTGATTCACAATAATATATTTTTAATATCACCATATTGAATATATTCTATTTGTATAATATTATGGCGAGTAGTTATTATAATATAGCCGGAAGCTCTAGTAAGTAACTGACTCTTCTTTCTACCTTCTATATTAACGAGAGTCTAATAAGGAATAAAATGGGGCAATGCTGTCCTATATGGGTAGGAATGCCCTGTCTTCACTTTCCAGATTCGGTAGAGTCCAAAAGTGTGTGATAAATTATTTTCCACCGTATAACTCCTGTCCATGGAAAGTGTTCTGGCCAACTATATTCCCTAGTTCCTCCAGTTCTAACCATTACGTCTAAGACGCGCCATTCCACGCACATTGTAGCAAGCGAACATCTTTCTTTTCATTTTCCAGTGGCGATATGTACATTTCACTCGAGTAGTTTCTTCCCAAGAACCGATCCCATGATGATGATTTCCTCATCTCTGCAATCATAACTTGTTCACTTCTAGGGTCAACACTTATCAAACTCACATATACGCATAAACAGTATCTCTTAATCTGTAACTCTCTGCATAATTTGAATATTGCGCTTTGTATAGGTGAACATCAATATAAAAATAATAAAAAACTGCCAACACTGAATTAAAATGAGTAAAAGGGAATTTTTGTCAAAATAATTGTGATAGCACAATGTTACATGCCATCGTGACTGAGTGTTTTAAAGTACTGGCCTTGTTCAGAGTGTTGATTATATCAGATAATTTGCATTCTCTCAGAAACTGTGGCTGAGTTCTGCTCAGCATAGTTGTAGCATATAGCACAGGTGGGTTCTGCGGGTGTTGAAAATGCAAAAATATATTTTAGTAGGGGTTTTCAACAGCGATAGACTTGCCAACTCAGTACCCAGTAATATTCATTTACGTGCAGTCAGCCATTGTATTATATTCTTATATTAAATGGTTGGAATGTGTCTACTGATTTCAGTCTAAAGTGTCAGATTCTTGTCAGTAAAATCATTACCAGCAATACAGTCACCATTCTTCAAATTAATAACTTTAATCTTTATTTTTTTTAAGAATGATGAAACCAATATCCGTTGAAGAGTTAAAATTAAGCTAACAATTATTTTACTTATCTTCCTGTAACACACACACACACACACACACACACGTATACATATATATATATATATATATATATATATATATATATATATATATGTAATGAAAAACAAACCACTTTAAGGTACCATTACGATAATTTATTTCACCTAAATCCTTTTTTAAGGATTCAGGATCATCAGGTAAAACTTCCAACAACGAATTGAGAGGAAAAATGGGATTAAAAATTGGTGGGTTGTGTAACTTTTGTAATTTAATAGAGGGGGCTGAGAGTGGTAGTTAAACAGACAATATAAAGTATAGGGAGGGGTTAATTTTATATCTCTCTTAAGTATGTTTTATATTGGAGTAGGAGGAGTGACAGAACCTTGACCTCTTTAGATGGTTAATAAAACGGAAATGAATTGTAGAAAATGTATACAAGTGAGTCTTATGGTAAAAATAGATATAGGGGGGGGGGAAGAGATGGAGTTGTTATAATTTTGTTTTAAAAAATTATGTAAAAGATAGTTTACAATGTTTGATAGAAAATTCGATGTCTGAAAAAGTTTTGTTATTAACTTAAATCTTTAATTTTTTAAGTAAATAGTTGCAGGACTAAATATAACTATTATTGTAATAAACATTTATCTAGGACATAAAGAAATTTTAAAAAATTTAATAGTTTATTCACCCGACTAATTGTATTTCCACAATAAAAAAAAAAAAATAACAATAACATCTATTTTAATATTTAAAATTAATTTATGAATGTAATTTATTTATTATATTGGTAAACTAAATTAAAGATTAGGTTTCATTATTTAATAGTATTTGAGGGTAATATTAATTTTCATTTAGTCATATATGTCTCACAAATGTATTCATGTGAATCTCTACATACATACGATCATTAACAAGTCCATTTATATATATATATATATATATATATATATATATATATATATATATATATATATATATATATATATATATGTATGTATATGTATGATTGCGTGTGTGTGTGTGTGTGAATTAAGGAATATATAGTTTATCTCGCCAGAAAATATCCTTCACATATATTTTCGTTAACTCATTCGATATATGTTTAATATTCTTCGCTGAAGTGTATATTTTATTTTTGTCTCAAAGATCGAAAAGATGACTTCGGCAGAGTTACCGACGGCCATTCATCCTATTTACATAATTATTCAGCAACAATATGTATATTTACTTTTTTTGCCGAATGGTCAAATCGTTGTCGTTTACAATTTCCAATAATCGATCCGTTTCTTATTTGTATTAATATTGGGTATTGCCTATATTTATTTTCTCTCAGAAGTGACAAATTAATTTCTTTGTCACATTTACTAATAATAAATCGATCTTGCAAACTTATTCAAATACGCTATCTATATTTCTATTTTTAACTCAAGTCAGTCACTGACACAGCTATTAGAAAATATCATTCTTATTGTGTCCGCGAAAAAAAAAATATATACATATATATACTAGTTTATTAAATAATCTCTTTCATCTGATGCTCACAAAAAATGTTATATTAAATAAACCAGTTTGTCTGATTACAAACGAATATCCATAAAACTGAATATGTCGTCTCTATCCCTGTTATTGAGCACTTCTCCTATGTACCGCGGAAATAATATATATATATATATATATATATATATATATATATATACTTGGATTGATGTTAGTGTGCTACCGTGAGTTTCACGCTATTGCGATCGTCAGACATATTGATTAAGTTTTATAAATTTTGGGATTTATGTAGGGTTCCGTGTATTCGTGTTTTTTATGACAGTGGGAGGAAAAATTGTCGTGACGCCATTCATACTTACGCAAAGATATTTCATATCTGTTTCATGCTAGACGCAATCGCCTGGTAACTGAGTATTAATTGTAATGTCCCCTTTTATATTTACGTACGTTCTCTCCCTGATACAGTTTTCGTGTTTCGTTACTATAATGTACCGCTTCAGGCGATGGTAAGTAACTGGTTACTGAATGGTTTTGAGGAAAATTTCAAAAGCAAAGTGTTACCTCTTTTTTGAAAGATGAATGTTGTTGCGGAAACACTAGGTCAGAATTAAAAATAGACTTGTGGGTTTTTCTTGATTGACTAATTAAATAGCAGACCTAAGCTAAAATAAATTAAGCCCAATGGGTGGAGTTTATGACATGTTAAACTGAATCTTATACAAGTCATCATTGACAATTGCAGAAAACGTGTAGCTAATAAATGTATCATGATTGTAAACAAATATGACATGTTCAAGTTTTCAAAGGACGCTGTGGAGTTGAAGAGGAGGATAATCACTCGGGAAGTTAATTTCAAGAGAAAAAAATATCAGCTTCTTAATGGAAACTTTATATAAATTTAAATATATGGAACATCGATATCACTTGTTAATAATACTAACTGAACGCCAATAGATAGCAATATTAAATATGAATAAATAAGAACATTGCACGTAGAGGATGGACCGTTATTTACTCATAAATTATGACCACAAAAATGGTACTACCTAAATTTCAAAATTTAACTATATTTTAATTTTAAATGTAAATTGTGTCGGCAATTTACGGTTATTTCACTTCTTTGGTTTAATAGAGATTTTCTGTCAGCAAATCAGATAATCTCTAGTTTTTCATGTAAGCATAAGGTTCATTCAAAGATTTACAGGTTCTAGTTCTTTTTAATACTTCCGATTTTACCGCAGGTTTTTTTTTTAACTTCTTTTAAGTTCGAAACAGATTTAAAAAGGGACGTCATAATTTTGTAAGCGTTATTGGTGAAGGATAATATATGTTTAAACCACCTATTTTTAAAATAATTCTTAGTACTCTCAATATAAATTTTTTTATCTCTTGCATGTTCTATAGTAAAAATAGTGCTGAGGTAAGTTTAACATTGTTTTTGCTATGCGCATTCGTTAGAATCTCTACAATTACACTTGTTGAGGGTTTTGGAATTCTTCGTTGCCCATCACAATACGTTTTTGGATCTCAGCCTCATACTTTCCCTCCTCTCTTAAAAAATGTCCCAGATATTTAAATTACTTTATCTGCTTGATTTTAGAATCCCCGATCTGTAAATTGAAGTTTGGGCTCATATTTTGCTGATGACCATGCATTCTGTCTTGTAGTTTATGCTTAGTCCTTTTTATCGCTATCCTTCGCTGTAGAAGTATTTGTATTTCCTTTCCGTGGTGGCTATCAGCACGCATTATTTCATCTATATATATTATAGTGTTATGATTTTGATCGCCAATTATGAATCATTGTAGCATTTCTATTTCTCTCAGAAATGCCTCGCTGTATAGGTTGAATATGTCTGGTTAGAAGATATATGCTTGTCTCATAATACATTCAATTTTTGTATATCTGCTGCACATATTTTTATCCTTATGCAGGTGCTTTGCTGTCAGTATAGATTTTTATTATTCTTATGTGAAGTTTTCTCAGCAGCTGTAATAGATCTTGTGTCCGTTGTCGAACGTCTTTGCGCAGTCTATAAACCAGATGTACACGTAATTCTGCATTTATGTTGCTCTTTCTGATAACATTCTGAGCATAAATATCGCGTTCCTTGTTCTGGTGTCCTTGACGAAACCGCAATTCAGTCTCAGTTTCTTTAGTTTTCTTAGTTTCATTCGTAGCTTACATATAACTGGGAGTCAGCATTTGGATGGGTTTTGCCATGAACAATTGCATTCGTGAATCTTTTGTTGCTAGTTTTGTAGTCATTTTGGATTTTAGTTTCTCCTGGGCTTCTTCATGTCCATAAACGTCATGGATCATCTTGGAATTAGGTGTTTCCTATTACTTTCTTATAGGTGATGCATCATTGGAACAATTTTTCGTGGCGTTCTTTGCGATTTACTACTCCAAATAGCCATGTATTTCTCCTTCCTTCTCCGCGCCTACTTTAGCAGTCATTTCTCCCATGATAATTATATATATATTTTATAATTTGCAAATTCAGATAGCAGACAATATTCCAGAAGGCATTTTTTGATGTCTTGATCTAGTTTCAATCTAACACCTTTTTTATTTTTTCTCTCTGCCTGCATATATATTTCTGTGCATGATATATCTTGGGATCAATAGTGGAATAGTTCCTCGTTGCCTTTTTCCACAGTGGTTCATAGAGACAGTACCTTTAGTTACATGGGCGTTGACACATTGAGAAATCATTCGCTCTTTGTTAGGTCTTATTTTATTTCCTACTGCATTGGTAAAATACCGCCTCACTCGAAAATTATATATATATATATATATATATATATATATATATATATATATATATATATATATATATATATATATTGAATTAAAAATCAGTGAAATCTTTAATATGAACCAAGAGGCCATAACGTTGGTACTGAAATGAAGAAATTATATCTGATATTACAGCCTTCCATCATATGAACAGGCTGATGTTAAAATGGACGAATTCAGTCAATCAATTTAATATTTGGGAATTTTGGTTTGTTGTTTTTAATAAAATCGCCCTCCCTTTGGTAGAACATGTCTAATATATATACATATATACATACATATATATATATATATATATATATATATATATATATATATATATATATATATATATGCATGTGTGTGTGTGTGTTGGTGTGTATATTTATATTAAGACATTTTTATGTTTAGACATTCTTTTTATAGATACAAATATTTAAGTAAATGCTGTGTTTATAATAAACAGTATTAAACAGCATTTACAAAGCAAAGTCGAATTTACTGTATTTAAACTTCAATCTTCCATGAAACACTCACGTACATTCATATCTGCTCATGGCATATCAAATGTAAACAATGTATTTATTAAAGGGAAAGGCAAATGTTTTTGGTTAAAATATAGATATCATATTTATTTATTTAAATTTTAAAATATAAATTATACTTTATTTTCCATATTTTTACTACATGTGTTTCATATCTTATCATCAGGTGAGAATTTTTTTTACACACATTATTGAAAGATTTTCTTTTAATTTATTTCTAATATGTTTAACCATTGTATTTTGTCTGTGGTAGTAATCCAAATTCTTCTTGGATTGGTGGAGAAAATGGCCCCCTTCTTAAAGGGTAAGAAACCAATTAGAATTGGTTAGAGAAAAGTGAAAATAAGGAAGTCTTTTTTCTTATTTCTTAATGTCCTCTGTATCTTTTCATACCTATCTCTTTTTTTGTGTAGTCTGTGTGTGTCTGTTTTGTCAGTATGTGAATTTAGAAAAATATGATCAATTTGAAAATTTTTAGTGACGTGTTTTATCCGTTAAGATTTCATCGGTCAAGTCTTTGTTGATGGTACCACGTCTATACATGTCCACGAAATGAGAGACGCAGATAATTTCAAAATTTTCTAAAATAATATTCTAGAAAAAATATTTTTGAAATAATATTTTTCACATTATTTAAATTATTCTGTTATTGTTCTCATCTTTGTCGCCATATTTATTACAACGTTTCGGTCGTTGTACCCTCCTGTATTCTTCAAGTGGTTGGAATGTTCAACTGAACACTTTATTTCGTTCGCTGGGATAGACTTTTCTAGTTCCACGTGCTGTGTTTAATGGATGTCAGTTATCAGCTATCTCCTGTTAATTTTTCCTCTGAAAGTTCTCCACTGCCTTAAGCGTATATAAAACTCACACTCTTTGGGTCCTGTCTGTTCGACATTTTAACCACCTGAAGAATGCTGTACAACGGCCGAAACTTTGTAATAAATATAGCGACAAGGATGAGGTCAATAGACCGAATAATATAAATAATGTACATAATACTTCATCTCATAAATATAAACAGATACTGAATATTTTTCGATCTAAATCCATTTGCATTCTTTTTCTTATTCTTTTTCTCTCCGTCTCTTTTTACTCTGATATTTCCATATTATGGCAACACAAAATTCACCACGAATGGAGATATACTAAAAAAAGCTTAACACGAATTTACCGTGGATGAACTAGCGCTCAAGGCACTTACCAGATATTTTCGTGTATGTTTATATATATATATATATATACCTTCTTCATACATATATATATATATATATATTTATTGCAAGAAAATAGGACATATACAGACATGATTTATATGCTGTATTGTTTTCTAGTGTGTCAACGTTTGCTTCGTCTAGTGGTTTTTATCCTCTATGAGTTTATATATATATATATATATATATATATATATATATATATATATATATATATATATATATATATACGTTCTCTATATATATTTCAATGATGTGTGTGTATGTGTGTGGTCGACAAGTGTGTTCAGCCTCTCTGTGTGTATTTATGGGCGTCAGGTTATTATTTGTTTAGTGCTGGTTTTAATTAGTCTACAAAGATTTTTCTAGCAATTGTAAGTACAAATAATTTTCTGTTCGATATATTGGCATATTTTTACACTTAACTTTGAAAGAGTGGTCTGTTGCCTGGCAATTTAATGTTGCTTTTATGAATGGAAACTCTGTTCTTTAGCTCATCGGTTATACTTATATAGGATTTGTTGCATTTTGTGCAAGTGTGTGCATAAATCACATTTTTGTAGTTGTAGTTAAAATTTTTCTTCTATCAAATTATTATTCTTCTTGCATTTTGTAGCTTCTTGTACTGTCTGTTGGCTAAATTTCGATGAGGTTAAAACGTATTTTATGTTTATTGGTTAGCGTTTGTTTTTAATTATTTTAATTGTTTTTTATATATATTTTATCATTCTTGTTAAGTAGGTATATATATATATATATATATATATATATATATATATATATATATATATATATATATATATAATTGTACTAACGCATTCATTAATGCAACGTTTATTAATTCGGGTCGCAGCATTTAATGATGTTTTAATTTGATGTACTCTGACCTTAAGTTAATGCGAATGCAATTATAGAGTTGACATTTTTCCTTCTTATTTATTTATTTAAAGAAAAAAAAAGAGTTACGATGTAGAACCGAAAAGAAACAACACCCCCGCAAAAAATAAATGAAGAAAGCCCGAGTGGACACCCGCCACGCCAGATGTGTTGGTTTTTTGGTCTTAACCGGGTGAATTTCTTTACGTTAATTCCAACTCTATTGCGCCTTTGTTCATCTTCGAGATATCATATTCTTACACACAAAACAATACGATTTCCATTTTTAACATCAGTAATTCAGTCTTATTTTATATTAATATGTGGAAATTCTAACTTTCATTTTTGTCCAGAGGGACAAATCTGCGTCGATTATTTTACATATTCATATTTAAATCATTCTTTTCATTAAGTGTTTCTTTTTCCATCATTCACCCAGCTACATTATGTATATCTATAATCCGGTTACTTTGCCATTCTTTCTAACTGGATTTTACGAGCAATTGTTCTTCTTAATTATAAGTATGTTTCATTGATAACATTTTTTTTGTTTGCCTTTGTGTTTACGGCAGCATATAACATTGTCACCTTCTTTTAAACTGTTCCATAATATTACTCCTTACTATTTTATATTACATTAGCTATCTTTACTTATTCTGCATTTATTTTCATAAAATGTATTCCTATTTATTATCAACCGCATAACGAATTCATTATTTACAACTATCTCATCAGATTTCTTAGACACTCTGTAACATTGTGTATGTATTTTACTTATATTTGCCTGCCATAAGACTAATATTAGAAAACATCACAGTGAAAACTGAATCTGAAGACACGGAGACGATCTTATAAACTTATTTCGTCTCAAACGTTATTATGAATTCTGGTTTCTATTTTAAGCTATTTTGAGAATAATATTGTCTAGACTGAGACATCTATCACACAGCTTTCATTCAATGCTAATTCCATTTCCATGTTACCAATGTTTTTCTTTGTTTTCAAAACTTTTGTTTCCCTTGATGTTTTGAATAATTCTGATTTTCCCACGGGAAATATTAGTCGGTTTTCGAGAATATTTAAACTATATCTATTCACATTTCGGCATGCAAGCTAGACAGGACCTACTCACTTGGATAACTCTTGTAAATTCGATAATATTTTTTTCATATATATTTCCTAAGCGTTATTTGTAGTGTAATAAATTTAATCAATATTGATCAGTTCATCTCCGTATTCTCAGGTTTGACTCTCTTGGAAGATTAGAAGTTCACGTACTTTTTCTTGTGCCAATTGTTGGTGTTCATATACAGTTAAAACCGATAAAAATCTTACATTCCAACATTACCGACTTTCCAAACATGGGAAATTAGTCTATATCCACCGTCCTTCAACAAAAAGTACATTAAACATCTTATTTATTATTTACATTATTTAGTTTGTTCGGACTGGTGTCTTCATCTTTGTAGAGATATTCACAACATTTCGGTAATCATAAGCCCCGGTCTCATTCAGATGTTTGTAATTTCGAACTGGTTCCTTTTTCATGTGCCATGCCTCTTCCGAAAGTCTCATTTATCTTGCTTTAACCCTACTCTATAAGTTTTTATTCAACTCAACCTTAGACAGGTATTGAACTCACAACACTTTTGGACAAAAAAAACAAAAACTAAGTCCGAATAATGTAAATAATGTAAATAATTAAACTATTTCTTCACAGACATATAGCCAGATTAACATTTGATAATATTCAAGAGAAATACGAAAATAATTTCATATTTAACATGCATAGATAAACATGTATAATTTGTAATAAAAGAACAACTGTAAATTAATTCGATTATAAATTATGAATTGGAATTAGACCGTTATTCTACATAAAATAAGACTACAGAAATGAATATGAATAGGGGAGGTAGAAAAAATAATGGATGAAGAATAAATACTATATTGAAATGTTTAATTAAATACGTCACGATTTGTGAAGTTGATTCGACAAGGGTTCGTATGATTGGAGCCAATATTTTACCATTATATGTGGGCGTAATGACAAAAAGTTACGAATTCCTTGGATAGCAATGGCTGAAAGAGGGCTTTTAAGGAACGTTTGGGAGAAAAAAGTGAAAAAAATGAAGATCATGTTCAAATCGGAAAAAAAATCAAAGGAACAGTAAGCAACTGGAAAAAGATCAAACATTTCAAAGTTATGCCTAGAAGTGAAATTAGTCATAACTATTTATGAAGAACCGAGAAAAGAGTTAAATATGAAGTTTGAGGTTATAACAAAATCTAAAGATAAAAGAATTGTCTACTGACGTCGAGAATATGAGATGAAGAGAAAACGAAAAAGAGTAGTAGTTAAAAAATTAAATTTAATTAGTAGTTAAAAATTAAAATGTAATAAGATATTTCATTCAGCAATGCAAAATAATCCGCTAGAGATAAGATCAGCGATTCTGAACAAGCAAGGGGTCAATTGGTATAAGAAGATGCAGGATGAAATGTCAATGTATCACTTGGTGTCTGAACAAAAAAGTGAAAGTAGAAACCGATGAATTCACATGCTTAATTTGAAACAAGGCATATAGCGTGGAAGAGATCAAGTCAGGACAATATCATAAAAGTACAAACTATAATAGAACAATTAAATTAAACGTTCAATTTAGATAAATTATTCATAGTTGTCAAGAAAAGTTTAGCAACAGATTCTCAAATTTGATAGTGTTTCGACATACATAATTATTGGTTATTTGATTATGCAATAATTTACTCGAATGAATACAATAATGTTATGCATGGTTTAAACGAATGAACTTCTATTACACACATACACGCACATACACACACGTAACACAAATATATACGTTATATATAATTACGAATGTGTGCTTGTGTTTCTATATTTGATATATCTCAATAAATGTCAATACAGATGTATATATGTGTGCACGCGTATGTGTCTACAAGCCTATTTGCACGCAAGAATATATTTTCCTATGTATATCATATATTACTGTATATATATATATATATATATATATATATATATATAGCAGTAACATTTATTTTTTAATATGAGTATGTGTATATATGTATATATATATATATATATATATATATATATATATATGTATATTTACATATACATATATATATATATATATATATATATATATATATATATATATATATATATATATATAGAGAGAGAGAGAGAGAGAGAGAGAGTGAGACGATGAGAATGAATTAAGTACAATTCCAGCCATCGAAGCATTTGTTTTTACGTACAAAGGGATTGCATTTTGCTTTAAATAAAAATAAATCTGTCACTCGCCAGTAATTTATAATCGCCTGAAGAGATGTATTGATACGCGTCGAAACATGACTACAGTTATGTAGAGTTTTTCATATTTTCCGTGTAATATTCTAAAATAAATAAATAATTAACTAAATATATACATATGTATTGTGCATTTAGGCAGAAATACTTTTTTGCAATTTTTCAGCAAAAACGACTGGCAAGGTCACTAAAATAAAGCTTGTTAATTTTTCTTGTGTTCGAAAAGTGCGTTCACTTTTGGACACAATGTGTGTAGAAACTATCTAAATGTTCTATAATTCCGACTGCTTTTGGGGATACTTTTAACCATTGTCAAGGATGATTTTATGTCTTCAGTTTAATTGAATGTGCGCGTTGTGTATATGTTTTTAGTGTCATAGATATGTTTTAATTTCCGAACACAGCCAGCACATTTCGGCCGTATTCGTATTTAATATTGTTATGTGTTGGTATTTTCTTTTTTATTATTAGGGCCTCCGTTATTTTTATTTTTTTATGGGTGGATGAGGTTGGTATTTTTGTGTTTTCTAATACTATGTTTCAGATAGAGTCTGTTATGTTAGTGTGTGTGTTTAAATGAGTTCTATTAGAGCAATGGTCAGATTGGTGCAAAGTCAGGCGTCTGGATAGGTATGTAGACGTGGGACCAATGTAATTATTTATGAATTCGGTTTGATCCTGAGCATAGTTCCTTAAAATTCATTTGAATTCTTAGATAATGTTCGTTCGTTGTAATTTTGACTTCGCTGGTGTGTTATCATTTTTGAAGATAAGGTTATCTGTTTTCATTTTTTTTTGCAGTAGATAATTAATTTCATTTTTCTTTATTCGGTCAATTGAGGTAGTGTATTTCTTTATAATATTTCTACGTGTAGATGCATCTTGTTTGTAGTTAATGTGCATTTGGTTTTTGAGAAAATATTCATGTAATTTTTTGCATGTTCGCTAATTGTTGTTATTATAGTTGTAATGGTATAATTTGGTGGCCTATAACGTAGTTAGGTAGCCATTGTTAATTAGTGTCTGTTTTATATTATTGAGTTCTTCAAGGAAGAGTAACAGAGAGCATGAATTCTGTTGTGCTCTTTTTAGGAAGTTTTTTAATACTGCAATTTTGTACCTGACTGGGAATTCAGTTTTACAGTAAAAGTGGTAAAAGTTTCTTCTAGTGAATCTTTCTATATTTCTGAGGTGAGGTATTATGTATATTATTTCCATTATTCGTACTAGTAACCTCATCTTTGTCGACATATTTTCTGGCCGTTGTAAGCTCCGGCCCTGTTCAGGTGGTTGGAATGTCAAACTGAACTTCTTTGTTTCGCTCACTGGTTAGACTGTTCTATTTCCACGTGCCATGTTTTAATGGATGTCAGTAATAAGAAGTGCCAGAGAAAAGTTATAACAACAATTTAAAATTTGCAATGTGAACACTGTTAAAAAATGATTTGATAACAAAAAAATTGCAATATGAGCACCGATAAAAATGGTTACTGAAGACATTAGGTTTATTATACCCAGAAATTTATACACAGATGTCCTCAAGGACACATGGCAGAGTGGATAAAGGATTTTATTAGAGCCAAAGAGTATGGGTTCAATACCCGGTTAAGGGAAATTAACAGGAGATAACTGACATCTATTAAAACATGGCACATGAAACTAGAACAGACTACAGTGAGCGAAATAAAGGGTTCAGTCCGGCATTCCAACTAAAGTAATAAATACGGCAACAAAGTTGATGACAGTAGTCCGAATAATTTAAATAATATATATATATATATATATATATATATATATATATATATATATATATATATATATATATATATATATATATGAATTTAATGGTCAGAATTAAATGAGAACAGGAAACAATAGTGTTAAAAATGCGCAAATCACTCATAAAAAACGAGAGTAAAAATAAATTAAAGTAGATTTTTTAACCTTATAAATCAGGAGGACAGTTGAATCAGATAACTTAGTTTCAAACTTACGGTATCGTTATAGAAATCACCTGAGGATACTCCATGGTTGGAACCAATTTAGCGGATTCAACTGCCCTCCTGATTTCAAATATATATATATATATATATATATATATATATATATATATATATATATATATATATATATATATATATATATATATATAACATAGAAGTCAACACTTAGAGGTGACAGTCTGTTTCATGCTAGGTGCAATCGTCAGGCGTCTAGCATGAAACAGACTTCTACATTCAATTTCATATTTACACACGCTCTATCTCTGATATTTACCGCATTATCCAATAATTATCGCACATCTTCATGTTAAGACTATATATATATATATATATATATATATATATATATATATATATATATATATATATATTAAACAATTATATTGTTATATATATGGTAAGACTTGTATCATTAGATATTTGCTATCTCGAGTTTTAATTCTTACGATCTAATATTCTGATTTCTAACATATAAACTGCAAATGCATGATAAACTTTAGAAAAGAAATAAACAAATCAATCAATAAAGATGAAAAAATCTAACAACGTATAAACCGATATAAAAAATAGAAAGAATCAATATAAACGAAAAATATATTTGAAAATTAAAAATACTCCAACGTAAATAATAGAGCATAGTACCATATACCAAGATTACTAAGAAAGCACAATTACGCTTGTTACCTTTACGCCTCAGAAAGTGACAAAATTCTTACCGCTACTTAAATTTTACGCTAACACGATCTTCATCCAACTAAAATGTATGTAGATATAGTAATTAGATAATATCAGGCTACAAGTTTTATAAATTGAAATATTGTTAATTGATGTATCTCCCTGCATAACGAAAGCAACATGACATGGCTTAAAGAAGCTTTTTCTATAACTGCGTTTTCTTAAATGTGGTTGACTCAACTTCATGAGTTCAGACACGTATGCTACACATGTTTACTAATTCATACATATAATTATTGTCGAAGCCAATATTTTGTGTTAAGCCACAACTCTCTTCTGAATTGTTAGTTGCATGTGCGCATGCGTTCTTTTCCACACAGTACGTGGGCAGCGGGAATGAATGTGCTAAAGTGTTGTTGCATGTGTCCAGGCTATACGAGGTTAATCTTCCACTAACTATAATGATTTGTCATCTTGATTCTCAGTAAGCGATGCCTTGATGTCAATAATAGTAAACACGAAAGTCCTTTAGTTACACATGCTACGATGTGAACATTGTATGATACATGGACTAATAGCTGTAGCAGAAAATTTTGCATTTAATTGGGAAAGGATTTGATGAAATGTTCCCTTACGTTCGGTTGATAACCTTCTT
The DNA here is from genome assembly GCA_963932145.1 of Acanthosepion lycidas. Classification (NCBI taxonomy): domain Eukaryota; kingdom Metazoa; phylum Mollusca; class Cephalopoda; order Sepiida; family Sepiidae; genus Acanthosepion; species Acanthosepion lycidas. The sequence continues at coordinate 92,777,881 of OZ010594.1, forward strand.
TTCACTCACAGGTGGCCACCTATAATCGTCCACAGTTTTCACACATGTCGGTCATTGATGTCGGTCTGAAAATCACATATTGCTCGCATACAGCAACTATATTTATTTAAAGAAAGATGTTTCACCTCATAAATGCAATGCCCTACCCTTTAAGTCCCAACGATTAAGGCGTAGTTGAACATGTCGAATCCTCTTCGCCACTCTTATATACGCCACAGCTACACTGCTTATTTGCATATTATCTTATAGAAGTGTTATCAGCTGAGTACTTTTCTAGAAATTGGGGAGGGTTCCACAATGAATGGTACTTTATTGACAATTATTTTTCTGTGTTATATAAGTATATGTTGTTTATGATGGTTTGGGTGTACGTGTCTGTGTGCGTATGTGAGAGTTAGAGAGAACGAGGGAGAGAAAGAGAGAAAAAGAGAGTGGTTTCTGCTGGTATGTGTGGATGTGTATGTGTGACTAATTTTTGTGTATGGGCATATATGAGAGTAGTTTGGGGTTTAGTTTGAGTTATTTGTGTGTGAGGGTTTTGTGCTGGATAAACTAACTAATGCATATAAAACAAAAAGAGTTACTGATAAACACAATAGAAGGATCTATATTTGAAAAGTGCGAGAATATTGGAATCATCTGATGGCATGTTTTCTATTAACACAGCATGTGTAGCCTGTAATGATTTTGTTTTTTTAAATCTAAAGTTCTAGTTTAAAATACGCTAAGTAGATTTTGGGGAAGAGATAAAAATTTTACATTTTACTTTTCTTATTTTAAAACGTTGAGCAACATGTAGGTAAAACTCAAAAGAAATCTCGAAAAAAATTGCCTCTTTTCATTTTCTTTTTATTTCATTACTTGTCTCTTTCTTGTTTTACTTTCGAATGTTTGAAAGAAAAAAATAATGGAACTATACAATGTCTTAACAAATAAAACATACCGTAAAGCTTAATGGACTGAAAAAGTTTATTAAAAAAATTGTATTGTCTTTGTCGTTTCTGATTTAATTTTTTGCCTTAGTTCTATAAAGAATAGCCTTTTGAGTAAAATGCTTTTTCCTTTCATGTGCTTGAATTTCTTAATGTTTTCATTCATTAATATAATATATATTTATATGATTTTCTTCTGTTTCTATCTAAACATAGCAATTACATGAGATATCACAGTTTACAATTTGATACGTTCATATATATTTTTTGCGAATTTTTAATGTAGATTCTACATCACTAGTATTAATTCCGAACCATTGCTATGTCACTCATATTAATTCTGCATTCGATCGCAATCATTGATTATTAACTGAAATCCAACCTCATTAAAAGAAAAGACGTTTTCATTGTCTTTTTATTCCATGTGCAACATTGTAAAATGTATGTTTAGAAAAATAAAATTTCTTCAAAAAATATTAAAACTTATCAAATCAAAGTCAAAAGCATAATGTAACACTAGAAAAGAGTGTAGAGAAAATTAATATTAATTTTAAAAAAGAAAATGTCTTATTGCTGTGAAATGGAACAAAAACAACCACTTAAGAGTATTCTGAAAGTAAAGTCAAGAAGAGTGCTAGTTAGATAAAAAACTGGTATTTAACAAAGTACGACACAAAGATCTGTTAGTGCTACTTAGCAGGATTGACATATTTGAGAAAGACATTAAATAATCAAAAACCTCTATTGTCATCAAACAGCCAGAGTACGGGTGATGAGTTTTGTTATGTGGCACATTAGGCTGATGTTTCTATAGAACTCATATTCGTTTGCGGCTGGTTTCTTAAGGAGTGTCATGAAAATAGATCTGCTTAGATCTTCTGGTATATTTCCACAGTTCTTTATTCATTTATTACTTATGTAATATTGTCTATGCCAAAATCATCTGGCAGCATTTCTATTACAAATCCGTATAGTCCTACCGCCTTGTTTCCGTTCAGTTTGGAGAGTGCAGATTCTATTTCGGCTTTTAGAATTTCAGTCCTGTCGACAATTCTGTGTATTGTCGTTTCTTTTCTTTCGACATGGAAGAGTTCTCCAGTATATCCGTCCCAGCGCTGAATAATTTTTGCTTTCTCTAATACGAGCGTTCAATTCTTGTATTTTATTGTTAACGAGTATGCCTTCTGCCTTGTTAGTTCCCTTATTTGTTTAAGCATATCTCCTTTTGTCAGTGGCACTCAATCTCTCCATTTCTGCACATGCTTTTGTCTAGCCATACTTCATTAGCCTGCATTTGGTCCTTATTTCGTTGTGTAGTTTTCTGCAATCCATTCCAGCAAAAGCTTCGCAGTGTATTACGAGACTGAACGATTTCCTTGGTAACAAAGAGAACTGAAGTGCTACGTGATATCAGTCCTCAATTACGGCAGCGATTGCTGGATAGTCTCCTCTAAGATGAAGAAGTGACTAGAAGCAAAATATATATGCTCCTCCAGAAGAATGCTAAGGGTACCATGGATCAAACATATGAGCAAAAATGAGGTTATGGAATGTATACGAATAAAGAGGAAACATACTTAACATCAGGAAGCGGCAGCTGAAATATCTGGGGCACTTAATGAGAAAAGAGACCATGAACGATTAGATATGTGCAGCGCGGAGAGAGAATAAGAGGAACAAGAGAAAGCAATGGGTAACATACTCAACGGCCTTAAGCAAGTGGGTGGCAGAACATGGAGAAATAACAAAAATACAAAATTTATTGAGAGCTACAAAGGTAAAAATGGAGAGCCATAATGACCTACAACCTGAAGGAAGACGGTACGTAAATGATGATTTTATTTGGGGATACATGAGCGATGCGAGAAATCTATTATAATTCTTAGTTGATAATAAATATTAGTTAAACTTATATTTTATCTTAAGTTAAGAATTCCCCCAAACAAAGATTATTTTCAATTAACCTTCATTACAAATCAATATAACAATATTTCTTTCGGCCAAAAAGACCTTAACACAGATAAATATAAGCATGTCTATATTTCTGAGATGAGGTACTATGAGGTACATTATTTACACTATTCGGACAATCGTCCTCATCTTCGCCATATTTATTACGCTCCGGCCTTCTTCAGGTGGTTGGAATGTCGAACTTTACCCTTTATTTCGCTCACTTGGGTAAACTGTTCTAGTTCCACATGCCATGTTTGATGGATGTCAGTTATCAGTCATCTCCTGTTAATTTCTCTCTGAAAGTTCTCCACTGCCTTAACCGGGTATTGAACTCACACTCTTTGCGTTCTGTCACTGGATCTAACCAACGCCATTTGTCCTTGAGGATAACTGGGTATGAATTTCTGAGTATTATAAACCAAATGTCTTCAGCAACCATTTTTAGCAGTTCCCATATTGCAGGTTTTGCTAATACCATTCCATGTTTTTTACCAGAGCCCATATTGCAACTCTTTTATTATCATTGATTTTCTCGGGCACTCCTTATTACTTCGCAGATATATCTCCCAAGTAAGACCCCCCAGTAATATGGAGTGCCAGAGAAAAGCAATGAAAACAACCGAGTTGCAATATGAGGTCTGGTAAAATCATGAAATGATAATAGCAAAAATTGCAATATGATCACTGGTAAAAATGGTTGCTGAAGACATTAGGTTTATAATATCCAGAAATCCATACCCATATGTCCTTGAGGATAAAAGCGTTGGTTAGATCCAGTGACATGACCCAAAGAGTGTGTGTTCAATACCCGGTTAAGGCAGTGGAGAACTTCTAGAGGGAAATTAACAGGAGATAATTGATAACTGACATCCATCAAACATAGCACGTGGAACTAGAACAGTTAGCGAAATAAAGGGTTCAAGTCGACATTCCAACCTCCTGAAGAAGACCGGAGCGTACAACGGCCAAATCGTTGTAATAAATATGGCGACAAAGATGAGGACGATAGTCCGAATTATGTAAATAATGTACAGATAAATAGAAATAAATACCGTATTCTTTTCTTTATCAGAAATAGAAACATAGAACATACATATTTCAGATAACCAACATGGAAAAGAAAAAGTGAATGAGCTTTTTGGTCATCTAATATTCACCTGTTAATTGCAAAAAGTAATTTTCTATTGAGCCAATTCAAATGCCCTCTAAAATATATATCCAGAAGTTGCCTTCATGGTGTTTCCAAAGTTCTTGTAAGTAATTAACTTAAGTGAAATTTTTGGCTACACCGCAATTTTTTTTCAGGGACGATATCGAATTACCCAACCTATGCGCAGCTGGTAACTCGGCACACACAAAGCGTTTCTTCATCAAAGATGCAAGTATCAAAGTCGGAAAAGGTTCACATAGTGTTCACTAACCGCGGAGAGTAGAATTAGCTGAAGTCGAGAGGAACATGTGTACGATATCCATTAGAGTTTGCTTATATGTAGTGAAGCATGCACGAGTGCTACTTCATTGTTTCCCACGTTAATGATGCGCCACTAAAATATATTTCACTACATGTGGTTATACTGCAATTTAGAATCAAATTTAAATATAATCTTGAAAGGAAGATTGATGCTATTGTTGGTTGTTTATCGAAATATATATGTATAAGTATAATTCTTAATTTGGTATTATTTAAAAGAGATAAGATTAGTCATATTTTCTCTACATCATTGATTCCTTCATTTTCTGTCAGAAAACTATTTTTTTTTATTCGCTATATAAGAATTTCTATTTAATATATAATATAAAATATAATAATTGATTTTACTATACAATATACCATATAATAGTTACAGTTGAGTATTGAATTATAGCATTCCTTGCACGTCTTATAGTAGAAAGGAAGGCGAATCAACTTAATCTAATAAATGTACAAGTGGTTACATCCCTTATTAATTTTTATAATCGATTCAAATAACATATTAATAGTTATTTAGTCAACATTATTTACGTAACAAAGAGAACGCTTTAATTAACCAATTCCTTTAATTTTATATTTCTTAGACTGCACTCTTATTTCTTGAAGCGAGGTACACATATAGCTTTGTTTATTAAATGATCAATATGCTTCGAATTCATCTTGATTTATGCTTTTCCACATTGCCAATGTCTTTCAAAAACTGCATTTATTTCGTGTCATGGTTGTTCTTCAACTTTGAAGAATTCCTTTGCAGACGATCTGGATAGATTTTCTAAAACATACGTTTACATTCGGGAGACCTTTGAACTTGGGTAATCTCAGTCTATCCCTCTGGATATATTTATCTGCTAGCAGGAGGAGTCGTTACAACTGGTGAATTCTAGTCTGGATTTGATGAACACCAACTCTCAGCTCGATGCACAGATGTAAGAGATGACATTTCCTTAAGTAGCATTAATGGCATCTCGACCAGAAGGAGATCGCATGCGCCAACTCCGCCGACAGTCTGTCTGAACATGCCAAAAAATGACAAAAACGAAATTAGCGGGAGTTTAAAATCGTTGACTACAGTCATCTGGTTTGTACGACAGCTGAAATGGTTTACTAGGGTGTGGCATTCTTTGTATGCAAATAGCTATTTAATCTACATGATGGATTTGAGCACCAGGTGAGAAACAACACGGAAGAAATTCTCCTTTCCCGACACCACAAATGCTTTTTACCCTGGATTTCGGAGTAGACGGAGGATTGTCGACATATATACTAATTACTGCTTTTGTAATGAACGATTGATGGTAATGTAATGAAATATTAGCCATTTTCCTAAAACGAATCTTTTGGCATTCATTAATATAGTAGACAGTACGGCTTCCGTTTGAAATTTATAAAATATTTCTCTTAAAATATTATTCTGCAAAAGAGTTTTTTCAAGTTCTGTAGTTGTTACCACTCTTTCCAGTACTCATTGGGGCTTAATTCCTAAGCTTTTATTTAATGTAGTATTTTGATTATGTCACTATTTCATCTTCTAACTATATGTGGCGTAATTTATAGATGTTACTGTTATTGGTAGTGATCTGGTTTCTGCTATTTGTACAGTTCTTTTTGAAAATGTAACACTAGTTACACAATGATAAAACCGTATAATGATGGCCAAGACTCAAACTAAACCAACTGAAAGACACATTTTGGTTTTGTATTAAGTTGCGGTGACGGTCAAAAAACATCTGGCTAAGTATATTTTATGATCAATTCTTATCAATATAATATATAATATGACATATACTAATTAATGGAACATAAACGCCTAATTTAGATAAGACCTTTCGCCGAAAGTATTGTTTAATTTTGTTGTCAGTTGCGCTTCCCTCGGTGGGTCCACTGATTTCTCTCTCTCTCTAGTGCAATGAGAGGGCGCGGACTCAGGCAGATGTTTCATATGGCTGTGCACCTCTCTGTATAATGTTTATTAGTTGCGACTCTTTCGTTCGAAGGAGCGTCCCGTAGCGCACTCTCCTCAAAAATAGAGATACAACAGAGAGATGATAAATAAACGTGTTACAAACCACTTTATAGCAAATGTTATTTACTCACCAACGCAGGAATCCAGTTTGTGACTCAAGATTGGTTTAATGTGGGGAGCACCAGCGCGTACACCACGGCTAGGGACAAAAATTTCCGAATCCCCAGCAACCGTCAGTTGCACTGGCCTCGGTGTGAGGACCAGCTTGTGTCACTGCTGCAATGAGATGGCGCGGTCTTCGGCATCTGTTCCCTTGGACCGGTACCTCTCATTACAATTTTTCTCAGTTGCGTCTCTGTCTTTCGATGGAGCCGCCACTTTATAGTAATTTGAACATTAAATGCTCAATATCTCTATTATATCTTATCTAATTTTAGGTAATATCAAACTTCAGGTTCAACTAATTTGCGTATTGTTTTTTAAAAAGTTTATTTCATTAATTAAGTATACTTTATTACTGTTTTTTATTCGAGGTTTGTTTTGATTTTCATATCAAAAATAGTTCTCTTTAGGAATATCATATTTTATAGTACAGAAAGTTTTGAAATTTACATTTTACTGGACATTCAGCAAGTTGGCATCTATTTGTAAAACTTTCTTTAAATATAGCAAGCTACTTTATGAATGAAATGCTCGTTTAAAATTTTTGCTTCAAAGATTTCAAGTAGTCAATATATATTTGCGAAACGATAGTGAGCGGACGAAGCCTGCTGGTTCCTAATAGTATATAACATAATTTAAATCAAATAAGATCACCAGTTGATACTTATTTAAACGTCAAGCGATGTGTAATAACTATTCCTAAATAATAAACAAAAAAGATGGTAATAAATGAATAACAGTTATATTTTGATGAATACTATAATAATATGATAAAATTGATGGATGTATAGATATGTATATGAATATATAGATCTTTGCTTATGCTTATTTTTGTTTAAAAAAACACATCTCTTGGTGAGACGTAAAATACCTTCGTTACTTTCATACTTGCGTTCATAATTAATATTTTGTCGCACATCAATTTTTTAACATAAAAATTCTATTGAATAAAATAGAATTTTTATACTGCCAGGGGTGACCAATGAATCATATATACGGCTGTTCGTATGTAATATTTATAAAGTGATATATAAATCAATTATTGTTCATTTGTCTCTATTGTAGCTTCAAATGTTAGATCTCTGTTTTATTGGATATCGGTAATTGTTTTACTTGTAGCCCAATATTAATGTTTTCTAACAATCGCCGTCATTTTTAAATCGAACGGGTACACTTGTATTCAAATGTATCTTTAAACACAAAGTGTAAAAATTTAGTTTATGTTCTTTTTGACTTGACCATTATTACTAGATTTTTTCGAGCGATGCTATTAGTCGTATGCCTTCAGAATTACTTTCTTGAAAATAGTTTGCGATACACGTATTTATTGTCTGTAGCGCAGTAACTTCTGATATAATAGTTTTGCTTTGCAGTTTGTTTCATTTTTAACTGTTTTAATTTTATGTTATTGATTTTACTGGAGAATGAATAAATGGAAATTTTACTTTTATACTAAAAAGTCAATATAAGACTTTGATCCTTTGATATATCACAAAATTTCTTTACTCATCCATCTTAGTGAAATAGTATACACTCTCGATTATTTTCAGAGATTAACTTGTGATTCATATTTGGCGTCTCAGTGGATTTCTCTTCTCTTCTCGATATAATAAATCTTTTGTCTGTCAGGTTTATGTTTTGATTTATTTTGAGGAAGAATTAGCTTGAGATAAATAACATCCGAAATCTACAAATCACAAAATTCCAACTTTTTTTATTATCTGTCTTGTTTTAATAGTCATTTAGTTATTTTTCTTTCCTTTCTGTTTCGGCTACTTTCTGCCATTAAGCTGAAAGACACACGCTACCATAAATGTTGTATATGTTAAAACGGATCAACATACTAACCTGATGAGTAGCACCTAGGTCATATTCCTAGATATTCGATTAAGTAGTTAACAAAATTTGTAAATAATTCCATTTATAAAATGTAAGTCCGGACCTGTCAAATTACCCAGGAAAGATTTAGCGCCTGAGACATTATGAATATCATTAACGTTTTATTTTTTTAGGAACATTACAAGCAAAAAGTTTGAGGCAACTGTATATTAAAATTACGTATAGCCTGTCTGGGGTTATTATGCAAATCAAATAAACTTCAATAACTAAAGAAATTCTGAACCAATATTTATCAAAGTCGTCCATTTCCACTCATAGTGAAATATTTAACTAAATTTTCTGTCATTTTTCTTGGTTACTTTTTAGACATATGGAATTTACGAAAATGGATTTACTGGCGTTAATATCTAGATTAAACTAATATTATCTGAAGACCAATGAAATCTAATAAAAAAATATCTTTCTCCAGAAGATATGTTGAAACATGGGTAGCATATTTGTTCTGTTTTGTAAAGTGATATTTTCTTCATTGAAAAGTTAGATCTCTGTTTTATTGGATATTGGTAATTGTTTACTTTTAGCACAATATTCTAACTGACATCCATCAAGCATGCACGTGGAACTAAAACAATCTACCCCAGTGAGCAAAATAAAGGGTTCAGTTCGACATTCCAACCGCACATCACCAAGGAAGGCCCTATAATGCCCTTATTTAAATCTACCTCCGTCGACTTGCCGTCCACGGAGTATCCTCGAAAATTTTCCCAACGCACCTGAGGTAGCAGGCACAATCAGTAAGACGGGGGGAAATTTGAAAGAGTGGGACCACTTGACTGAGTCCAGAGACGTGTCACCGAATATAAAAATAGTGCAAGTTGGCTCTCCGGAGCCACGAAAAATGTCGTAAATGTATGCAGAGAGGGTCCTGGCTATTTTCCACCCATATTTATATACGACCCTAAAATTAGCCTATCCTACAGACCTCGGCGGTATTGTCTTCGAAGGAAGAATTATCTCCGACATCCTTACAGAAAATCTACGACAATTCATACAGGTCTTGTCTCCCGCAGTCATCCCACCATTTTGCGGATAACTGAATAACATTGTTGTCTAAGATTTTAAAAATATAAATCAAGCTAGCCAGCTTAAATGTGAATGTTTTGAGAGATTAGAGTAAGTCAGCCTGTCTACTTCGTGATCACTTGTTGGCCAACTTAGATGTGGCTGCCAAGTTGATGCTCATGTGCTGTCTAGCGATATTGTTGTTCATTCAGCATACGATCAGGAAAAGTGGGGGTCTCATTTTTCGGTCGATTGAGGCCGTTTCTGGTGAATTCTTCGCGCTTAGTCTTAGTGGGGGACTGAAATTCCCTCCTGGACCCCTAACTAGACAGGAGGCGGGGAGCTAGATGGAGGTCAGGCGATGGTAGCAGGTTTGATTTGATCAGCGAGTTTCGTCTCATCAATAGATACCGGATCGATCACACAAAGGGAGAGATGTAGACGCGGGCTCGTAAGAAGCCGTCTAACCGAGTAGCCAGCTACCTGGATAGAATGTTATTGATTTCACCCCTACAGCTAACAGTTTCATTCGACAAATGCCGAGGAAAGTCAGGCAAATAGCTGCGAAACTCGACGCCACAGAGATAGGTCTCCTTAAAAAACCGGATCTCGAAATGCCGCAAAGAACATCACACATGTCACTGACTGACCTCAGAGTACACCCCAAAGAATTATCGACCATGAGAATGTATCGATCGGAACCTCTAAAGATTTCTTCCTTGCACAATTCTGCGCCAATGTTCACCGACGCTCCAGACATCTTAACCTGTGTCTAACTACCTGACACTGGTAGCGTTAGCTAGCCGCGCGCTCCCGAGTATGCCTAGCTACACCTATCTCTAGTGGATCCCCTTCAACCTCCGCGTGGGACAGTCTCTTTTTGAGTGTCTTCCCCTTAGCTATGGCGAGACGTTGGCTGAATGCGGTGAGGGAGAAGTTTACATGGAATTGAAGAGGATCGGCAGTGACAAGTCTCCGGGACATGATGGTCTGTCCTACGAATTATACTTAAGGGTGTTGCACATCTTTGTGTCAATCTTGACAGAGGTGTTCAACAAATAGTTCCGGCAGGGGTACGTCTCCGATAGGATCTCCAGTGATGTGATCACACTGTTGATAAACGCAAGGATGATTGGAGGCCATAGCTCTGCTAAACATTAAAAAATAAAAGTTAAAATTTGGGACAAGATCCTGACGGAGCGTTTGTAATCACTTGCCTAGAGTTTTTTGAGAGCCGAGAAGATTGGTGCTGTTGAACAATTCCGAGGAAATTGCATCTGTTCCGCACGATGACAGAGGGAGTAGAAGACGATGAAAAAAAACGCGGTGATCAGTTTTGATCCGTACAAGGCGTTCGAAAGGATCGACCATCATTAACTGGCTGATACCTGCAGGCCGCCAGATTCCAAACCAATTTTCTGCAAGTGGATCAGCCTCCGCCATTGTTGTGGTGCAGATGAAGGGGAAGCAAACGCAAGCTTTTGTGCTGTCCCGATCGGTTCGACATGATTACCTACCCTCGCCCCTAATTTATGCTTTGACGTCGAAGCCCATCCTTCGCCATCTAAGGAACAGGGCGTGCATTCGTGAAATCACTCTCCCTGGTGAGGCTCGATCCAGGGTTTCCGTATACGCCGATGAGGTATCCATTTTCGTGTTGCGCCGCAGAAAATTGAGGTGGTGTAGAAGGCGCTCGAACGGTACGAGGTGATGGGGACCAAGATTTACCACGACAAGTATTTCTGCTTGCGGTTAGGTGTCTCGAATGCGGTTAATCTTCAGTGGGCCTTTTTGGGGGACGGACGGACTTTAGCTAGAGAAAAAATAGTCTGAAGTCCTGGTAAAGTTACTCTTTGCTTAGCTAGTTAATGTGAGTAAATGTTGACCTGTCCTGTTCCCGTTACTCTCTTTCCAATATCCCCAGTATATTTTGTCCCCTTTTCCAATCTCGAATACGTCAGCTTTTTTTTTTACTTTTCCGCACACCGTCATTTATCTCTCCGTTAGCGAGTGTTGTTCTTGATTATGCCAAAAGCATATATTTGTTTATATATTTTTGAAACAATAAAGAAAAACAAAAACAAAAAAAAAGTGATATTTGTGCTGTTTGAAAATAATTCAATTTTTGAGTCTTTTTTTTTTAGGTTCCATGAGAATTTGTGGTATTGTGGTATATGTAGTACAGGATGAAGACGGATAAGTTTTTTATAGTGAATGAGCAAATTTTAATGAATGCATAGGTCGTGAATCTGATTAGCTAGGTCTAGCATAGAAAGTATTGAAGACCTCACCGATTTACTCATTGGCGTTGCGCCGTAACTGTTTTGATTGAATAAAAAAATAATTATGTTGAAACGTGGTTAAAAGGAAGGATCTATTGATTGAAATTGAAATTGCTGAATTAAACAAAATTAACAAAATCAACGAATAATAAATCACAGGCTTTTCTTGATAGGAAGAGTTTATATATTCAAATGTAAACAAAACAAAAACTTGTCATATGTGTTTGGTATTTGTTCTTTTATAAGTGTTGTTGAATTCTTACTTATGATTCTATTACCTTTATATCGAAGGAAAATATGTTTATTTGTTTTTGCGTAATGACGTCAGACGGCAGTTCTTTTCTAGAATGCACCAAATAACTTCAATGAAACATATTGTTAGTACTTAAAAATAACTAATACTTTGTTTTGGCATCTAAATTGATTGTTTAAAATCTGAGTATTGTATTTTCACAACAAATCTGAAATATTGAAGTATATATTATTTGCTTAATGAATTCAAACGGGGTATATTTTTGTATTTTTTTAGAGTAAAAGATACAATTTCAATAACTACAGTTTATTTGCTTTTATTCTTCAGTCTCTCACTAGGTGTGGCTTTCATTCAAATTTGGATTCGGCTCTCCAGGTTTGTATTTCGGTCAAATTTAGATTCGTCTGTCTATAAAAAATTTTAACTAAAAATATTTTGTAAAAGAAACACTGTATTTCTTTTTACTATTAAGCCATTTGTATAATTGAGATATTCCCAACATTTTCAACTAAGGTAAATGTTAATACAGGTGCTCGTTGTTAGCTCAACATCATTGAAATCTTAATCAAAGAAGCTAAATCTCAAAGATACATTGACAAATATTTCAAGATGTCTAAATAAGAGGTGAAATATTCGTTACAAAGACAGTTACAAACTGGCGAATGTGTTGACAGATAAAAATATTAAAAAGAAACCCATGTTGCAAAAGGGGAATAAACAGTAGAGACTGTTATGTTAAATATCATAAAAATTCGACTTTGAAAGAGTGGCAAAATATAATTTACAGAGACTTTTTCGTCGTAAAAAAAGAGGGTATGTCATCATATGTAGTTCGAACAGTTATCTATAGTACGGTGTTGTTCGAGGAAGACATTGTTGGAGATTTTACTCAGATGAAGGAAATCATAGAAAAAGAACAATTTCATTCGATTTTGCCAAGACATACTATTCCATTTGGTTTAAGCTTAAATTGAAAAAATTATATTTAAACGAACCAAAAGTGACTTCTAAATTATTTCAAAATTATCGGGAATCACAAAAAAGGAACGAACTATTTTGTTTTTAATTTATTACATTGCCGCCACAATTGAAATTTCTCCCTCTGAATTACTATAATAATACTCCACAAATATATGCGCGCACACGAAAGACAAATACACGCTTACTGATATATATATATATATATATATATATATATATATATATATATATATATATATATATATATATATATATATATATATATATATATATATATATATATGTTGTTTTAAATTATCCTATATTTATGGGTTAAAGTGTAAAATGTAAAATATCTGGGATAGGTTGTAAGTAATTATAAATGTGCATAGTGAATTTAAGTACCAGCGGCGAAAATCTGATTCAGGCTCTAAATCTATCTCCAGTTTAGACTGTCGCCGCTGGGAGGTACCCACAATGTCCAATATATATATATATATATATATATATATATATATATATATATATATATATATATATATATAGTACGAGGTAAATATTTTAATTAAATGACGGCTTTAATTATCGCAGCACATTCTATAGACTTAATTCTTTAGTAAGTTCACGTCCTTTTCCAGATGTTTTCAGCATTGCTTTACTTCGTAAAATATCTCATCATCAGCGTTAAATTTCTTATTAAAGTCACGATTATCCAATATCGCTTAAAGTTATTCAAATGGGTCAATTCCAAGACTCTTAGTAGACTACTGGTAGAGTTTGTATTTAGCGTCGTTACAGCAAAACATAGACTCAAACTGAGAAATGATGATGGTGATATAACGCTTATTACATTTGTATTTACATTTAATATCATGCCTAAGGTTATCTGATGACGTTTACTTGTACAGCGGTAGATATTTGGATTTTTACAAACGGATATTTGGCGTTAAGTTGATTTACGTTAAGTTGATTTCTTTTTAATGTGAAGATTTTTGACACATTAATTTTTAATTTGTATTTATTTCATGTTTCTCTTTTTTATTTGTGATTACCTTCTACGTATAGGCTTTAAATTTCAAGCTAAGCATCATTTTTATATCCTTCATTCTCTTTTAGTCAAGCTTTATTTCCTCCCTCTCTTAAGTTGTTAAATTTTCTTTTTGTTTTTTAAGTAAGGATTTATAAAGCCAAGCTTATATATATATATTTTTTTTTCTTTTTTCCTTACCTGAATTTAGCTTTAAAAATATATTTTATTTTTTGCAAGCAATGATTTCTTGTAATTGTAACTTGGGTGTCAAGTTTTATGTTTTTTTGTAAATTGTCTTTTGTTCTTATATATATATATATATATATATATATATATATATATATTCACTATATATATATATATATATATATATATATATATATATATATATATATATATATATATATATTATTAAAATTATTCGGACTACTGTCATCAACTTTGTTGCCGTATTTATTACTTTAGTTGGAATGCCGGACTGAACCCTTTATTTCGCTCACTGTAGTCTGCCGATTTAAGAACAACCTAAATCTAACTAAATACAGAAAGATCCGGATTTATTACTAAGCAGACATAATGAAATAAGTTTTAAATGCCGACATAAGACTAAACTAAATCTAACTAAACATATTACTCCATATTAACTTAACTTAACTAAACTTTAAGTAATAGAGAGTACCCATCTAGTAACAGTCAGGAGTTAAATTCATGAACAAAATTCAAACGGATAGAGATGTCAAATTAATAATCAATAATAAAAGGATTTTTAAAAAATAAAAATAAAATACTAGAAGTGATCTTGTATTTTAAAATAAAATTTTATTCTTTTAATGTACTTTCTATGAATATTTATTTCTAATCGACTATTTCATAGAATATCCTCAAAATGTTTAAAAATTTAAATCTCTAACAAACATCAAATTAAATTCCTTATAGACAATTTAGACATTCAAATTTATATCAAACATTATAATCTTTATGAATCCCCCCCCAAAAAAAATAACGCTTTCAAATTAAAGTAAAATGACAGCGTCTTTTTCAAGCTTGTTCCTTCCAAAGAAAATTTCTGAGACGGTCTCAGATAACTTCCTTCTCCCTTTTTCTTGTTATGTCTATTTTCTCCTCTACAACTTATATATCAATATATAACTTCCGTTAAGTTAACCGTTTAAATATGTCAATGTCTGGACATCCTACATGTAATTAGAAGTATGAAAGAATAGAATTATTAAATTCCATCTAACTCACTCATGTCTTCTTCCTCCCTCATTAACACACTTCGTTAATTTATTGTGCTAAATACGGTCCGTCAAAAATGTATAAATTTCCTTTCATATTTCGTTTCCACCTGATGATCCGCAGTCCTTTAAAAGGGCTATGGTGAAATAATTTATTACATGGAACCTTAAAGTGATCTGTTTTTATTTAATATATATATATATATATATATATATATATATATATATATATATATATATATATATATATATATATATATATATACATATATATATATATATATATATGTATGTATGTATGTATATATATATATATAATATATATATATAGAATTATGTATATATATAGAAATATATATATATATAAAATGTATAAATATATATAAATATGTATATATATATATAATTATATATATATGTATAAATATATATATATAAATATATATATATAAATATATATAAATATTTATAAATATATATATATATATATATATATATATATATATATATATGTGTGTGTGTGTGTGTCTGTGTGTGCAGATATGTAGAAAAATAGGAACGAACACATTAGGTAAATGATCAAGGGTTTTGTTTTTATTTAAAAAAAAAAAAAAAACAATGCTCCATATAGATGTAGAGCTTAGGTTATAATTATTTTTTTTTAATTTTATATATAAAGGGCTATGGTGAAATAATTTATTACATGGAACCTTAAAGTGATCTGTTATTTAAAATATATATATATATATATATATATATATATATATATATATATATATATATATATATATATATATATATATATATATATGTATATATATGTATATATATGTATGTATATATATATATATATATATATATGTATATATATATATATATATATATATGTATATATATATATATATATATATATATGTTGTCTAATTTAAAAAAAAATTAACGTGAGACTTGGTTGTGTTATTTTGAAATTTTAGTGCTACGAATGAGCGACGCTCGCGAAACGCTGCTGGTGCCGGCCGAAGTAAAGGAAACGGTCTGGATTGAAAACAGGCCGAGGAAAATAGATGTGACTTACTACGGGGAACAGTGGACAAAATATGAAGAATTTATACAGGGGAACAAGTTCCTTACGCATTCTGAGGTATTGAACGAAGTGCTAAAATTACCGCGCTGAAACCGACGTGAATCATCGGAAATTAATTGATGTCAGCAGGGGGATCTGAAGATTTTGAGCAATCGGCCAATTGTGCCAATCAAGAGATCTAATGCGATATGGGATATTCTCCTGGCTACGGACGAAGAAGCCAAACAGCTGGCCGGGAGCATACTAATGATCAAGACAGTGAGAATACAGAAAGAATACATGGGGTCATCTAAGACAAGGTCAGAGTGGATGGTTTGCTCCTGAACATTAATGAAGACCCGATGGGTCTCTTTTCTGCCAAATATCGGAAAGTAGACGAAGTCAGAGATGTAATGTGTAAACCCGGCATCACCACTGACAACATTCTTCCCCAAGTAACTATGAAATTCCAGATCTTTGGCGATATCTCCAATGTACTAATGTGCTGGGAAATAAGTTCCTGGTAATGTTGGTAATGTTGGAAGGCTGATGACCCTTTTGCTGGTCGTGTGCTGCCTCGGGGAACATGTCAAATGCGTGCCCCGGGAACAATCTAACAACACACCACAATCGATCGGGTGATCGTAACTTGGTGATCTGATCGTCAATTTTGGTCTCTAAAGATAACGGGTTAATCACAATGGGGGATGTGGGCGTTTGTACTTAATTGGCATTCTACCCAGATGATCAACTACCTGTATATAATATTAGTCAGAAGGATCGACATAGATCTACTAGATTGTCCCACGTTCTACTGGTTAGTCTATTCGGACCACTTTTCTGTGCCCGCGTGGCACATATTGTAGACCTAGAATGGCTGGTTAACTGAAGTTCAATCTTCCTTTACTGGACAAGCAGGACATCCAGGTAGAGCTAACTACAGTAGCGAAGCGAGAAATAGTCGAGACGGGTTATTGGGAATAGGTGGTGCGAGAGGCTAAAGGATACGATTATGTCCTTCACCACATTGTTTAGCAATAGATAACGCTAACAATGTGAAGACTAGTCTTAACCGAACGGAGGCTGGTGGGGATCGCCTAGAAATATCCCTAGTTTGAGAATCTCTGGAATTACATGGATCAGAGAATTATCAAGATATCTTCTGAAGCTCTTGGAAAAAGAAGGAATCTATCTTTTTTATTTAGTAGTAAGATAGATAAAGATATTTAACTTACTGTGGCAAAAAAACTAGCGAGACAATTCGGATTTCGTAACTGTTATGGCGCAGTTCTGTCAACTCTTCAAACAAAGTAGCTCACCTTAGCAGGTATAGCTGGTGATTCATATTCCACTGTGCATAATGGTATTAAAAATGAGGAAGATGACAGGCGGTATACATTGAGACCAGCTGACGATATAATGAATGCATGATTTCTGATATGTGAAAAATATCTTAAGCGATATTCCCTTGAACAAAACATGCTATTTGTGCAATCTATAAAGACTAGAAAATCCAATTCTTCCCCTTTTTTTGAGGTAATTAAAACATTTCCCACTACTTTCCATTAAAAGCCACCACTCAACTTCATGTCTCCTAGTTGCATCAATTCTTGGGTAACTGTTTGGTAAGTCTTTGTTTTCAAGTACCTTTCATTTCTCTATTCAACTGTATTCATTTGAGTGGTTATGGTGTAGTTTTAGGAAATGTTTCTTGTTTCCTTTCTGTAGACTCTCATGTTCTGACTCGTTTGTTCTATGCACTATTCACTATCAATTGACAATATATTACCATATTTTTACTTTATTGTTTAACTTTGACTTGTGTGTTCTGACAATCATATAACCAATTTCCTTTAAGTATCACTTTTTAATTTTAATGTTACTCTTATCTTTTTTTTCTCGGCGTTGATTATCATTTACCTCATCAATATTAATAGTAATGCAGAAACAACCAAGTAATATTATCGCTATGTTTGATGAAGTTAAAAAGCCATGAATATATCAACACCCACTTCTTTTTCTTCCTTATATATTATGTATTCTAAATATCAGTAACTATTATTCTATACGTGTACAAGTCTACCATGATTATTTTAGTTAATATCTGATTTCTGGCATTATATTCTTCTTCTTCTTCTTCTTCTTCTTCTTCTTCTTCTTCTTATTATTATTATTATTATTATTATTATTATTATCATTATTATTATTATTTGTAATATTATTAGAATTATTCTTTTCAGTGTATTATTTGATAATATTTGTCGACATAGATTTATTTTATTTTTTTTTATTTTCCCCATTTCAAGTGAATTAATATTATTTTCTTATCTTCTATGACTGATTATTATTATTAGTAGTAGTAGTTGTAACAGTTTTAGTAATAGCAATATTGATGTCATTTTGAAGCAAAAAAGTGGTGACGGGAAACATTGATTAATGCTTGCATTGAATTTTGAGAACTTTGTTCCAGGGAAACGAAGTAGTACCCGGTGCCGGGCTGTCTAGTCTTATTCATATGAAGAACCGAAGGGCGGACCGAAAGATCAACGGCTTGTTAAGATCAGATGAAAATAAATAGGTTATTTTTTTCATCTACAGATGCAAAATAATATTCTCTGCTAAAGGGATTGGAAAATGAATATGAAATGATATAGCGTAGTGAGAAGTGATAAAAATTTGCGTAAAAAGTATACTGTACATGAAAAGATGCAATGCATGAATGTATATGTACTAGCATGTAACTACGTTTAATAGTAATTTTAATATTAACCAGTTCCTTATAAGGAAACATTCGAAATTAGTTAACAGAAAGTCACTGTTATCTTCGGTCGATCTTTATAATTTGTTTCTAGAAAAACAATTTTTTGAGGAAAATGTCTTTTGCAAGTAGATTATCTCTTATCTCTCTTTCATGTACTGATGTATATCTAAATACTTCAAACAAAGGATAGCAATGAAGCCCCTTTCGTCTGAACATATGTTTGATCTATTGTAGAATGTCAAATTGATTTGGTATTTCTTACAGATATTAGTGATTTTCCAGCGCCAGTCCAAAGGAGTAGAAAAAAGATAGTTCGAAGTAATTTTTAACAATTGAAAAGAGAAAGCATTTTCATACACCTGACGAAACGAATTTGGTTCTATACATGACTTTCCTCTAACAGTATCGATCTGAAGAAAAAAGAAAAACAATGTCACTAGTTTTTATTTTCTGTCTGAATTTCTAGGATGTGGATTTATCATTATTGTTGCTATTTCTATGCGGTCTATTGTGCTCTTCTTTGTTGTTATCGCCACATTTCAACACTCAACTGACAATAGCACCAGTAGCTGCAACTTAATCAGCAAGCAGGTTAGGTTTAAAGCTCCAAGTATATTATTCCAAATTGTATTATGGAACAATGGCCTAGCGGATTATAGTACTGGTTTGTGAATCTAGTGACAAATCTCAGTGTATTAACTGGAAATTTTCAATCAATAATAGAACAATTCTAAATAGAAATAATCCCCATATGTGAGCCGTAGTCCTGTCTACTCTCGTAGATTAAAACAAGAGTTTAGTTCTGAATTGCTTGTCGGTTAAGCAGATCGATCTAAACCTTAAGAAGGCATGAGAGCACAACGACCGAAACTTTGTGGTAACAACAAAAAATTGAGGACAATATTCTGAAAATAGAGTAAATAACTAAGTCTTTTTAAACATGTATGAATACATATCAATTTATAAATATGTTATTTTTTAATCTAGGAAACAATACAAATAATATAAACAATAAAGAATTATATAAAAATAAGGTATATACTTGATATATACCTTGCTGCCTTTTATAGTTGGATTTAGGACAAATGTTTCCTCTTTAATTATATATTTCATCATATCGTCTAAAATGTCGGTGAAGTAAGATATTTTTATGATGGTAAAATGTTAATATTAATAGATATTTCAAACTGTGGATATTTAAATATATATGTTCCATTAATTATTGTATCATTATAATATTTCACGTCTTCCTTTAATAAAATTTCAAAAGGCTGTATTTTTATCAAAATATATTGTCTCAAGTCCAATGAAGTAGGATTCTGAGGTAGCAAATATTAAACGAGTTAGTGAATATAAGTGATATTTTGAATTATTTTTCTTCCAAATTTAGGGCATGTTGCATATTTTTATTATGCCTGATGTCTAATATTTGTTGGCCTTTTTTGAGATTATATGATTAGTATTTCTGTGTCATTGATAAAGATTTGTATTATATGACGTGTATTATATGATTAGTATTTCTATGTCATTGATAAGGATTTGTAGCTGGCAAAATATAACAAACAAGTTTTCATATATATATATATATATATATATATATATATATATATATATATATATATATATAGATATAGATAAATAGATAGATAGATAGATAGATAGATAGATAGATTGGCCGTTACATGCTTACAAACAATCGTCAGGCCATTTGCGTTGTGTTTCGGCTCGTCTATTTATATATACCTGCCATTTATGTGTTAGGATCCGTGAGTAAACTGATGACAAAATCCCTAGCCGGAGTCGCTAAGACAATCTGATGCTATGTTTAACTTCATTCTCGCAGCGTCTGCGACCACATCGGTGCCAACCGCTGTAGGCTTTTACTTTCAGTTCAACAACATTGTTTGCGTGGAAAAGAGTGTCGTACTGCATGAGGAACCGTCAATCTGCCATTAACCCATACCTAGACCCGTGCCCTGAGAATGGCAGTCCAGATACGCTCCGCTCCGACGGAATTACACGGGTAATAATAGTCAGAGACGGGATTAATCCGAAGGTCTTTCTGTCTGGAGAAACTGGGTAACGACCGTAGGGCACGAGGGCGACCGCATTTTCGTTTCAAGGGCGTCTGAAAAATAGATATGAGGGCGATGGGCATAGACATTGAAAGATCAGGATTGACCACCTACGATTGCTCACGCTGGGAGGTTATTTACACTGATGGCTGGGGAGAGGAGACCAGCAATTGAGATTTGTCGCCGATGAGAAACGTCTTCAAAGGAAGGAAAACAACACGGCAGAAAGCGTCTTCACATGCATTCGTTGCAATCGATGCTCTTACTCCCGTGTGGGCCGGAACAGCTGCCTACTATTATCAACAGCTGAGCAATGATTTTTGGGACGCAGATCCATGGTCTCTCGCAAACAACCGTTGCCTCATACAAAAATCCTATTACTGTATTTATGTATACATATCTGAAGCGCATGAAGAAAACATCTATCGGTCTAGCTATCTTATGACAACTGCCACTACCTATCTATCTATCTATCTATCTATCTATCTATCTATCTATCACATTTGGTTCATATCTATATAAAATGTATAGATATTTATACATGTAATATATCGAATTAAAATTCATTGCTTAACACTCCCTCACTATAACCGATGTATGATTCCTCTTTCAGCTCTCTCTCCTCTCTCTCTCACTCTTTCTCTCTCTCGCTCCCTACATATATATATATATATATATATATATATATATATATATATTGTGTGTATTTAGGCAGGATCTTTTCATTGATACAAGTTTCATTAAATATATAATATTTTATTTTATAGACAAGGGTTGTCTATTTATTTCATGTAAATTTTTTTCGTAACATCTGATAAATTTAATAACGTTGAACGAAGAAAGTAATTGACAATATTGATGCATATTTTTTTAATACAATCGAAGCTTTCGGCTTAGATAAGCTATTATCAAAGATGTCAATTACAACTTATTAAATAATATACGTCCGTATATTGTTTAATATGTTGTAATTGACATCTTTAATAATGTCTTAAGTAAGCCGAAAGCTTAGATTGTATTAATAAAAAAAAATATGAATCGATATTGTGAATTTCTTTCTTCGTTCAACGATAATGTTATTAAACTTATCAGATGTTACGAAAAGATTTTACATAAAATAAATAGACAACACTTGTCTATAATATTTACATATATATATATATATATATATATATATATATATATATATATATATATATATATATATATATATATTACGAAAAGTCCGACAATTTATTTATTAAAGACATTTTTATGTTTAGCGTTATTTTTATAGATACAAGTATTTAAGTAAATGCTCTGTTTATAATAAACAGTATTAAATAACATTTACCGGCCTGAATGTCCGAGAAATTTTTATAGAAAAT
Organism: Acanthosepion lycidas; assembly: GCA_963932145.1. Classification (NCBI taxonomy): domain Eukaryota; kingdom Metazoa; phylum Mollusca; class Cephalopoda; order Sepiida; family Sepiidae; genus Acanthosepion; species Acanthosepion lycidas. Next base: position 92,800,292 of record OZ010594.1, read on the forward strand.
ATATCCTGTCAAAGAACGAATATTTTCTATGAAAATTTCTCGGACATTCAGGCCGGTAAATGTTATTTAATACTGTTTATTATAAACAGCATTTACTTAAATACTTGTATCTATAAAAAGAACGTTAAACATAAAAATGTCTTTAATAAATATAAATATATATATATATATATATATATATATATATATATATATATATATATATATATATATATATATATATATATATATATAATCCTGGAACAATATTTTTCTTTGACATTTATCCTTTTCTCTCTTTCATTTTTCCATGTTTTTATTTTATTTTTATCGTGTCCCTAACGATTTTTAAAGTAAATAGAATAATGAAAAGCTAATAAGCCATCCTTGCGTTGAATATGATGAAATGATACCACATTCATATTTGAACATTAAATGTATTATTAAATCTTAGAATATACCTACGTAAATAGACGAAACCGATTTCAGATAACTATTTTGGGCATGATGTATCTCTATAATAAATGTAGGTAGAAATAGAAAAAGTCCATAGCTAAAAATACTCACCACAATCCTTTATATTCCACGAAAGCTAGACGAAATGATTAACAATATGTTAATACATAACAAAGATTTTATCCTAATTCCTTGACTGTGATCTTTAATATAACTTACTTTAAAGAAAATGTGCTTTTCTTGTCTGTCGGATCCGGTTACACATTTACACATTATTTATATTACCATAATATAAATATTATAGGTTTTAGCAAATGAAAGATTACATGTCGATTTTGATATTTATTGAAAATATTGCACATGTATTTCCAAATCAAGATGACGTCCACTTGCTTGCTGAATGTCCATAATCTTATCTCATCTAAATTTCATGGCTTATTCACCAAGTCTTTTTGCATATCGTTCAGTTAAATCTCCTCTCAGGTCTTATAGAGTTGACTATTAGATACGAGAAATTGTGTCTTTCAAAATGGATCCTATAGTAAAATATATAGATTTAATTTCAGAACTGGGCAGAGCACAAATTTAGTTGTCAACATCTTCCTTGAAATGTCTCCTTTATCAGTTCTGCCTCAGATTTTATGCGTGATGATAAACATGTCAAAATATACCTCTCCAACATTGGTTGTTAAACTCTGATATTAACTTTTATTCTTACTTCAATACATATCATGTCACATCAGAAAAATCCATGGCACCAATTAGGTTCTATCGCTTTCATGAATGCTTCCTGGTGAAGTAGCGGAAAGCCTATTGTAATATGTGTTTGGCCAAAAACTCCACCATGAAGAATATATCCACCGACAAAACGTAGACTTTGTCTGGAGCAGCCTGCATCTCTTCCATAATGTGATTTTCAGTGGGAAGACGTTTTTTCCTTGAGGCACTTGAGTGAATATCGTTGATGAATACTGTAAGTTTTAAACACTAAACTCGCTATCACCAACTACCTTTGCCCCCTATTCATACGACTCAGACCTCATGCATTTTTATGAATTTTACTTCAACGTCATCTTGGCGCTTTCAAGGACCCTCCTGGTAAGAAGTGAACATTTGTTTTCCGGGAATTGGATTTTGGTTCTTTTATCTACGGGATTTTTCCTCTTTTTTTTTTTTTTCTAATTTCAACCATTTGATCACATGAAAATTTTTCAACCAGCCATTTGAAATGTGGAAATTTGATAATGGTTTCTTTAAGACACCATATGTACTTAAACATTAAACAAATAAACAACACAATTTTAGGAGAGTTTATAGAAAATCTTACTCATTTTTTATTAGTCTATATTTCTGAGAGAAGGTAATTTAATTATTTATATTTACATTGCTCGGCCTGTTTTCGTCATTTTTGTTGCTATGTTTAAAACGTTTCGGCCGTTGTACGCTCGTCCCTCCTTTGGTGATTGGAATTTTGAACTGAACACATTATTTTGTACACCCGGCCAGATTGCCATGACTCTTCCGTATGTCTTAGCTATCTCCCTTTAAGTTAAGGGGAGATAACTGAAATAACAGAGACATGGCACGTGAATCTAGAACAATCTACCCAGAGGACGTAATAAAGGCTTCACTTCGAAATTCCAATCAGCTTTTCTAATTAGGTATGTGTTTCAATGTATATTAAAATAATAGGCAACAATATAATTTTAATTAAGTGGGAAATATTTCAGCTGTAACGGTTCATCACTCATATGTCCACACACACAAATGCGCGAACACACCAAAGCATCCATATTTGTATATACTATATAAGTATTTTTTTAACTGAAGTAAACTGATTATATTTATTCCTTTATTTCAATAAGTAAGCTAAATATGGAAATTGCTACTTGCAACCGTAAATTTTATTTAAAAAATACAAGAAATGTGAAATGTCATATTTGATAATGCAACGGTCAACTTAGAAAGGAAATACAAGTCTAACATAAGCTTAAAGTTCTAAGATTTTAGAGAATATATTTTCAAATATAAACATGACACAAAAAATAATCATAAACGATCTTAAGGAAAATCGACAAGATAATAAAAAATATATATTAAGGAAATCTTGTTGGCAATTATCCAGAATTTCTATGAATTAAATATAAAAGACATGACCTATCTCCCCGGAAAAAGACGCACAGAATCGCCTGTGCTACACACGTCATGTAAATTACCTAGTTATTTATGACTAATTAAATGCCTGTAAGTGGGCGCGAAAAATAAATCTTCATAACTGACTAGGATACACATAATAACCGTCAGATTTTGTGTTTTGGAAGAGAAGGATTATGGACAGCGAGGAATACGTTTCAACGCGCCTGTAGTGAAGTTGAATGACAGACATGCCAGTGAGTAATGTGAAACCGATTTCTACAGATATATTACTACAAATATACATAACTAAACAAAATGGGAACATTCTTTGCCATTTGTTTCCAACTCTAAAACTAATTAATCCACTAAAGGTTGATACTTATTGATGAAATATCTGTCTAGGTTGGAGAAGGGCGTTTACAATTAAATGTCCTTGATATCTATGCACCGAGTGTAAGCGAGGAACTTGTATAAAGGTTAAAGATAACATTTGTCATATAAAATTTTCCATGTTTGGATGCCGAATTTAGCCGATCGCTTTCATTTTACTTACGGTTTTGTATTTGTCATTTATCATAAAAACTATGAGGAATAAATATGACAAAAAAATTCATGTTTTTTTTTTAGATAACAAATCCAATCATTCAAACATTCCTCTCAGCCAATGCATAATGGTAAAAACAATATCTTATACATTAAAAAATATACTGCTCCCTACCAATAGATACAATCATAGAAAGTTGTTGAGGTTTCCCAAAACAATGTTACTTTCTTTATAACAAAAACAAATAAATAAAATAAAATAAAAAAAATAATAATAATATTCGTATTAGCGATGTGATATAAGAAATATAGGATACTGTCGTTGAATCTGGTCCCGCACAGTATTTTACCAAAAAAATCAAATTATTTACGATAGATTGACTATTATTATTATTAATTTTTATAATTATTAATACATTCCCTCAAATAAATACATGATTTATAAATAATTACGTCCAACGTATGATAGACATACGAGCCAGGAACTAAACTTTCTAAAATATTGTGCGTCCTATATTCTCACTCACTGGCTTCAGATGCCAACGCTACTTCATAGAATTTATCAACAGAAAACTGTTTATTTTTCTGATTCCTTTTATTATACAAGAAGGACAGTCGTGGTAGCATCAATGCTAGCAGTTAGCGAGAGAAATAACTCCACGGATATTCCTGCCAACTATTTGACCGAGCATTCCGCTACGTGCATCGTTATCCCTATTGGAATCTAAGCGTGTAAAGCGTGTCGAGGTTTCATAAACCTTGCAGCACTCTGTTGACAATGCACTGTTTTAGGCATATATACAAAACTTAGGCAAATCATTCCATATCTGCCAGAATTTCACGCCCGTTGTAAATCTGACCAATCGCTCCCGATTTTGGTCCAGCCTTCGAATTTCGTAATAAATATCATGTTAAATTGCAACGGATAATGAAATAAAAATAACTGCTTATCGAAAATAAAATAAATTTTTTATATTATACATTTCTATTTACATCATAAAAACAAAATAAAATACGCAATAGTAATCGAATTCTTTTTAATAGCATTTAAAATATGTAGCCCTTTAAATTTACAGGAGGAGAATATGAATGACACCACTTTCGGGCCCTGATTACTTCATAATTTACAGTACAAAAGTTCATTATTAAATAAAGAAATGAGTGAATGAGATAAACATCTTAATTGAACGAGATACGTCGTATAATATATCTAGTCTTGACAAACATTTTTTGGAACTACTTCGAAAAAAGACACTTAATATAAAACAAAAGAAAAAAATAACTTAAATCAAGAATGTACACAATAACTATAATGATTGCCACAAAGAATATAAAGGAGAAACGTCGGGCAATTTATAAATTATATGAACACGAAAGTAATCTTTTTCAAACAACAGATTCAATGAATAAGTGGGTCACCGTAAGGAGTCTGGCTATAATTTCAAATTCAAAAAAAAAAATGCCTTAAAAATAGAAAACAATTTACGAAGGGTAAAATTTAAAGAAATCATCTACAGCAAACTGGCTTTCAAGTACATAAAACATTTTATCTTTCTTGCTAGATTTCTGTTGAAATACTATTAGATATTTAGAAACATCAGTGACGAAAACAAAACTTGTGAAATCAGATTGAGGCTTTTCGGGCAGAAAAGTCATATACCAGAAAATATAACATAAAAATTTTAAAATATAAGAATTTCAATTCTTCCATTCTCACATGTATATCGCCTCCCCTTAGTGTTACCTTATGCCTAAATTTATATAGTCCCTCGCATCTACACACATATAATTGTATCTATGTATACGTTACATTAGCACGCAAACAATTGCTCTAGCCGTTACCATAGAAATTTTGATTTCAATAATGAATATGCTTATAAAACACGTAAAATTCAGATATAAGTTATTCCAAAAAAAAAATTCGCTTGAAGATGGAACAGAGATTAGAACTTTAATTTAATTTAATTCAAATAATTATATTGAAGTTTTCGGCTCTTGTTTTGAAACATTAGAATTCTTATGTGGCATGTTTGAATCATATTTTTAAATAAATAATTATATATATATATATATATATATATATATATATATATATATATATATATATATATATATATATATATATATATATATATATATATATGAGTGATTGTGTGTTTTTGCATGCCGGAAATTATATTCGAATTTACATTTTTAATTTGTTTAACGAATTATATATACACACAGATGAGAAAGAGATTACAATATGTATAATCATAAGGAAAATGTCGTTTTGCTTCCGTATTCCTCAAATGGAATAATATCTTTACTTAAATACTGAGTGATGAACGTAAAACATAAAGGTATAAATTGCCCCCGTGTTTCAATACGTAACAGTGCGTCTTTTCGATGCGATTGGAAATAACTGGCGAATGAAGGATTGAATTCAAACTAAGAAAAAAAGAAAAAAAAAAACTAGAACGTATTATCTTACAAATATTTCATGACATGATCGTTCAATCTTACATGTATATATATATATATATATATATATATATATATATATATATATATATATATATATATATATGTGCGTGTGCGTGTATGTGTGTGTATGTAGGGAGTAATCCCTCTTTTATACAGGTTTAATTAAAGACGACTGACAAGGTACTACGATTAGCCTTTTTATTCCTTGTTTCTTGTTTCTATAAATGCTTTCTTTTTCGGCCATAAAGTATTTAAAATTTTCCAAATGTTCTGCATATCCGATGGCTTTCGGCTATTCTTTTAGCACTATTTGGCGCTTTCGGCAATTCTTTAGCCATTATCAAATATTAATTTTTTAACTGAATGTATGTATTTTTCATGCGCGCATCGCGCATGAAAAATCCATACATTCAGTTATAGCGTTATAGAAATTATTCAGTTATAGCGTTATAGAAATTATTATTTCCGAAGACGTTCGGCCCATTTTGGCCCTGTTCATAGTTGAAAATCTTTCATGGGTGAGATATTACTTTTTCTGCGATAAATATATTCACTTGATGTGGACATCGTTTGGGGTGCTGGATCGAATGAGGATATAATCCAATGTGCTTGAATCTTGGCTGCTGTTATGTTAATTTGTGCTCGTTGAGTCGAGACAAGATGTTCGTCACAGTCAGTTTTGTTCCGTACAGAGACAGAGAAGAATATGTCCGTACAGCTGTTGCCAATAACTTCACGACCAAAACTTCCTTTCTATATACAACGATGACAGCCAAATCCGACGTATAAGTTCCAAAGTGTCCCGAATTTATTCGATAATGGGGTGGTTCGGATTATTGCGTACAAAATGTAGTAAAAAGTCTCTTTCATGGCGTCATCAGAGAGAATGATAGATGCATAGAAGTGGGTGAGACTCAATGAAGTAACATTGTCGGGTGGGATCCGGAGGGTCATCAAGCGTTCGTTGAAGATGAGGTTGTGTTTTCTCGAGATTTTAGTCTTTACGCCAAAGCCGACGTTGCACACTTGCCTCCATTTCTAAATGATCCCATACGTGACGTTTCCTTCTTCGGTACTTCTGGTCTCACAGAAAGCAGCCATAACCATATCGAAACGGCTCAACCCGAGACAGAGTACGTACGTTCTATACTCCGATGTTGTTTCTTTTTTCAGAGCTCTAAAGTTTCGACCGCTTTAATCGCTCACAGGAACAACCCACAAGTATTCGTAATGACCGATAATTACGCTAACTTTTCTAGGGGAATCATGGATAGGCCAGCCCAGTCATGAGTCCAGCAGCCGTATTCTCGCGTCATTGCAGGTAGAAACGACAATTATTTACATTATTTGGACTATTGTCTTCATTTTTGTCGCCATATTTATCACAACGTTTCGGACGTTGTACAGTCCGTACGCTAGAATACGCTGGTATGTCGAACTGAAACATGTTTAATGGATGTCATTTATCAGTTATCTGAATGTTCTCCACTGCGTTAAACGGGTATTTAACTCACTCTTTGGATCCTGTCACTGGATCTAACCAACGCTTTTATCCACTGCGCCATGTGGACATGTGTGTATGAATTTCTGGGTATTATAAACTTTATGTCTCAGCAACCATTTTTACTAGTGCTCATATTTCAATTTTTGCTGTTATCATTCCATGATTTTACCAGAGCTCATATTGCAACTTTTTTTTGTTATTGTTGATTTTCTCTGGCACTGGTTCCCCTATATCTATTCAATTCTATAACTGGTCGGCTCAGGAGATTTTTGTGGCCTAGCTGATTCGTTAAGTTTACGAATTTTCCAATGGTGTTCCTTGTCTATGATCTCAACCTAATCCCATAGAGGGCGGTGATCTCTCTTCTTTCTCCATATGTGGTCAGCCACGACTGATTTTTCCTCTTCGCCTTGTGTTACAGCTTTCGGTGTTCTTAAAGCTTTAACTTAAGGGGGTGGCCTCTCTCCCCTTTATCTTTCTTTCCGCAGCTGCATGGGATAGCGTACACACAGACTTTAGTCATGTTCTCCTTTATGGGCGGGGTCTTACCCAGGAGAGATATCTGCGAAGTGTCTTCAAGCTTTTGAATGTTGTATGGACCGCAGATCCTTTCTATTTTCTCCGATAACCCCTTCACATAAGGCAGGAACACTTTTTTCTGAGAGTTTTTGTCCTTCTCTTGTACCCGCCTATCCCAGTTTTCTTTGGCTGCTGCCATGTACCCAGGGTTGTTGTTACATTGTAGGGTACTACTTATACTGACTAATGCTTTATCTAATGTCTCTGGGTCGCTACTTATGACTTTTGCTCGGTGTTGTAAGCAGCGGAGTGAGTATCCCTTTCTTTACGCTGTATGGATGATGGGAGTTTCAATTGAAGTAATGTCCGGTGAATGTCGGTTTACGGTATTCGGATGTCTTGAACGCATGCTCTGATCGAGATATTAGAACATCCAGGAATGGGAGTGTGTTGTTACCATCTTTCTCCGTTGTGAACTGTATCGAAGGTATTATTGAGTTCACGTGGTCCAGTAGAACCTGAAGATTTCCTGGTGTGGCCAGAGTATGAAGGTGTCATCTAAGTACCTTAACCATAAACTTGATATAGATTCTATTGCCGTTTCATCAGAGTATTCCGTGTATATATTCGCCATTGCTGATGATAATGGCGAACCCATTGCTAAGCCCTCATCCTGTCGATATATGAGTGAGGAATCAGTATTGAATAAGGGTCTCAACTTCGCCACAACCAGCAGTCGAGTGCCATATTGAAACAAAGAGTGTGAGTTCAATAACTGGTTAAGGCAGTGGAGAATTTCAGAGGGAAATTGAGATCCATTAATCATGGCAATTGGAACTAGAAGAGTCTAACTCAGTGAGCTACCAAAGATTTCAGTTCGAAATTCCAACCACCGGAAGAAGGCCGGAGCGTACAACGGCCGAAACGTTTTGATAAATATGGCGACAAAGATGAGGAAAATAGTCAAAATAATATAAATAATGTATATAATACGTCCTGTCAGATATATAGACAGATAGAAACGACAATGATTGGGCGCGGACTAAGGGCTTCTACCTACCCAAGACTGCTCCATTCATCCTCGGGAGCATAGCATCGACTTGTGGTGGACGAATATGTTTGACGCAGCTATTTTCCTGGGTGAGATTATGGTGGTCAACTCTACGTGACGGAGACACCCATGCAATTTACCTGATGCGGTTCTTTCGCCTCTCAAGGGGTTGATTCCCGCAGGCGAGTTCTAGGAAATCTGTTTGATTCGTACTGTTGGATACTTGTTCTGTCAAAGTTCGCCTTGATTACGCCAGTCCGACTGACGCTACCCCCTCTGCCGTCGGTCTGGGTTTTGAGATCGTATATTGCCTATTCAACCGTTGTGATCTGCGGGGTTGGTCTCGTTCAGTCTGGACCCACCTCCTGTTCCTTGATATTAATGAGAGGGATGCCTCTTCCGGATTGTTACGCCAGACGCCTTCTCTCTTGAGATCCCTTCTCATTACGAAAGGGTATATATATATATATATATATATATATATATATATATATATATATATATAGAGAGAGAGAGAGAGAGAGAGAGAGAGAGAGATCTTTAATTCTCATATAATATTGATGCATTTGTGTATACGTTTCTAGGGACATGTGTGCTAGTGTATGTGATCATTATTTATCATACTTATATCTTCTTTTAAGTGGAACATATAAATATTTATACATATTTTTGTCTTGAAAGCAGCCTATATTTGTTCTGCTTTACATATTAAAATAAATAATCATTTAACTACCGCACATTGGCACCTATTCAGTTTGCCAATACGCTTCGAGATAGGGACATCTATAATCTTAATCTTAATAACCTACTAATGTATTTATATGATTTCCGGCATTATTTTTTCTGATCATACAGATGTGTCTTAATGGCACAAGTGTTTCAACTCGATTGATGTGACGATTAAAAACGACGATCTCCCACTTTCAGAAGAACGCCAGAAAATGTAAACAAAATTATTCTTTATGCTGGACGCGTTCTACAAAATAAACACGCCGATGAGATTCAAATCTAATCGTATGAAGCAACGAAAATGTGCCGGACTCATTATGTATGTTCTCAAGGGTTTCATTTTCACGTGGATATTCGCCAACATTTAAATGATGTATGAAGCATATTTTTTCTCGGTAATTAGGGCCTCCGTCATTTTTAGCGTATATTTAGAACTTGGTGATATAATCCTCTATAATTTGACCTGAAGATATTTGTACGATTGTCTTTTGGCAAAGCTTTGTTTGTCTTTACTTATGTATGTTGTATTTTTTACAAGACATTTGCTTTCAACAACTTCATTCCTTGAATCTGTTCTGCGAAACTTAATGCATAATATTTATGTCATCATTTAGTACTTTTGATTTTCAAATTATGTACATGATTTATAACGATTTTTAATGTAATTGGATCGTATTTATTCATCACTACCCGTCATAAAGACTATCTTAATGAATATTGAAAAAAAAACTGATATGTGTTAAAGAAAATACATTTATAAATGATGTCGAAGTGTACTAACAGCTAACATGACGGAAGATGCAATCTGCGAAATCATTTCAAATTCGGCCTCAGACAGATCGATTTGAATACACTCTAATTGGTAAGATATGAAAGTATGAATTCAAGTGGATCAAATCAGTAACTGCACTCTACTTATGATGATAAGAATCGCGGTGTTTAGAAAGTGAGTGGTAATATTTTCACCTTTTTTACCCACCAATGTCCAGCATGGCTATTTTATATCCATGGCAGACTAACACATTAAAAATAATATATATATATATATATATATATATATATATATATATATATATGTGTGTGTGTGTGTGTGTGTGTGTGTGTGTTGTGGGGGTGGGGGTGTATGATGTAACAGCAAAATTGTCCAAATCGCGTAACACCATAATTATCCGTCCCACAAAATGTTTAATATCTACAAAACCACTGAACCATTTGAACATCTTTTTTACAAGTATTCTGAAACCAGGTTTAGCCATCTTGACACCATGTGGCGTAATATTCAGTGAAAAACTCATTGAGTTATTCAGCTAGAAATTGAACAGATTAAAATCGTTTTTATATCAGCCACACTGCCTTCATAACTGAACAGTGGTGAGATGTAAAATATATTTCAGTCCTTTAGTAATGGCAACAACATTCATAATATGCCTTCTATCTTCAAAGTCCATTCAAGAACCAACATGCAACGGGGAATATGTTTAAAAAAAGTGGGAACAGTAGAGTGGAAAACTGGATCCTAACGTCACAACAGTAAGAAAGGCTCATCATTTCAACTTAGAGCTAAAGTAATCAATTAGCAAAGATCCAACTCAATTTATATGACGCTTGACATGTGAGAAAGGAGTTTCAGGTATGACGGTCCAAAGAGCAGTGGAAAAAAACTCTTGAAAATTAAATCGTACGGGAAAACTTTGAGGCAAATTCTTCCTCTATGACAGAAAATCAAAAGTTTAGATGGTCAGAAGATCATTTTGAGTAAGTTGGAAAATGAATCTGGAATAATATATAATCTGTGTGTGTGTGTGTGTGTTTATGTGTGTGCGTAAAACACACCAAATGCCTAACCGTCCTTAAATTATTACTTACTAACAGATTAAAACAAGAACCCCTAGAAAAGTAATCATAAAAATTATGAAGCTTATCCTCACATTGAATACTTATATTTCAATGGAAGACTCTACCTACAAGTAAAAGGATTGACCATAGACACATTTCAGCATCATCATATTCTACAATCTTCATGGACAATTTGACAAGTCTCATATTTATCTTTTCATCGGTAACGGCTGTATATTCTATTCAAGATATATAAATGATATCATCTTCATACACACGAGCAATGATGAAAATCTTACTGAATTCCTTATGACCCTAAACACAGTACACGACTCCATTAACTTCGACCACAAAAAGTCAAGAGAATCGGTAAAATTTATAGACACCGTTATCTACATTTACAAAAAAAAAAAAACGACAAACAATACTACACACTAAAATCTCCGACATCCAAAAATTTAAGTCTTCACAACCAAAACACAATAAGTATTCCGACCCCCAAAAAACCCAAAGAGGACATTCCCTATTCAGAGACACTTAGACTCAGAAGGATATGCTGGCACAAAAACGAACAATCTAAACACATTAAAAATATAGATCAACATTTTGAATCATGTGGGTATGCAGAGCACTTAATCAGTGAACAATGAAATAAAGCCATTTCACACCGAGATGACACCCTGGTGTATAAAATAAAAAAATAAATCCAAACGTATCCCTCTAGTAACCACTTTCAATTGTACTCTACCTCCATTCTCTCAGACAAGTCGCTGGGAAATATTACACCTCAAACCAGTCTTAACAATGTTGTTGAAGAACACAACGTTTTAGCATATCTTCGACTAAAGAAACTTAGGTAGTATCCAAATTTCAGATGATAGAGTAATAGACCAATAATAAAATTTTGTTACACTATTTTCCAAATAGTGTAACAACAAAAGGAGCCAATATTACGATATTAAACGCATCAATTCTTTCATTACGTCAGTTACTAAGACTACTTTCAAAATCTGCTACAACTCTAACTGTAAAAGTCATAATGAAATTTACTTATTGGAAATTTACTTATTGGAAGGCAAACTAAGCCAGGGAAAATATGTTGGAAACTCTGAATTGCTATTTAACTACAGAGTTAATTAATGTCGGAATCGTTTTAATTCAGCTCCTCACAAAGAACTGTTAACTCTAGAACAAAATTTCCACCTACAGAAATATGATTATAACACTCATGCTAAATTTATTATTATTGAAAAATAGAAATTAATTAAACTTAAGAAAATACGACAGTGAAATGAAAACAAATGGAATTTACGCCTCAAAATCTTTTGTCTGGACGGACTTAACAGACAAAATAACACAGATAGAATTAAAATATATAATCACATAGTCCAACCCACGACCATGTTTCTCAACCACACTAGATAGACATACTTGCAGAGGTGTTGAGTCCTACCACATACACTCAATCACACAGATATATGCACATAGTCAAATCACACATCCCCCCCTACCAAAAAAATGATGACATACACATAACACAGTCATTCCCTACCTAACAATCAATAAAACTGCCAGAACGACTAAGGATGTAAATCTGAAACACACCAACCTCTAAGCTTCTCCTTATTTGAACGAAATTCTTTTGACCAATAGAATGTCTTACCAAAAATTAACTTTAAAACAAATGTAAACGACTGACAAATTAAAAATTCTTCAGAAACAGTCATTCACCCCCGTAGTTCACTGCTACTAAAAAGTAGAACCTAATGTAAATACTACTACTACTACTAATAATAATAATAATAAATTATTAGTATGCAACCAAGTGTGTCACAAATATTAAATGTTTAAATTTTTTTATTGCTCAAGACAATCACTACTATTATTGTCACAACTACTGCAAATTATATGCAGGAGTTTACCTTCTATTATTCCGATAAAAATTAATTCATACACGAATCTCTAAATAAAAGAACATTTATGCGTTTCATCAACTATATAAATTACGTGGACAAATAAATTAGCTTCGAATAGAGACATTACTTTACAAATTGCTAAACAGTAAGAAAACATTAGATTCTGTCTTCATAGTTATTAAAATAATAGAAAAATTATTTATATTTTAAATTAATCGAGGTTACGTTCTCTGTTTATCCTCAAGGAGCTAAAGATGGCTAATGTATTCTCCATTTTCAAGAAAAATGAGAAAAAAAAAGTTTAAATAAATTAAACGCACCAATGGAAATTTGTGTTCATTAAAATCAAAAGAATCGGAGAAAACTCTTTTTCGCATGCTGTCTTTTTAGATACAAAGCAATTACACCAATCAGAATTATGAGACGTGAATAAATAGGAAAATTGAAATTAATGTAAACATTTATATGGATTACGGAGTTGTAAATATTTATTATTGAAGAGTAAAGAGGGCCTTTGGTCAATTTCAGTTTCAGTTATACATTATATTAACACAAATTTCTAATGTAAAAAGCAAACAGATCAACCCACCCTACACACACACACACACACACACACATATATATATATATATATATATATATATATATATATATATATATATATATATATATATATATATATATATATAAATATATATTTAGATATATATATATAGATATAGATATTGATAATATTTGTGGTCAATATATATATATATATATATATATATATATCATACTTATTTTAAAACCCAGGTTGTGTGTGTGTGTGTCTGTACGTTAGATCGGATTTCCTACATTAGCAATTCAACATGGCAAAGACGATGGACATAAGAGCAAGACTCATCCAAACAGATAACTGAATTATCTTAATTATATTTTATGAATATGTCCTGAAGATGGTTTATCAGACCGAAACGTCAAACGTTGACATTATATTAACATTAAAACAGCATAATTGCATATAAGGATTTTTGTTTGTTTTTTCCGTATATTTTTCTTCATACTGTCGGATCTATATCCATATATTTGCTAACATATATATATATATATATATATATATATATATATATATATATATATATATATATATATATATATATATATTAGTTTGGTGCAAAAATAATGGCGTAATAATGTCGTTTTTTGAGGTTAAAAATTCGTCAAAAAACGACATTATTACGCCATTATTTTTGCACCAACCTAATATATATATATATATATATATATATATATATATATATATATATATATATATATATATATGCGTATATATATAATATTCATTCAGAAATATATGAAGAAATGTATTCGCATATGCATGAATTTTTGCAAACTTTTGTTAGAAAAGTAATGTTCCTTGCAACCAGGAAGTAAATGACAAAACGTCGCATTCCTTCAGAGATGAATTAGACATTTCTTTCAATGTCAGATTGTTTTGGGAAAACAAAGAATTTTATGCACTTTTCTGACATATTGTGTTCCTTTGCTGATGTTATGCACACCTACCATAGACACAGATCAAGAACGCATGCGTACTATGACATACTAAAAAGCAATAGGTGCATAAAGACGAATATAGAAAGTTAATATAGATCAAAAGGAAAGAGAAATGAAGTTAGAAGAGAAAATAAAAGAAAAGACAAGAACTTGCGATTCTGACCAGTGAAATATATTCCACAAATAAGGAAGATATTCGTAATTTAGTGTAAAGAGAATGTAAAATTGGGCATTTTACAGTAAAACTTATAAGAATAGACTAGATTCATCTAATATTTATATAGACTTTATATTTTCTAATTTATTATTGATGTAATTACGTAAGAAATGAACACTTTCTGATTACATTTGTTTCTTTAATGGAATATCAACACATTCTGGGTCGAAATTTAATTTTCGCGAGAATAAAAATGGGATATATGTTACTCTGTTTTCACAGTTGAATATATGTTAGATGAGACACAGATTGTAAGCATATACGTTTTGTTTTTTGTGGACATGATTACTTGAGACAGTGATATGTGTGTTTTATGTTATAGTCTTCTTGATGTCATATTTTAATTACTTTAAGAAATTATAAGATATAATGTAGGCTAATATCATGAAAGAGTTCTTTTATATTGGGTTTTGGGTGGTTTATTGATTTTGTTTAGCGGCATATCAACATATTGGGTATTTAATACTGACATCTAATTATATTTAACAGAATTGTATGGATACAATTAAAAATATTTTGAACGCAGTTTTATGCATTAAACTACAGATAAAATACATTGTTGTATTTATTTTTATATATAATATATTTCTGTGAGACATCCTCCCGGTGTAACTGCGCCAAATGTGACGTCTGCCTAGCCGCGTCCGTCGTGCTATCCTGTCCTGTGACGACCAACTGGCTTGGTATTGGTCGCGGCACCAAATGTGACGTTCTAACCTTTTGGTGATTCGGATGGGAATCTGGTTAGATTCGGTATCAGCCTTGTCGTTCCCAGCTCGCTTCCAACGTCTGGTTACCGAAGTAACTGCTTTGATTTTCAGTCTAACCTACCCACGTTGTGAACTGATCTTAGGCGGACGAAATCAATCAGTCGCCGGGCCGTAATGCAAGTCGAGTTCGAATAAGATGATATCGCACAAGTATATGTAACACAAAAGAAAATAAAATAATAAGTCGAAAAGTTCAAATGTGTTAAAAAAAAAAGGGATAACAATATTTTATATATGTTTGCTGAATACAGGACTGCGTCTACTTCCCAACCCGCTATATGGATTCGTGACACTTTGTGTTTGTTAGGCGAGTCTTATCATCCTAAGTTGTTTGTTCTTTAAGAAACTGCTTCTTGGTGTATCTTCAGACGACATTCGTGAAACTTGTTTCGGTGCTGTGAGTCTAAGTCTTTCTTCAAAAATACATTGTTCTTGGCTAAAAGTTGACTTCGGAATTTGCGTGGAATCTTTCAGTCAGGTTTCTGCGAAGCTATTAACTCTGTAACTGTCTCTGCCAATTGCCAAATCCAACCCTAACTGCTTTTCACTCGCTGCGACTCTGCTTATATGGACGCCGACCAAAACCGGGCTGGGCTTGTCGGGGTTTGAGGTTCCTTGATAATTCTCAACCCACAATCCACTCCTTTGGTTTCGGTCAGGAAATTTTCATTATTTTCCATTTTTGGAAGTCTTTCGTCTTCCCACCTCCTTCTGTTCTCATATTGGTATCTCACCATGCCCTCAGAGGGTGTCAACGGGTTTCCCCTCTCTCTCACAGTAGCATCTCACACCTATCCCTTCAGGGGGGCGAAACAGGCCTCCCCTCCTTCTTCATATGATTACCTCCGCCCAATACTTCTGCTATCATTCAGCCAATGGGCGCTCAGCGGCGTGGGTGTTGCGTGACTAGCCTCGGTTTGAAAAATCTTGCTCAAAGAAAAAAAATGTTATCCTTTTTTTTTCACTTTTCCTTTTCCTTCTTCTCTTCGAGGAGACCTCACACCCTAGACTCTTTATCTTTTAACCGAATTTCCTGGAATTCCTCAATTAGCTTTTCGCCATCACCAAGCGGCTGGCCACCCAGACGTATCTGCACTCCTGGCGCCAACCACTGATCCGATAAAACAGTTTCGCTATCATAGTCGAATTTTCATATGGAATTCTTCAACGAGATTTTCGCCAATTATCAAGTGGGTGGTCATCTGCCGAAACAGCCAATTTTTCGTCCCGATAAAATAATTTCGCTATCATAGCCAGCCTGACGATAAACAGATGCTCCTCTCAATTGTTTCTACATATAGACAAAGGCTTAACCTTTCCTTCATGGTGGTTAGCGGACACTTTTGTTTTTGTAATTCTGCGACACAGTTAATTTTTATCTATTTAGAATTCAGTCTCTGAGGTTATTTGGCCAACCTGGAATTTCCACCCACCTCGTAACCTAAATCAGATTAATTCCAGTATCTTCCTTTTTACCTTCTCGACAATGGGAATAAAAAATTTTACCACTTTTCCTTGTCAGAAAAAATAACACCGCTTAGTGTCCTTTTCGTGATGGCTTCTTATCACCTAAATTTAATTCTCGCCTTTCTTTTTTTTTTCTTTTTCCCTTTTAGCAAGCCAAATAGTGTCACAAAATGTATTTTTATACTTTCACAGAATTTTGATAGGTAGGGTGGGGGTCACTATTTGTCCATAGCTAGGACCGAAACAGGTTCTACGCAGGTCATGATGGGCTTGGGAACAACAGCGATGAAGTGATGTTCCACACAACAAAATCATTTAAGCAGAGATTTTGATTCCGGATATATCTTATCATCAGAGCCATAGCTATTCTCTTAGTGAAGAAATTCACTAAAGGAGAATATTTTTGGTGTATCCTCGTGTAAATTGAATTAGCCTTCCTGATTTCAGTTCCTAGTCGATTCAGTATCGTCATTCTCACATTAATAAACGTAGGAAATAAATGAATATATTATTTTCACTAATTACATGTAGACTGTTCATTTTTGTTGCTTCTTTTTTTCACAAGTCTTCGACTATTGTGACATCTGGAATTCAACATGTGCATGAATCAGTTTCTTCCAGCAATTGGTTAAATATCAGCACAGACGTTGTGTTTTTGCTTTGCTAGATCAAGCAATGCAGAAAAGAGAAAATTGATTTTAAATACATTATGAAGATGAAGTTTATTTCAGTCTATCTGTTAAAGGATAAATAAATGCTATTAAGCATGTGGCTCTTTATGCCCCTAACGGGCTACAGGACCCGTAACGAAAAATGATTCTGTAACAGTTATTTGTAAATTTCTAAATTTAGAAGCACACTAAAATCGATACTCCGATTTATAGAGCAATTATTAGTACGTTTTTATTTTTCTGTCAATTAGTATATAACACCCACTTTCTTTTCCATATAATAATATTCTTAACTACTCAACGCCTTTTGTTATTATAGAAATGCTTTCTACGCATGAATATATTTTGTCCGTGATTTCATCCACTTGCCCAAACTTTCCGTTATGAAGCTCATTGCGTCAGGCCTGCTACAAAACTTCGCGGAATACAGCACACATATATCAATCGGTGAAAATAATTTCCTAATTTGGAAATCGAAAAAAAAAACACATAGTATTGTCTGTGTCAAATAATCTAAACGTTTAGCTTTTACCTCTTCAAATATTTCTAAGGAATCAATAGATTTATTTTCCTAAATTAGTTCTTTCTACTCCAAAATTTATTTTTAAAGTTTGATGTTTGACTAGACGCCCAGTTTTCATAAAACTTGAAAATTACATCTATCTGTCTGCGATATTAAGAGGTTTAGTAAAGAAAACAGACACCTGAGTAACCATTTTGCAGCAGGAACTACACACTGACCTGACGTTCTTTAGAAATCTTCTCCATCTTTTCATTATTAAATCTCATGAACAGTGAGACATATCGCCATATTTTGAAGAGTTTATAAAATCAGGGCATCTACTAATATATGGGTATACACAAAACAACGTTAGTATAAGCATGGTCACTCACACACTCACGCACACACACACACGAACACACATTCTCATATATGTATGTGTATGTATATATATATATATATATATATATATATATATATATATATATATATATTAAATAAGACACAGACCATTTTAAGATTCCATGTAATAAATTATTTCACCACAGCCATGTTAAATGGCTGCGGATCATCAGAATTTATATATATATATATATATATATATATATATATATATATATATATATATATATATATATATATGTAGGATGCCCATTGCTAAGATAAAATGACAAGCTGAAAACACAAAACACCCTTGAGAGCCTAGCCTTGGAACGGGTAGAATGTCGATCAACGTGTTTTAGTGGACTCAACAATTTTCAATCTGCTTGTCTGAATCATCTTCAGTAATCGAGAGCAAGATCTAAAACGTAAGCCAATTTAACAGTGACCTCATCTCACAATCCTCACACTTGCTCCATATGTGGAGTTCTTTTGTATATCACTAGTGGGTCTTAAATGACACTTAACATTATCGCACAAACTTTCATAACTGAATCAATAAGCTCTCAGATTGTCATACGTCGAAATCGACGGGAGAATCCATTATTATTATTATTATTATTATTATTATTATTATATATATATATATATATATATATATATATATATATATATATATATATATATATATATAGTAGAAAGCTGCCGCGAATAATGCTTACATACATAAACTCCTGGTAATTTAGTAGTTTCATTGACAAGGATAATCATTCTATATAATGTCGACAGGAACACGCTAATCTGTTTAATTAAGTAATGTTTTTCACGAAGACCGTTACAAGAATCAACTCTATATTTGAAGGATATTTACGATCAGTCAGCTGAGCGTTTGCATAGTGATACACATGAAAAGGGGCTTCAGAAATTATAGGCCGTAGATGCATACATATTGCGTATTTACATTGCTATATCTGAAAATTTCTCCGAATTAACCGGTAGAGAGACAATATTTATGAATAAAAATGACAATAAGAAAACTGGTAATTGCTGACGTGTTTCGTCCAATGTGAATTTTATCAAAGCAAAATACGAAATTCAGTTTTCCTATTGTCATTTTTATTCATAAATTCCTATATACGTCATTGGATTATTATTTCTCCAGTTTGACTGAACAATTACCAGCGCAATTGTTTGTAATAATTGATCTTATTTAGCTTTTGAGAATGTTACTGGTGCCTGCATTTAGATTTGTTTAAATATTCTAATTTTTTTGTCATTCAATTTCACTACATCTTTGACGTATTCATACTAGGGAAAAGTATAAACAATTTTTAAAAAAATAACAAAAATATCATACGAAATAACTGTTGTACATATGTGAATTTCGCATTATGAAAATAATGATAATAGGAATTTTGATGTTTCATTCTATAAAAAAATAAGTGCTTAAAACTATTGCCTTCTTACATAAGAAAGTGTCAACACGCAGAGAAAATAAGCATTATACGAATAATGATCAAAATTATTGTGACTGATGCTATAATAACGGAGGTATACAATCCAGATTGAAATGGTTTGGCAGAAATTGAGCTTGGCCGCTGCTGCGCTTACACGCTAAGTTGTAGCGTACTCGCTTCCCATCCGTTGTTTGTACCAGTGGTTGGAAGGAGAGTGTGTAGAGTGTGGTCCTCTCCCCACACCACTGATATTTATATCATTGTCCATCAAATTCACAGCACTTTTCGGCCAGTGAGACATTCTCAAGGTGAAACAACCAACATAATCCCTTGCGACATTTTCCGTTTTCAAAAATTAAATCCCATAAAACATGAACAATGTTTCAAGACGCAGACAAAATCAAAGAAAATGCAACGAGTGTGTTCTCTGCTATCCCAACAAACCATTTCCAGTGGAAACAACGCTGGGTAAATTGTGCGGCTTCAGAAGTGTACTACGTTGCCAAAGAGATTAAATGCCGAACTGATATACGTTGTAGCTTACATTCTATAGCACCAGCCTCGAAAAGATGTGATCAAATCTCGAACAAACTTGACTAAGCGAGCAAATTAATGTCAACTATGAACGCATCATTTTATAAAGTATCCACAACCACAACAATAACTCAGAAAAAATAATTCCCAAATATTTAGTCGTTCAACACTTAAAATTGCCGAGGATGTATTTTTAACAAGAGCACACATGCATACAAAAAAACACACACAATCTGATGAAAACAACTATTTAAAAAGTATAAAATGTATTCCCTCATTCTTATCAATATCTCAGGACCATAAAATACCTCATAGAAAACAGTTTTTAATGTAATATCGAGTCCATTAAATTATTTTATCTCCAATAACATTTTAGAAAGTGAATATTTCATTTGTTATATATACACCCGATTATCTCAAATGTTAACTTGGAAAATCAAAGCATTCATTACAGATATCATTATCATCTCATCGCAAAGAAAAAAAATGAAACTGCAATAAGAGCAAAATACTAGAAATAATAAATTATAAAAGTGGAAACAACCGCATTATATAATATATGTAATGTCGTTTGCGAATGTCTACATTAACATAATCATGATCGAATCTATATTCATAAAATAACTTTTACTATTTTATGTAATCGGCCTCTATGCAACACTTCACCTGGTGACACTAATACGAATATTTGAATTGAATGTGTAGCGTTGAAATTTTGATCAGGGTCTACCTAACAACTTAAGCTAATAATTTACATTTTGAATCGGCGTTGACAAGTACGATAAAATGATGCAAAATTTCTTTTCGCGAATAATCAGTTGCAAATTGGAAAAAAAAATGACGCAAAGAAGACATAAGACAGAATGTGATCCTGAATGTACAACGCTACCTAAAGACTCCCTATTTTAGTCTATGAATCAATAAAGATAGTGAATTTGTTCACAGTCCGTGTGGATAAAGAAAATTGACACGGCCGAAATATCGGGTTAGATGTTTCAAAGCACGAGAGGATTTGTAAAACGTTCCATGACAAAGTGAAGTGATAAATGAAAGTTAATCCGAAATGTGTCTGATGAAGACAGGTCTGGGTGAAGTGGACAAAATAGATTGCAGAAAACCCTGATGAATTTCAGTTGGCTCATACCCAACAAGATTTTGGTTTTACATGTGGTTTTTCTTCCAATTTTTAAGGGTTTTATTTTCAGCAAAACTATTCTAAATAACATTGCATAAGTTAATGAATTTTAGTAAAACAAACGAAACGACCCAGTCAAGAAACAAATATATAATATTAAATTAAAAATAAATACAGTGATGTATGCGTCAGAGCAGAGATCCTTGGTGGATTTATTTTCAAAATTCTTGTATAAGTAATGTATATATGTAAGATACTCCAACTTTTTCATGGCATCAGATTGTTATATTCATTTTCTGACCAATTCACAATATAGATTACCGTAAATCGCCTAAAGAAATATATATATATATATATATATATATATATATATATATATGTGTGTGTGTGTGTGTAATTCAAGTAAAACAGGATGCGAAGGGTAAATAGTCGCCATATTATATATGTAATTTCGCGCATACACGTCGTTTTTTTTTTAATTTGTCGACTGCACAATATAGTAGTGTTAGTTGGCACAATCTGTGAGAAAAGGAAAACGATGATGCTATTCACTCCACCAGAAAATTGAAACGGCATACTGTACTGTTTGTTATTCGGGGTGGAGGCAACAATACGAAGATTTCGGAATGTTTGTGTGTCGATTTGAGGACAGCACAGAGGATTGTGAAAAAGTTGGATAAATATAAGGGTGATTTAGAAGCTACGGCAGTTTGAAAAACTCACTCTAGCCGTTCTGACACGCAAAGACTTTCCCCTGACTTAACAGATACTCCTAAATCAAGTGCCTTGATGAGGTAGCACTGCTGTGGATCAAGTGTGTAGCTGCTGGAAGGCACTATGTCTGGCAATAGGAATCGGCATCAGGCGACACAAGCAAGAGAAAAAGTCATGGTTGTCAGAAAAATTATGCTATCATATA
The DNA here is from genome assembly GCA_963932145.1 of Acanthosepion lycidas. Taxonomy (NCBI): domain Eukaryota; kingdom Metazoa; phylum Mollusca; class Cephalopoda; order Sepiida; family Sepiidae; genus Acanthosepion; species Acanthosepion lycidas. The sequence continues at coordinate 92,823,019 of OZ010594.1, forward strand.
AGCCCTTACATCTGGCCATCTAAGTGCAACGCTCTTGATTATTATGTGTGTGTCGCAGTTGAGGGAAAGAATAGCAACATTTAGTTTAAGACACAATTTGAGCTGAAGACAAGTATTATGCCAGCATTCACCAAAATAAAGCAGACCGCCGAGAAGATTTGCAGGAGATTCCGAAGTCGTCTGGAGGCCGTGTTTGGAGCTAATGCCGATTTTCATGAATAAACTTACACTTTATTATTTGAAGATAATTTCGTGTAATTTTAATATATATATATATATATATATATATATATATATATATATATATATGTATGTATGTATGTGTGTGTGTGTGTGTGTTAAAATAAGATGCCAGTGTTATTTTCATTTTTTAGTTAATTAGACGACAATTTATACCTTGCACTCTCTCTCTCTCTCTATATATATATATATATGTATGTATATATATATATATATATATATATATATATATATATATATAAATATATATATATATATGTATGTGTATATATATATATATATATATATGTATATATATACACACACAAACACACACACACACACACACACACACACACACACACACACACACACACACATATATATATATATATATATATATATATCAACTGCATAAATCTATATTAATCAGTGGGAAATAAGTTTCATCTTTTTACTGCTAGGATGGTGCAAAAATAATGTCGTTTTCTCATATATGTTAATATGTGAGGAAACGACATTATTTTTGCATCAACCTAATAGAATTTATATATTGATCTCTTCTTTTCATGTAGTTCTCTTCTCTGAAACTGGCCGCAAGTTCCTAGATTTCCTGTCATCTCTGTTTTTCTGAAATCAACTTCAACTGCCGTTTCTTCAGTTCCTGGACCCTATTCTTTTATAGACATTCTCGTCACTGAATTCCTCCCATTATTTTTCTCATTCACCGCTTGCATTAACTAATGAAATGAAAAAAAAAAAAAAAAAAATATATATATATATATATATATATATATATATATATATATATATATATATATATATATATATATATCAGTTGAGCTCACTAGGGAGTAGGTATGGGTTTGTAAACAGTGACTATTATAGCTAATATAGCGTGACTCTTCGCATAGCGAATTGAGTCACTGTCAGTCACTGTGCGTGTTTCTAAAAATAAATACGCTAAAAATCCACTTCAATACCGTGCGCCGACTGCTTAGTGGTAGAATCTCCGGCTGACACCAATTTAGTCGGGTTTCGATCCGAGCTAGAGGCAATCGGATGTCTAGTCACACTGATGAGCTGCGAAACTGTCTGTCTGTGAATGACGTTATATATATATATATATATATATATATATATGTAGAGAGAGAGAAAAATATTTGACAGAGCGATTTCGGACTATACATATATTATTACGTCATTACTTTTGAACATATATATATATATTTGACAGAGCGATTTCGGACTATATATATATTATTACGTCATTATTTTTAACCAATTAGGTTGGTTCAAAAATAATGAAGTAATAATGTCGTTTTTTGACGTGAAAAATACGCCAAAAACGACATCATTACGTCATTATTTTTGCACCAACCTAATATATATTTAAATTGATTCATATTCTAATTAAAATTATGTAATATAATTCGTAATATTTATGGAGAAAATTACACGTTTATTCTTAGTACAAATGTAAAACATCGTTGAGCTAGAAGTCTCCACTTAATATGACGTACTAAAGCTTACTAGTTCCACACTCTTTATATACAGGATGTTTGCAAAGTAACTCCCATCTAACTACAATATTTAAAAGAAGAGAGAGTCCATCATACATTAAATTGGGAGTTACTTTTCAACACCCCTTATATGTAAATTTACACAGTGTCTTCAAAATGTGCCCTTTTCATTCTCATCCGTCCTGCTTTGAGCGTTCAAGGAACTTAACCTAAGCCTAACATTTCGCTGTGAAGGTCTGCTTAGTCAAACTCTCAATTGACGCAGAATGAGACATAGGGTATCTTGCACAGAGGCACACTTTGTCGAATATCCACGAATACACATGTCGTTAAACGGAGTAAACAATTTTTAGGAAAACAAAGCATCTACCGAAATGCAGGCGTAAAAAATAATATCAGTTTGGTGCAAAAATAATGTCGTTTTCTCACATAGTAAACATATGTGAGAAAACTACATTATTTTTGCAACAACCTAATAATACGTTATTTTAAGAGAATTATAATTAATATTTGGCTCCGTGTTTCTGAATATTATCATTGTCTTTTGTTTTTTCTTCCACTGGCACATATGAACCCAATATCATATTTATTTTTGTTATATTTTGTTTCTTTTTTATCGGACAGAAAACACCGATTCTAACTCGATTGCCAAGTGAAGCAGTGCTGCACTCGGTCTGTACATATATAGAGCAATCATTGCTAACACCTTCTACTGTAAACAAGCTCCTATAATCTGAAACATATTTCGGATTTAATTTACCTCCAGGATTGATTCAGATTTAATTTACCTCCACGATTGACAAGCCATAATAAAAAAACAAACAAACAGGGAAACATTATTTTGGATGAATTAATTACCGACTTAAAATGTACATAATTTCAATTGTTCAATATTCTGTCAACAACGCCTTAAGATTGATAAGATTTCAGACTGAATCATTTGCAGTCATTTATTAAGATGTTTTATGTTGTTTGACTAAAAGCTGAAAAACTTCCTATTGATTAATTTCATTGTCTAAGGTGAAGCTGTTATAAACAGAAGAATGTTTGTTACCGCTGATTAACTAGAATATACAGACAGTAGAGAATGCAGAGAAACTATATTTAACACAGCCTCTGGCGGAGATTGTGGGCGTTCTTATTTTCCTACAGTCTCATGAAAATCAGTCATTGTATTGCTATCTAAAAATAAATTCTGTATATTTGACTATGATGATATTTTATAATTATTTCACCGCAATCCACATTCTAAAGCTAGAAAGACTACGGGAGTTATTAAGAGTAAAAGAAAAAGAGATAAAAACATCATTAAAAAGTGATAGGACAATAACAGAACAGGATTCATTGTTTTTTGATTGATTTATTAAGTTTATCAACTCTTTATGGATTATTTAAGATGAAACATAGCTTTTGGGTTGTATGGATAGATATTTTGTTGTTAGCGAATATTACATTAGCAATATTTTGAGAATAAACATCATTCTTCCTAAACGTTTGACTATTTAACCTAAACTTGGCAAACAAGATAGATTCATAAGTTTACTAGTTAAACTACTAACATATCCAACCAGATTGAAAAATAAGTAAGATGACAATTTTTGAAGATCTTACTTGACAGGGAATCAGAAAGCTGGAGAAATGTTCTAGAAGTGAGAAATGCATCAGGATTAGGTACCAAATAGGAAAAACCAGTTGAACAATCAACAACAAAACATTTGCGGAAAAAGACACAGGGAAGTAACGTTACGCAGTGGTAAAATGATTGAAACCGTGAGACCATTTCAGGATTGAAGATTTTCAGGGTTTTTGATAGATACTGTAAATAATCTCCAGATAGAGTTCAGAAAAAAAATATATATATATGTGTGTGTGTGTGTGTGTTGTTGATTTTAAAAATATATAGTAATTATTTGTATGATACACATAATAATAGATAATTAGTTTAAGACTAATATCTATACCAATTTAACATCTCCAACGAAACTGTATATTCAAATTCAGTCTAAAGTGTATAAATATTCAGCAGATTAATGACTTCAGATGCTATTGGCTGATTCAGTTTGAAGCAACGGTAAACAGACATGCAAAATCAATTCGTTTTCAATATCTCAGAAAGGTTTCTTACCATAATAAGCAAGTATAATCAGAAAAATAGCTGTGTCCAATATAGTCATTGAAATGTCTTCACTTTTAACATACACACGAGTATATATATATATATATATATATATATATATATATATATATATATATATATAAGGTTAATTGCCAAAGTTGAAACAGACTAGGATGTAGTATTGAAAAGTTATCACTATACGTGTGAAAAAAAATATATAAAAATAACATTTACATCTTTAACATTGAAAATTAGGAGGTCATTTGAATCCGCTAAACGTGACGCTATCCTCAGCCGATTTTTATCAAATGTCCTCTTAAAGATTTATTTCATAAAAAATACTGAACTCTATATTATTATTTTCAAAAAAAACAAAAAAAAAACTGCACTACGTTTGGTGTAAGAGTAAGGGAGGTGGAGGATGTGAAGAAGGATGGAGAATAAGAAGATGGAAAATAGAAGAAAATAAGGATATCAATGCGGGGTTTTTATTTTCTCCAGCCACACATATACTTAAGATGAATTTCTTAATGTGTAAGCAAGGACAGAAGACATTGGATGTTTGAGTCAAAAGGTTATTTGAATCTGGAAATAGCATAATTGCTAGTTTACCTTGTTAGCCAAGGATGAGAAAAATCGTTGTGCTTGTTATAATGCACGCGTTAAAAAAAAATTCCAGCTTACGATCGGATTTCCGTTGTATTTTTTTTTTTGTTGAAATTCCACACAGATTCAGCTTGTGTAGTAGAGCATACATGCATCTACAAATATACATAACAACACAGACACACATGCACAAATATATATATATATATATATATATATATATATATATATATATATATATAAACAACCACACATATACATACATACGCTCATGTAATCATAGATAGGAATAACACGTTCTGAGACCATGTAAAATTAATTAATAAACTATCACAAATATTCAATATCAAATTAACTATCCATGTCAGATTAAACTCAAGTAAATACGGGGAAGTTAAAATTAACGTCGGCGGTCAAGTAGCAATAAACATATATATATATAATTAAATAAAATAAAGAACGAATAAATAATAATAATATTACTAACTTAAAGTACCATTATATAATAATTCATAATATTAGTACTTATATGAAACGTAAAGATTGAACGATGTCTACAGATAACAGCGAGTTCATTCTTTTGGTTTAAGAGTTTATCCCTGTCCTTAAATCTCATAATTTACATTGAGTAACAGATAATATGGTTCATATAGAGAAAAACGGCGAACCAGGAACAAGCTAAGCAATTATTTTCTAGTGAGCAATTAATGGAATTTCGAGAGTTACATCAGCTGGTGTCTTATCAAGTGATGATGTTGAATGTAGAATAAATGGTTTTAAAAGTTTCAAATTAATTAACGTTCCTTCGTAAGGGGAAAACGTTGTTTTAAAAGATAGAATGACCAATGAAACCACAAGTATAAGAGAATTCAAACACTTGACAACGAAGTAAGGTTATAATAGCTATTAAGAACTTTAAAGTTGGGGTTAGACTAAAATAGAATTTATTCTAACACAAAAATCTTAAATTATATAATAAAATTTGATATTAAATTTAAAAGTAAAAAATTACTAATTTTAAAATCTAAATTTAATCACTATTACGTTTAAAATTATAAAATTACCGAGGAGAAAAGAAAAATTAGATATGTTATTCAATTTATTTTTTCATTGATATTACGTTAGAATAGACGCTAAAATCGGCTGGTCTTTCCGACAAACGTATACATTTTAATTCCAATTTTGTGAGTGGGGTGATAACCTCTCGCGTAAAAGAATATAAGAACAAAGATTATAATGCAAAAGAACCCAGAGATATTTAGATATATACACAAACAAAAATTGACGAGAAAGAAAACATCTCCATGACAAATTATTAAAAAAAATGCCGAACACATACATACATACACAATTAAATGTGCATGCATTTTTATAGACATAGGCACCGAAAAATACATGTACACAAATACACATACATTGATCTAGACAAACTGATAGAACAACCAAGAACTATTCAAGACTGAAAGTGTTGTTAAACGAATCCTAACCAATTATTAAAATATAACTTATACGGGTAAATATACACGGATAAAAATGGTCAAATAGAACAGAGAAACAAACAATAAGGAATGAAAGGACATTAAAACAGATATATATGTTCAAAAATAACATTATCTAATACATAAAATACGAAAATTCCAAACACACAAACATCTATAAAAATATAAAGTCTTAATACATTAGGTGAAAAGAAAATAAGATAATAAGAACTACCTAGAGATATAAGTGTACGGTCACCAATATATACATATATACACCTCCATAGATACACACAACGATATGTCTACACATACACACACATATATATATAAATATAAATATATATATATATATATATATATATATATATATATATATATATATATATATATATATATATGTATGTATATATATATATACAGAAGCATGTATAAATATATCAACCCACACATCGGCCTTAAAAATAAATAAAACATATATAAATATATATACATACATGCACATATATACAAATAAACATAAACATACATATACACATACACATACATATAAATACATATACATACACAAACATATGCATGTATACATATGCGTATATAAACTGAACACAAAAACATGGATATATACCAACACATCTACAAACAATCGCATATACATAAAAAACATACAAATGTAAATTCACCTATATAAATATATATATACGCACATACACGTACACACACACACATATATATATATAGTTGGGGGATATAAATATTCGTACACTTGACAAACTGTATTTCTATAAATGTAAAAGCCTTAACTAAAACAGATTTTGATACGTTATTTGTGTAAAGATACATTTTATTAAAAAATAGTAATACACTTAATTAATTCTTATTCTTACAGAAATTAATTCATTTTTTTTTCATTTTAACTGATGAAAATGTATTCGTACAAAACAAAAAAGCATATTAACTTAATTTAATACTTTGTTGAATATCCTTTATTGACTTCAACAGCTACCAGTCTATACCTGTACGTCTCAACTAATGATTTGCATACATTGAGTGGTATTTTGCCCCATTCTTCTTGGCATATTGTCATTAAGTTCTTGATATCTGTAGGTACTCTTTTCCCAATTTGAATTTTCAAATATCGCCATAAATTCTCGGTTGGCTTCAAGTCTTGGGACTGACTTGGCCATTTCAAGACATCAATGTTACTTTCAGCTAACCATTTCCTTGTAGATCTAGCGGTATGCTTAGGATCTGTTGTGGATTCCGAGATGAAATTCGGTCTCTAATGAATGACAAATGCAGGTATGAAATACAACAAATAAATGTATTTACACAATAATACAATTGGTAATACGGTTAGTAAATCCAGAAACGCGGTTAGTACAATAATAATATATATACACAGTCTGGTAAATCCAGCCTCGAAGTAGCACTTCCTTAGAGTCTTGTAGAAGTCACAGTTACATGCACGTGCTTGTAACTGTGACTTCTACAAGTGGTTACCTCACACTATTAGCCTACCTCCAACTCTCTCTCTATCTCTCTCCCTCTCTCTCTCTCTCTCTCTCTCATCTGACTGACTCTGGGTATTTAACGGCAGCAGTCCAAGTACACACTGGTCGAGTCCACTTGTTTGAAAAGGGTGGAACACATAACACCCCCTCCTTAGATCCCTTTTTGGGGGGAGATAGTATTTTTGTCTCTTATGGTTGATAATCAGGGGTTCGACAAATTTCCTCTTCGTTTTTGACCTTCTCATTGCTGTGTCTTCCTGCAGTCTTTGGAATAGTTTCTCTCCACCGGTAATAATGATCTACATGCGCGTGCAACTTGTTTTTTGGTACCGTTCCGCCTCTTGTGTAAAATACACGCACCTACGCCATGTGTGCTCGCGTCACTTGCAATAATGATTTCGAGTTCGGGATCGAAATGTGTCAATGCTAAATCCGAAGTTAATTTTTGTATTATTTCCTTAAATGCTTTTTTACACTACTCTGTCCAATTTCAATTATGCTCTTTTTTAGTAACTCATTTAATGAGACCCTCAGTTTATGGATATTATCAATAAATTTGCCATAGTATTTAGCTAGGCCCAGGAAACTTTGTAGTTCTGCAACATTTTTTGGTTCCGGCATATTTTTAATTTCCGATGCACTTTCTGGGTCCAGTTTTTTGTCATTTTCATTTATTATCTGTCCTAAATATTTAATTTCGTTTAGGAAAAAAATCACACTTTTCTCCTTTTACTTTGAACCCAAAGTCCTGAAGTCTTCTGAAAACTTCCTTTATGTGTGATTTGTCCTCTTCAACATTGTCGCTCTTCATTAGAATATCATCCAGATAAGCTGTCGCGAAATTCTGACCTGTAAGCATTGTGTCCATCATTTGCTGAAAAATTGCTGGTGCAGCTTTTACTCCGAATGGTAGTCTGTTGAATTTGTACAAACCTTTGTGCGTATTAATGCAAAGGATTTTTGTACTATCTTCTTGTACAGGGTTTTGTAGATAAGCCTCACTAAGATCTATTTTTGAAAATATCTTACCGCCGTTGAGCTTTGTAAATATCTCCTCTGGGCTCGGTAGTAAGTAATCATGGTTTTTTTATCGCCTTGTTGAATCCCGTCGAAAAATCTGCGCATACGCAGATTTCTCCTGACTTCATTTTTACATAAACCACCGGCGCCGCCCACTCGCTAAACTTTGTTTTTAATAGAATCCCAGTTTATTCAAGTCTCTCCAGTATTTTTGTCTATTTATTCTATAGTAGGGAACGGTACATTTCGCTTCTTTTTAAAAATTGTTTAGACGTTTTCTTTTAATTCTATTTTGGCCTTAAATTTGTTGCATCGTCCCAACCCGCTCGAAAATACCTCAGTTAATTGGTTATATTTCTTCCTTCAATTTTATAGTATCTGATGGTTCAACCTCTAATTTTTTGAAAAAGAGTTGATAGGTAGTTCCCAAACGTTGAACTTCTGCATTCAGTCGATACCTACTAGATTTTCAGTATCTTTCATAACGTATATCTTACGAGTTATTGTTTTGCCGTGAAATTTAACATTCACGATTATTTCTCCCTCACGTTTTATTCGATGGCCTGTAACCGACTTGGCAATTTTTTTTGTGTGTAACATGGTAGGTCTGTTGAGTTTTCTCCATGTCTGTAAGTTGTTTATCGTGAGGTCGGAAGCCGAATCCAGTTGTAATTTAATCTTTTTATTTAAAATTTCCAGTTCCACATATTTCCTTACGTTGGTGTTATCATCGTTATGCATCCTTGTAGCTCTTATTCTATTAGTATCTTTTCTATTTCTACATTGGGATGCCTTGTGGCCCTTTTTTCCACATTAAAGATGGTTTTTATATCTAATGCTGCAATCCTTGTTCCAATGTAGTCCTCCACATCGATAACAGGCTGACGGAGGGTGCTTATATTTTCTTCGATATTCGTCATAATGTGTCCTGTATGTTGTACTTTTTCTCTTATAATAAAATTTTCTTTTTCTTTCCGGGGAGGGTGAGAATCTTTTTTCACTGTCGTAAAATTTTAGTTTACTTTCCGGAGAGGGTGAAGAACGTAGTCTTTAGTTTAACTTAAGTATATGAGAAACAGCTGATTTCTCAATGTCCTTTGCGTCTTTCTTTATACTTAGACATCTCTGGCCATCTTCCGATAATTGCTGTAATGTTAGACCCGGTTCATTTTGTAATTTTGCAAGCATTCTTCTGCGCATTCAGCTATCTTTTGTTGAAACTAAACCTTGAACAAAGATGAGACATTTGGGGTTAATTCCTCTAGTTTAAAGTCGTCACAATTTTTATTTATGATTGCGGCAAACGTGGAATAATCCTCATTATCGCCCTTTACCAGGTTATGGAATTTCCACCTCCTGTGGAAGAGTGCTGTTTTAGGGCTGAAGACTTCTTTAAGATATGTCACTGCTTCGTCCAATGTTAATTCGTTTGTCTTTTTTGGCAAGATATAATCCACGAAATTTGTATATTCTATATTCCTAGTTTTCTAAGCAATTGACGTAGCTTTTTTGCTTCTGTCCAATTTTGACAGTCGATGTTAAAGATATCTTCATGTCTTCTGATGTAGTCTCCAAAATGTTTGTCCTCATCTAGAGAATATTTGAAAATCTCTATGTTATTCCACACTGCGTCTTGCGAAAAAGTTGCTTCTTTTTCAATATCCAATTGCTTGCTGCCCGCTACTTTCAATATTAGTTCCTGGAGCTCTATTTGTCTTTCTAATTGCTTTTGCCTTATTTCTTCCATTCTTTCTTGCAGTTATAATTGTTGATAATTTTTGTGTTTTATAATTTCTACCAAAATATTTTTAATATCTTCCATGATAACTCAATTTTACGTATTTTTACTCCTCCTAAAAGTTTGTCGCTAATTTGTTGAGAACGAGTGGAGGATTTTTCTATTTCTTCTTCTCGAGTGAGTTCGAATCGCTCGACGCGAATTTGTTATTATTTTTTTCTCCCCGTGTGTGTGTGTGCAATTTGTATGTTGGACGACGAGGGAAGATTTTTCTTTGGTTTATTTTTCTTTTCTTCGTCCCCAATTTGCTGCTTGGACGACGAGGGAATATTTTTCTTTTGTTTATTTTATCTTTTCCGGTTGGGTTCGAATCTTGATCGCAGATTTGCTTGTTCGACGACGAGGGAAGTTTTTTCTTTTGTTGCTCTTTTCTTTTCCGCGTGGGTCCGAATCTTCGTCGCCAATTTGTTGTGGATTCCGAGATGAAATTCGGACTCCAATGAATGGCAAACGCAGGAATGAAATATAACAAATAAATGTATTTAAATAATGATACAACAATTGGTAAAACAGTTAGTAAATCCAGAAACACGGTAAGTAGTAATAACAATATATATACACAGTCTGGTAAATCCAGCCTCAAAGTAGCACTTCCTTAGAGTCTACGTGCTTGTAACTGTGACTTCTACAAGCGGTTACTTCACACTATTACTCTTCCTCCAACTCAGTCACAATCTCTCTCTGTCTACTCTGACTGACACTGGGTATTTAATGGCAGCAGTCCAAGTACACACTGGTCGAGTCCGCTTGTATGAAAAAGGGTGGACCCTATAACGTGATCATTATCCAATTGAAAAACCCAATCAGGAGGTAGCCGAAGTCTCTCAACAGAACACATTAAATTGTCTTGCAGTAGTTTCTGGTAGCTTTCGGCATTCATCTCGCCATCTGTTATTGATATTCTTCCAACATCGTTTGCAGAAAAATAGCCCCAGATCCAGATACTGCCACCATCAAACTTTACAGTTGGCAACGTGTTCTTTGGTAAGTAGGCTTCCCTGTCCTTCCTCCACACATGATTTCGATAATTATGACCAAACAACTCTATTTTAGTTTCATCCGTATATAGTAATTTTTCCCAAAAAGAATATTCTTTATCCTTATGCTCTCTCACGAATTTCAGCCTGGCATCTCTGTGTCGTTTCAAGAGGAGTGGAGTCTTTCATGGGATGCGTGATTTCAGACTGGTTTTGTTTAGTTCATTACTTATTATACGCTTGGTTACTGTAATCTCTAAAGCACGCAGATGTTCCTGCAGCTCTTCTCGGGTAACCTGTGGATTTTGTTGGGTCTGGCGTCTTAATATCCTTATTGATCTTAGAGTAATCTTCCTCGAAGCACCTGTTCA
>OZ010594.1:92837140-92839640 GCA_963932145.1 Acanthosepion lycidas
AAACGACTGTAGGTGTTGAAACAAAGTGGCTAATTTTGTAGTGATTTTATAACGTATTTATGTTATAATCTTTAAATAAATAATTATATATAATAGGTGGTGCAAAAATAATGACGTAATACTGTCGTTTTTTGACGTATTTTTATGGCAAAAAAAGACATTATTAGGTCATTATTTTTGCACCAACCTAATATATATATATATATATATATATATATATATATATATATATATATATATATATATATATATATATATATATATATATAAACTGTGTTAATTTGTTCTTTAATATTATTTATTTTTGGATGTACAGTGTAATATCTTTCACATAAATTAATTAATGATAAAAATTCTCTTCTACGAAGAAGACACACCAACTGAAGTAAAAAAGTGAGTTTCAGCGTTCTTTCAAGAAAATGAAGGAAGTCTATTGGACTGAAAAGTCTACAGATATTAAGGATATTTTGAGCATAGGAAAGACCTGACACTTTTCTTTGATGGTCTTATGAAGATTTGTGGTCCTAGAGGGAAAGGAGTTAAGCCATTATGCACATCAAATGAACAGTCGCTTCTGTCGGACTCGTAGGGTATTTTGCGCCGCTGAACGTAGAAATCTGTTTTTAAACATACAATCCATCACTGATTACAGCAATTTCCAAAGAGCAAATATACAAGAAATTTCTTTCACGATAGCCATGCAAAAAGTCTTAGACACCATCAAATAAATCTTTTCAGGCAAAGCACCAAGATACGATTTTGTTTCGCACGAAATCTACAAGTATGTTAGTAAAAATTTAGTCAAAAAGCCTCACAAGCTATTGAAAGAAATATGGAGGTTTGGTCGTGTTCCTCCAAACTCCAACTATTCCTTAATTTAACACATATGAGAAAAAAAGTAACAGAAATGTCTGCGACATCCATCGTGGAATATCTCTTGTTTCAGTTGCCGTTAAAATATTAGATAGCCGTACTCGGAACTGGATTATCAAGAATCAGTATGGTTTCAATTCTGGTCGTTGTATTATTGTCATGATCTTCTCACTTTGTCCGTCAACAAAAAAGAGCGTGAGAAAAAATCAGATGACCTTGCTAAAAAGAAGCTGACTTGGCTGAAGCTTTCGATACTGTAAATATTGAAACACTCTGGAATGTAAGACAAAATGTTGACACCAACAGGAAAGCTGCCTTTGTCTCTGATGAGGAATTCTCTTATTCATTTGCTGTAACAAATAACACGAATAATGTAATGTCATAGTCCATGTTCTCTTTGCTCTCAATAATTCACATATATTCATTTGGTGGAATGGACAATCGTGTTAATTATCTATTTCAAAACTGTGTTGGCCTATTCAAGCTTCAGCGGTTCAAATCTAAAACAGTTCTTCGAATTAGCGTCATTCGTGATCTACTGAGGCTGCCCTTGCGGCTATATTCTTAGAGGAAGCACACGAACACCAACACATTTCTTTGTTGTATGCAAAGCGATTGGCCTTGTCACCAGCATAAAGAAAACGGAGGAAATCTGCCAGCCGCCTCCATTTCCAAAGCCGATTCTTGGTTTCAAACAACCAAACACCGGCTGATCAATTACTAAACACTCTTATACAGATTCATGGTAAGAACTTGGAGTATGAAAATTCATTCATTCATGATGATATTATAAATAATAAAGCTACAATTGATTTGGGAAGCCTATGAAACGAGGTATCAAATTGGGCACCAAAATACGGGTTTACAGAGCAACCGTTTTCACCATTCATTTGTATGGGTCCGAAACGTGGACGCTATGCAGGTCCTGTCTAATATGATGGATGTCTTTCTACAAAAATCTGTAGTTGTACTTTTGAAGACAGTCTATTCAGTGCTGATCTTCTCGCAAAATACATCATTGGGGAAATGGAGACTTTCCCAATGCAGTCACAACTTTGCTGGCCTCGTCGTGTTGCAAGTATGACAAAAGTATACCTAGCGCCCTCATGTTTAGCCAGTTTAACATTTGACAAAGGACTGTTGGGTGGCTGTGAATCAGGTATAAAGACAAGCTAAAGAGTAATCAATAAGCTGTCAATGTGTCTTTGAGCGAGTTGCTCTAGATAGAAATAACTGGAGATAATTGTGCCAGTGTGGTATCAGAAAATTTGAAATCAGTCGTATTGACCGTGTCAGAGGCAAAAGACAACAGTAAAAAGCTCCGACAAATATTCTTGTACCTATGTTCAAAGATCAACGCTGATGCGCAGTATGAACTTGTATCCATGTCACTAGTGGACTGAATTGATGTATACGGTACAAAAATAAAAAAAATGACTCCTCATAAACTGGATCCTCATAATTCGGAATCGACGCAATAATTGGAATCTGTATTCATTTTTTCTAATATTAGTTCTTGATGTATTTATCCACAAGATCTTTTGAAATCTTTGGGAAATACCATCAACTCTTAAGAAAGTTAGAGAAATGGTTTTTATTTGCCATCATGTCGGTTTTGAAATCAGAT
>OZ010594.1:92844640-92864640 GCA_963932145.1 Acanthosepion lycidas
GGTTTCATTTGTTAAACTTAACTGATTTGGAGGTAAGAAGGAATGTGGCACGTCAGAACAAAAGTCATGGAAATAACCATAGCGCAGCGAGAGACTCATTACTTTTAGTCCACATACACAAGTCCACCTAGAAGATTATCAACTCCATCAAGACAGGCAAGTGACCGTTGTGCCTTTCCACCCTAGATATGGCAGCACACAAACAATTTGTGTTTTATCTCTCTCTTTTAAAGATAGGGTATAGCAGGGTGATTCAGCTATTTGATGGAGCGTTAACGTGAACTAAATTATTTTTGAGCAACTTAAGTAATAAATCGTCCATATGAGTTCCACTACAAGACCGGGTTAAACTCTACTCTCAACAGACGTTCGACAATGAAATGTCTTGAGAGAAGAGTGATCGAACATGATAGGTGAAATTCAAGTTTGGTTCGGTCTTCGAATATTCTGTCTATATCTCTTAGAAGAGGTATTTTGATTACTTGCATTATTATTCGAACTGTTATGCTGAGCAACATTGCCATATTCACAATGTTTCGGCCGTTGTACGCTCCGGACTTCTTCAGGTGATAGTAATTTCAAATTGAGTTAAAGGGAAATAAGTGAGGCATGGGGAAGAGGTATGGCAAGTGGAACTAGAACAAACTAACCTGGTGGCTCAAAATAAAATTTCGGTTCGAAATTCCAGTTATCTGAAGGATAACATTCCGAATTATGTTAATGATGCAAATATTCTGAGTCTATTTTGTATTAAATACATTATTACATTTGGATAGATGGATAATGTAATATTTATTGGTACTGAATGAGGAATCAGCGAATTGTTTTTAACTCATTTGGCTTCTGCTAATACATGAACCCATCTTTCACACAGCCATCAGATAAGCAACAAGGCGGGCTGATTATTTTATGCCTTGTTTTGCAACCAAGTTAGGAGAAGGAAAACTCTTAATTTTAGCATGAGGACAGCGGCTTCTGGATTTCGCGACGCACTATACGTTAACTTTTTTTCTTCTTTTAATAGTTATTACCGCATATAAGACAGTAGAGACACAAAGACGAACAACAGAATCATTAATAATGAGCGGGAAAAGAAAATAACAAGCGGGAGGGGGTTGATAGCGATTGACATTGCATTTAAATTTTTGTAGATTAAAGTTGGTTGTAAAGCATGGTACCGGAAGTGACTTCCAAAAGGGGAAATGCGAGAAATAAACTGTTATCATAGAATTTAAGGCTACATGCAGCCAGCTCAACTCTAAATTTATGAGATCGCGACGCCAGTCCAGTACTGCGTTAAAAAAATAGGTACACTAGCGGAAAGCTTACCCGAACAGTTGCCATGAAAATATTTATAGAAAAAACACATAGGCAACTTGATATCAGTGGGAAAATGAGTGAAGCTGAGTTGCCAGATTAAGACCAATATAACTGCTAAGTCCTCTTCGGATTTTACCAAGGAGTTCAAGGTAAGTAGGAGATGCACTGGACAATATGAGCCATCACACTCCAAAAGCATGGAGGAATATTGTATACTTATAGATATTTAAGTGTTTCGATAATTGTAAATTATTCTATATATGCTCATACAAACTATATTATAAATATATGTTTGCTTTTTTTATTGGTTCTAGCAGAAATTTTTCCATTCACAAATATCAGAATCGATGTGTCATGCCCAATATCTTTCATAACTACTCTAATATTATCAGTCAGAAAAAATTCTTAAAATCACTACATTTTCTTCTGTTACGTCATTTCTCTTCGAAAACTTTAATACCAGGGGACACCCTTTGCATTCCCAAAGTGTAGTTTACATTCTGTTGTCATTAAATATAGCCTCCGAAAATTAACTCTCCCATAATCATAAATTTTATAAGTTTAAAATCTTCATAATTATTCCTTTTATTTTATATCTTTCTGAATTGTAAGTTTGTGCTTCCCTATATATATATTATGCGCCTGTATTGTTTCCTTTGTTAGATACATGCACGTTTCTATCAATTCAGTTTACTGTAAATTGCATATATATATATTTCATTGTTCTGCTGAAGGCTATAATTATTGTGATACTTCTTAACATGATGCCGTCCATTGATCGAGGTCCTATATCTTAAATTCATTATATCTTGAATTGCATTTGGCATAATATTTCTGCTTTTGAATTATTTTATTTGCGAAGATTAATTCATCTTCTACTGTCACTAAGAATTCCACTCTAGTTCTTGCCCAAAGTTTCGTAATTTTCGTAACTGAGAATGAATATGGCAACTTGGAAATTGGTTGCTATGATTATTTTATCACTCGTTTTAGGCATTCTTTTGATTCCTGCAATTTTTTTATCTTAATAGTATTTTATATACAATCCGCAGTTGGGCACTAAAATAATATTAATACAAGATTTAACTATCTCATCACTGCTATTTCTTCTTACATTAACATCGGCATCAGTGTACTGTATATTCTTCTTATCAAGATTATATCACTAATTAGAAAATTATCTAAGCTTCCGTTGCTATAAAACCACAAATTGTAGACCATATTGGGAGTTCTCTCTATTACTGTTCTTGATGCCAGACCAATCTTGAAATTCCCGATATCCTTTGATTTAATTCCATTTCATATAACGCAGAATATATCGACAATCATTTCGTTGACTCCTAACAAAAGATTACATAATATCACTGTTGCCCCGTCCACACACACGCACACACACACACACACACACATATATATATATATATATATATATATATATATATATATATATATATATATATATATATGCATGTTTCATTAGAAACGACAGGCAAGGTACTATGTTTAGGCTTTTTATTTAATCGTTTTGTGTTCGAACAAGAGCTTTCTTTTCTGGACAAAGAGTGTGTAAAAACTATCCAAATGTTTTATATTTCCGAGCGATTTCAGCCATACCTTTAGCCATTATCAAGGATGGTTCGATCTTTCAGCTTAATTGAGTTTGTGCATTATTCCGTTGGCACATTGTCGCCTTGTTCGTAGTTAATATTGTTAAGATTTGTTTTTTTTTTCTCTTTTATTATTAAAGTTTCTATTATGTTTTAGTTTGTTTTTTTTTTGCCCGTGGATGCAGTTAATATATTTCTGTTTTTTACTAGTATGTTTCTAATGGAGTCTGGTAAATCTGTTTTTGTGTGTTTAAATGGGTTCTAATGAACCTGTGATCAGATAGGTGTAGCGTAATACATCTGGATAAGCCTGTCGTTTTTTAACCGATGTAATTATTTATGAATCTGGTTTGATCAAGAACACAGTTCCTTAAGGGGCATTTGAACTTATGGATAATGTTCGTTCTTTGTAATTTTGACTTAGTAGGTATGTTGTTAGTTTTTAGGATCAGGTAAGCTGTCTTAAATTTTTTATAATAGATAATTAATTTGATTTTTTCGGGTCACTTGGACAGTTTATACACATTCTTTGTCCAGAAAAGAAAGCTCTTGTTCGAACACACGAAAAATTAAATAAAAAGTTTAACCATACTACCTTGTCCGTCGTTTTCAATGAAACGTGCATAAACGAAAGTGTGCTGACTTAATATACAATTATATATATGTGAAAAGAGTTGTTTGAGGAAAGTGTTAAGTGAAGGACGGGGGATCAAGATAAAGCCATCAGAAGATGTCGATTGACATTAGATTTGAATATTTGAAGATTATAGCGATTAGAGAATCGAGTAAGAGGAAGAGATTCCCACTATTGTGAAGTGCGAGATAAGACAATTTTGAAGTAGAAGAGGTAGTTACATTTAAATGTTTCGACAGTGAAAGCATGACACCTAATTGGCAACCTATTCGCACGCTTAAATTCACGCATTTGGGGAAGCAGTGAAAGCAGCTCGTAGGAAACAGTTGCCATGAAAATCGTTGTAGAAAAGACAGAAGGATATCAAGTCATGTCTGTGAGAAAGTTACTGTAGTCGAGATTCCAGGTCAGGGCCTCTCACGTTGTATATCCATCTTTAGATATTGTCGAGATGAAGATTGGGGTCACCAGACCAAGAACAGCGGGGTCCCAGAAAATATGAGAACAGCATTCAATGCAAGGTCGAATGGTAGATTTGAAGGATTGACTCAGCCGAGAAAAAAACTTCTACCGTGAAACAGTGAATCAATATTCCTTGCGGTAGATAAATTTATTGATTCAGTGTAGTTTTTCCACCTCAGGTCATTGAAAAGCATGAGCCCAAGATGGCAGAGGGAGACGCTTTCCTGGAGTTAATTACTATCCATGTTCATAGGAGCCATGGAGTTTTCATATGCTAGGTAAATGAGTACAGTTAAATCAAATAATCGTCTTCGAATACCGTATCTATGAAGCTTACGAAGAAGAACAGTATGTTGTTAGAGATATCTAGATCTACGCCGTATTATCAAGAGCTTGGTATACAAAATCAGTTATGGCTGTGAGTACATCATCTGTCAACCTAGAAATGAGGAAAACATATTGTTTAGCAAATAGTGGACCATGAATATAAGGTACTTAACCATTTCGGCATTGATTAATGTCTCGAAGAATTTGACGTAGATTGGTAGGATACTGATAGGACTGAATTTAGACGGACCAGAAGAGTTGTCACAAACAGCGACAACAGATAAGAACTTCCAACATGGTAGAAAGCAAAGGTCAGTGAGGCAATAGTGATATACTCTGGGGAGAATTCGAGACAGCACAGGATTTTATTTCTTTAGGAAATTCGGCTGAGGTATAAAAATAAATAATTGCTGAAGTACTTGGATTCAGAGTAATTTTAATGTAAATTATGTTTTGTTGATCCAGATTAATTTTTATGTAAATTATTTTGTTATTTTTATTATTTTTAAACAAACATTTATCTACCTTTATTTGCAATATACATATAATAATTATATAAATTTAATTACTATTCACAACTCTAAATTAATGTTACCTTTTACTATATATATATATATATATATATATATATATATATATATATATATATAAATCACGTTGATTTTAGACGCAAAATATATTCTAAATAATAAACTGTACTCTACGTATAAGATATGACTGCGCATCTAGTAATCTTTATTAAAATTTAAATCTAATCTATCTAAGCATCTGAAAATTGCTTTCTGTATGAAACGCTGAGTCATACTAGCGGTAAAGGGTAATATATATAAATATATATATATATATATATATATATATATATATATATATATATATATATATATATATATATATATATATATATATATATATAAACATTTAGTATCCAGTTGTATCCCTGTAATAGTTATTAAGAAGTGTGCTCCCGAACTTATTGTGTTCTCTCTAAACTTTATAATAAATGCCTTGCTGCCTCCTGCTTTCTTGCCTGGTAGAAGTCATCAACTATTTTTTTCAATTTTTAAGAACTCAGGTGAGCCGTTCGACCCTTCCAACTATAGCCTTCTACCTCCTATTAGTAAACTCCTAGAGGTCCTCATCAATACTGAATTAGTTCATCATATCTCGTCGCAGGACCTTTCTCCGACAAGCCATAAAGGTTTCTTATTGCATTTCAACTGCTCATGTAGATACGGTAATTGCGGGTCGGTCACTCAGACTCTAGATGAAAACGGTAAATCCCGTGCTGGAGAATTGTATATCTCGAAAGTCTTTGACATGGTCTGGTATTAAGTGTCCCCCACACGCTGAAATGTTACTGCGCTTCGGACACATTTTTGAACTGATCCTATATTTTCTATCAAATTTTGAACTGATAGTTATCTTGAAAGGCAAAACGTCTAGATACTTTTGTAATAAGACGGGGGTCACCCATGGCTATATCGTTAGCCTCTCTCTTTTTTAATTTTCATTAGTTCCATTCCCGATGATACCACTTGGTATCTACGCTGATAACACAACCATTGACAACTGCCTCGATAGTAAGGCTGATCAATCCGAGAAGTTCATAATGTCAGAGGTGTCAAAAACTAACTCACGTACGTCGTTAAGTGGGGCAAAATATGTCCTATTAATTTTAACGCCGATAAGACTAAAATTCTCTCCATTAGTCATCTGAGAGAACACTTCACATATTTTGGACTATCATCCTCCTCTTTGTTGGCATATTTAACACTGCGTTTCGGCCGTTGTACGCTCCAGTCTTCTTCAGGTGTTTTGAATTTCGAACTGATCCCTTTATTTCGCTCACTGCGATAGACTGTTCTAGACCCACGTGCCATGTCTAATGGATGTGTGTATCAGTTACCTCCTTTTAATTCCACTCTCCAAGTTCTCCACCGCCTTAACCAGTTGTTGAACTGACACACTTTTGGTCTAGTCACTGGATCTAACTAACGATTTTATCCACTGTGCCATGTTTCCAACGA
This sequence comes from Acanthosepion lycidas, assembly GCA_963932145.1. Taxonomy (NCBI): domain Eukaryota; kingdom Metazoa; phylum Mollusca; class Cephalopoda; order Sepiida; family Sepiidae; genus Acanthosepion; species Acanthosepion lycidas. The sequence goes on from OZ010594.1 coordinate 92,851,018, forward strand.
ACTCCAAATATATCACACTTTTATATCCTAAGCAGGCCCATGCTAATTATAAAGAAAACGACAATATCCTAAATCCACTTTATCTAATAAATAACATTCGTAATGACTATTTCCTGGCTACTTGAGTGTTACAATAACCTGAAGTCCTTCATAAATTTAAATATCCTCTGAGAGATTGCATCTGCAACGATAAAAATAATATCTTTGTTGGCCACACAACATTAACGCTTTCAAGAAATCTAAGTCTTCACCCGAATAACACGTCCAATATTTCTAAACGGCAATTCAGAAAAATCTCCATATTTTTTTCCAATAAACTAAATATTCTTATTTATATCACAAACCAGAAACCAAACCTCAATAAAATTAATTTTGTATACTTCACAAAAATTTAACAATGTGAACAATAGAAAGTATTTAATTGTTAGTGCTTGTCATTAAAAGATTTTCCTTTATCTAGTAAATAATCAATCCAGGATTTTTTCCACAGCATACCTAGTTACGTTACCTTCAACGGTGTCTATCGCATAAACCATGACACAGCGTTTCTGTCTCTACCTTTAAAAATAGTAATTTTCGGATGACCACAACAATTTATGTCTTTCACAAAGATGAACACTAAATATTTACTGTATAATTAACAATACACGAATGATGACATTAATCTATGTCAAAAGTACTCGGAAGAAATACAATATAATCCAACACGGGGCCTTACTCTCATCTAATAACCGCATAAAAAGCTTGTCCGCGAATAAGAACGGATCTTATCGAGAACAAGTAGACAAAATGTGTCTAAATCATTTAACGAAACCTTTATATATATATATATATATATATATATATATATATATATATATATATATATATATATATATATATATTGATAGAATGACACACATTTGTGACCAGTATTGAGGAAGGTTTTCTTTTCTTAATATATTTTTTATATTACTAAAATATATGAGGTAGATAATAAAAGATTATTTTTATTTTTCCCGTATGGAGATATATATTTTCTCTCAGCTGACTTCATCATTGACGAAATTCTGTCTGGATATTTCTTTCGAGCTCAGGATCTACCTACTCAAAATGACACTGAATGAAAAGCTTGACTTATCTCCATGGAGCCTATGAACTGCTAAGACATTTTTTTCTGTCTGACTATCTTACATATACTTCCTTCTGTCATTTACAGGTTTCTTAAATCGATGAAAAGGCTCAGAGCAAAGATTTAATCTGTGACTAATGCTCGTAGCAGTGACGTCATGAAGTATTATCTTGATTCCTAGTAAATAATCAAAATAACTACATTAGAGATATAACAATATGGATTAGTAGACAGCTATTTTATCAAAATAAGAGCTATTAACTATGATTAAGAAGCTGGTGATGGTGTTAATTCTCCTCATGCAATAAGTTTATTTACTAACAGAAATGTATAACGTGTGACGTTTATCAATATAACGAAATCCCGTTTGGAATATCACATTCCCTTTGTTCTTACTATTTTCATTCACTATGCTAATTACTTTTAAATGAATATTACTTGTAATTATATGTAATATTAGGTGATATCTCTTTAATATCATAAAGCGGTCATCTGACAAGATAACATCATATAATCACTTGAAGAGCAGGCATGCAATTCACTTAATAGACTAGCAATATGGCCCGGCGTTGCCTGTGCTTGCTTCAAAAATCGTACGACTAATACAGCAATCTCTATCACTTGGCTTAAAATATTGTTGTCCTTCCTTGCGTTTAAAGAAGTGCCCTTCACCGTGCTGATGTTGCTACATGCCTTACTTCTTGTCTATCTCACACTGCGAATTTTTTCTAAGCTCTATACTAAACATTAAATCTGTTACGAAAAAAGATCTCAACAAAATGAACACAAAACGATCAGCTTTAAAAAGCGACTCGTAACTGGAAAATCCGAATGAAAACGGAATGTTAACAACAAATAGTTTTTCACACCGAACCCAGTTCTGCGGAATAAGAATCAACGTTGAGTTTAATGAAGTGAATGAGCCAACTGGAGTAAAGTGCCATACAGATTTAAATTTTTCCCACTTGTGACGAATGCAGCTATCGCTTTTTTACATGCTAGCATGCTAGTTAACATTCGTGCCAGTCAACTGTTGGCTCTCACGCTGGCCAATAGAACCTTCCTGCCTATTCCTGGCAGCTAGCTATAAGCTCTCACTTTGGTCAGTAGAAAAGGGCCGCAAGCTACATGAAAACAGCCATAGAAGCATGTAAAATCGATTATTTCCACTATCGATGGGAGTTGGGAAATGCAACGTCAGTCTTGGCCTTCCCGCTAACTTGTAGCATGTGCATGTAAATTTTGGTGCAAATCCATCAAAGATTGCGGCCGTGTATTCGTTACACACACTCACACATCCTGCCTTTTATAGAGATGCACATATTAGATGTCATGTTAATTGTGATTCTCTTTGTTTTATTTAAAAATGACATGAAATATTTTTGGATTTACGGGGTATAGTACCCAATCGACTTTCAATTATAAAATTTCATATATTTCTGGGGAAGAAACCCTCTGAGACTACATTGATCAGTGGAATACCAAGGGCATTCGAATTAACCGTCTCCGTGTATATGACATAACAGGGAGGAAAAATGAATGCTCTTCGCCTAAACACTTATGAAATAAGCGATAGAATAGTGAGAGTAACTTTTCGTCTGTGGAAAAGAGGTGGAGTGTGATAAATGATTAAGCAGCCACAACGGAGCTTAAACGCTTTTGAATTTCGACTAGTCTGGAAAGTGTGAATATCCAGGCCTGGTAAGGTAAAGATTCTCAATGCTTTTTTCTGATCTCTCAAGATAAGGCATAGTGAAAATAATCAATCTTGTGGAGTGTTACAAGGATTAGCCCTTTTTTACAATATATTTAGAGGCGGGTTGAATAGACGAACCTCACGTGATGTAAAGAACACTTAATCCCCACTGATCTTCTAGTCAAGGAGACTACTAACATTCATTATGACTGGGAAAAATCAGGATTTGGTCGCTGATGGTTAAAATTTACTAGATTGGGATTTTTAGGTATTGCCAATTCCTCCAAACATTGAGATTTGCTCAACGTCTCTGGTCGTCTAGATTACTGGAGGTGCAGATAAACCCTGGTACCATCTGTATTCGTTAATAATTTGAGAATGTCCTTTGCAAGAACGTTAATATAAATGAGAAAGATTGTACAACCGACATTAGTGGCATTTTCATTGAAACCATAATCTTTACAGAGCGAGCAATTAAAATGATTTGTACAAGTGTTCCTCATTCGTTTTAAGCAACTGCAAACCCGTGAGCAAATGAAAATACCATGTCAAACTTAGTAAAATTATAAAGTGTATACATTAAAAGATAAGAAATACAACCATATATTAAAAATATACACACATAAATAACATACTTCCTTTGAATTTTTCTATTAAAACATTTGTGCAGCTTATTTAATGTAAACACTGTATCTTGTGTATTTTTGCGATTTCTTCAATGTTTGGTCGAATGCGGAATAAGCAGACCATTATTTCTTCATAAGTTGAGGTCGTCTTTCTCGTTTCTTATTTTTGATGTTATTTAGGGTTTAGAATTCTAATTAACACATATAGTAAGTAGAAAATTGCAATAAAATTTGCAAAGCATTTTTATTTAATGTGTGATAATCATTTTTTATTGTAATCCAAAATGTATCAATGTGTACAGACGAAGTATTGTTTTGTGCCCTCGATCAAAAGAAATGAACAATTCTTCTTCTTATAACTGAAATCCAGTATGTGATTTATTTATTATAATGTCATTTCCATTTTATACGGATTTCAGTGTAATATAATGATAAAAAATTGGAAAATTATTAAATGAAATGCCTAATGGAAAATACGACCATATTAATTCATAATTAAATATAAATTTGTAAAAATATTGAATTAAAAAAGGATGTTGAGAACATTCATTTATTCAAAACAAGAACAAATGTTGAATAAAAAATAAAAATACTTTAAAAAATGAATATTAAAACCAAGTATTTAGAATAACGCAATCAAAGTTTACGGAAAATAATTATACAGATAAAAGTTTAAGACTTAATCCTTTACTCAAATACTAACACTGTACAAGTACTACTTAAACAAACATACATATATGTATTACCTGATAATATTTCGAAGCACACTTAAGAAGATCGCAATAGCGTGGGCCACACTTGTGTACCTCTGTTTGGTGATTGAGAATCACTTGTAGGGATAGATTAGGGGCTTATCTCCCTTTGGTACAAGATAAGTCCCGTGGTCACATGATGACCACTTCGTGACGTCACCTCTTTCGTTACTCCAAATAGCCAGGGAATTTGGATTTCGTAAACAGCAATCAAACATTATGATCGCTTTTTTCTAGATTCGGCCAAATGTGAGGGTAAATCTGTCGCCCCAGATTAGAAGTACATGATGACATTTCTATGTGGGACAAAAATGGGGAAGTGATAATGGTAAAGATACTTACATAAATGTCATAGACGCTGAGTTTGTGCAATGAATCCCTTTGACTCAAATAGCCAGATGCTTTTGAGTTACATAATGCGATCAATCACAGGATGCATTTATATATTTATATAAAGCAATTTACTGATTCTATATGTAATACCTATGCAGGTCCGAGGCGAGCGAACTCCGAAATATTTGCAGCTCAGGGGGTTGTTACATTTGAATTGATCGAAAGCATTGATGACAGAGGCAAACATTTTCGTGATGGGACAGAAAAAGCTGACCGGGTGATATTGCATCGGAGATAAGCGAGTCCCAACAGTTTATTTTTTAAAAGCTGAAAAATTGCTATATATCTGGGAGACATTTCTTCTTCAACTAAACAAATTTACCAAGATTGGAGGATTTTCTGGACTTATATATTTAAATACTATAAGGAAATTTTCATATAATAAACTTTCGTAGAATCCATTTTTTTTATTAATTTGGAAACTTCCCAAGACAAGACAGACATAACAATATTCCTTTTTCTGTAGGATTGAAAAAATCAGTTAGGTGATAGTTTTGCTAGCTAACGTGGAGGCAAATTTCATTGCAAAGATCTTAGATGATGCGACAATGTCAGCATCATCTATAATAAGAGAGCGCAGTACAAGTGTGCCGTACGTCCACATTTTGATCTCGGCGAATCATAAAAAGCCTAAACTAAGGTGTGCGAATTAATCCACGTTTACCTCCACTGTCAAGTTCATCTTCTTAATTTTCCACCTCCTCTTGCTTAATACAGGAATTAAGCCACAAGGTACCCAGAATAACTTAAGCCACAAGGTACCCAGAAGAACTTAAGCCACAAATTGTCCATAATAAGAAAAACAAAAAGTTAGCACGAAAAATAAAATGTATACAAGTGGGCTAAAAAAATATTAAGATTACAATAAATTTTAAAAAAGGCATTTCATTTTACAAAACCAATTTTGTCTTTGCATTTATATTAAGAACATATTATATAGTGAAAAGAATGCAAATTTGTTCTTTGTTAAAAGGAAAAAATATATTTTGTCCAAATGACGACCTGTCCATTACACAAAATTCTGAAGAAAGAGACGATAACTAAAGGCAAAATAGGGCAAATGTTCAACCTCCAGCAAAAATGGTTTTCTTATGGAATGTAGCAATTAACTGGAAATTATTCAAAAGCCAGTCGCATCATAAAAGAAGCTGATAGGACATATTAAATACCTGTCTTTTTTTTTCAGCAATAGGTGAAGAGCATGCGACATTTACGAACGGATGAATTTCGATAATAAAAAGGAGAAAGAAATTTTGGAATTAGTAATAAGAATATTCGAAGAATATTTGTTGGAGAAGTCTGTAAAGCGTACGAAACTTACACATTTAATGTTCGACTGCAGGACGCTTCAGAGAATATAGCAGCATATGTCGCTGTGCTCCGACAGTTAGCAAAATGCTGCAATTTTGGAGAAATTCTAACCAGGCTAATTCGTGACCAAACCGTTGTCTCGTTTAACGGTAATGCATTCAAGGAAATATTTGTAAAGGATAAAATTCTTACCCTAGACAAATGTCATAAAAAAAGTTCAAATAAATGTATACTATGTGGCAATATTCTATCCCACACTCAAAAAAACTGTCCAGCTAAAAATGCAATTTGTCGAAAGAGTACAAGAAAAGGACAGTATGCAAAATATGTAGGACTGGCCTGTCTAAAATTAAAGAAATCGGTGAGATAGAACCACACAATATCCTTGAGTCTCTTACTACTAACGATAGAATTAACGCAGTCACGGAAGAAGACTGGCAAACTGAAGTTAAATTTACTGCAAAGCTATGTAGGAAAGTAATCAATTTCAAACTTGATATTGGAGCAGATGAAAAGTTAGGCCCCTGTGTTTATTTAAGAAATAAAAAAAACAAACAATTATTAAAAAATGTATCAAGCAACAGTATTGACTAAGTTACCACCACATAAATGTTATCCGCCGTGTGGAGGGCTTATTAGAAACTCCGAAAGCAAAACAAAACAAGATTTGTTGAAGATCTGAGGGAAGTAAAACGGGTTATCCGCAATAAAAGTTATTACCCTACTGAGGAGAGTGAATCGCATAACAATAGAAGACCATCAATATAAAAAATAATTTCCGGAACATTGATAGACTCCAGAATATATATATATATATATATATATATATATATATATATATATATATATATATATATATATATATATATATATATATATATATATATATAAGGTATGTTCAAAAGGGACTGCGCAAGCAATGTATGTAACAACTCTTCGACGCTTGCTACTTCCTATGAATGAAAAAAGTGCAGGTAGATTTACAGCGTTTTAAAAAATTACAAGAATTTGTAAATAAAGTAATTTCATTTTACAAAACCAATTTTGTCTTTGCATTTAAACTACGAACATTTTATAATGTCCAAAAAAAAATGCAAATTTGTTCTCTTTGTTAAAAATAAAATAAAAGATATTTAGTCTAATTGACTACGACTCGTCCATTGCACAACATTCTGAAGAAGGACAAGATAACCAAAGGCAATTCACGCAAATGTCCAAACTCCTGCAAAAATGATTTTATCAGGAAATGTAGCAGTTAACTGGAAATTACTCAAAAGCCAGTCGACTCATCAAAAAACTTGATAGCACATATTAAACATCTGTATTTTTGTCAATAACAGGTGACGAGACTGCGACATTTATAAGGTGATGGAATTCGATAATACAGTGGAGAAAGAAAATTTGGAATTAGTAATAAGAATATGCAAAGAATATTTGCTGGAGAAACTCGTGATTATTCATCCTTTAAAGCAGCAAAATCTTCACCAGAAAAATAAAACTTATTTTACCAGTGTCTATTCTAAGGAAGATAGTGAAATTCAACGAGAAATCACTTCCACCTAAAGAGAAGGGTCTGAAGAAAGAAAGAAAGATTATGCCGAATTAAGCATTTGGATAAAGGTAAAACAATTTTAACATATCTAAATTCTTATAACGCATAGGATGGAGTTCGATGGGCAAAATGCCTCCGAATGATCAGCTTTAATTTCAGCTGAAGGCTAGTATAAAATAAAAGACACTCGTAGATTCCATCTCTTGAGAAACATGTGTATAATTACATACAAATAGCGAGAACTAAGTCTTTTGGTTTCAACTTCACCTTGGACGGCATACACATAGCTGCTCTTTTCCAGGAAAACATCTTACTGATTGCGAAGTTTGAAATTATTTTCCTACGTCGCTTTCATCTTACAGATATGGTCATCTTGATTACTATGAGATCTGGTGGCAGAACAATTTGGTATGAACCAAGTCTGGTCATTTGTGCACTCTTGTTATATTTTGTGGTGGGTACTATCAACAGGATACATGAAGACAATTCTTTGCACGAATTGTAATTGCACCATACCGCGTAGCAGAGGTGATATGTGTTTGGATGATATCAGTCTTATACTAAAATATGTCTAATCAATGAATAGAGAGCCTCAGAATGTAGTACTATTACGATGGGGACAAAATATATGGTGAGATTTATGAAGTTGTTTAGTCATAATATTATTTTATATCTGATTACGTAAACATTTATTTCATTTAAAAATATTTTAAGGCCTATGCTATTACGTTTGTATGTTGCAAATATAAGAAATAGCAGGACTTAATATCATGTCGGTCCTCTTGATATTTGTTAAAATCGATTCTCAGCCAGTATATATATATATATATATATATATATATATATATATATATATATATATATATATATATATATATATATATATATATATATATATATATATATGAACATACAATAACCCACAATTTACGAGGTCCCTTATGAAAAAGTATGGGGTAAAACATTAAAATTCTATATAAATCACATTACCAGAAACATTAAACTATTAGTGAGGCCATATACATCAAACATATCTCTCCTACTATCAAACTCAAATTATCTAACAGGTGAAATGGTGTGTTAGAACTTTAAATGATACAAAGATGCTCATAAGATTTCCATCCCCGCTCAACACTCGAGTGCTCATAAGGCACTGTCTTATTCAAAACAACACAAAAATTAAATTCAATAAACTACAGGAAGAATGACTAAAACACAAAACAGAAGATCTCCTAGAAAATGGCTAAAGAAGTGTCTGAAAGTGATTCTGAAAAAGACAGTAATAGGGATTTCAATATTTCGTCCTCCTATGAAACAGAAACACGTAAAGTTGCATGAAAAATTAATTGAAAAATTAGTTAACTCTTCATAGTGTTGCCGTAATTCATGCAATATGTGAAAAGGAACTTATCCTCCGAAACTACATAGAAAACTTACGGAGCATGTTGCTCAACTGCTGTTTCAAGAGCCTGAACTTTATAATGCTCCATAAGTTTTCTATGGGGTTGAGGTCAAGAGATTGGGGCGCCCATGTCATAACACTCACCTGCTTCTCATCAAAATATTCCTTCATCAATTTTGAATTGTGAAAGGGGACATTATCCTGCATAAAAATGAGCTTGGTGAGGTCAATTTGCACCGTTTCAGCAGAAGGGAGCAGACAAGACTCTAAAATTCTCTTGTACTGCTCGCTCCTGAGGGTCTGTTCAATAGGTTTTAAGAAACCAGTTCCATGAAAAGAAAAGCATCTCCAGAACATTATACTAAACGGATGCTTGACAGTACTTATTGCTAACTTCAAAGAGCTGCTTCTTCGGATTTTAGATCGCTTATCCTTTAAATTTAACTCAAATTTCGTTTCATCGGAGAAGAGAACATTTAGTAAAAAATATCAGGTGAGTCACTTTTATTGAACTGTACTGTATGTATATATATATATATATATATATATATATATATATATATATATATATAGATAGATATGCATGTATAAATATATATATATATATATATATATATATATATATATATATATATATATATATATCCATATCTAACTATGCACACACACACACACACACATATATATATATATATATATATATATATATATATATATATATATATATATATATATATATATATAATTTTTATGACTGAAAAGAAAATCCTCAAGATTATCACATCTGTATTCTAACTTGCCTTACCTATCAAATTGAAATTTAGAACATTTAATTACATTTCGTAGGATAGTTTCAGATTTTTAAATGTATTTTATCTTGCAAAACAATAAGAAATATACCACCGTTTACTCTGTTAAATTGTCTTTATTTTATTAGAGATAATGCCAAACCTGTGGGCGTCATTCTCATTCTTATGTATAATAAGCTTCTTGATATTGTGGATAGAATATGTAACATGGGAGAAGCCATATATATTTTGCGGATAAACTGAAGTAAACGAGTTTCTTGTACGAAGTTATCCATGGCTGTTTTTCATCCAAGTGAACACAATGAATGAAACTTTGTATCAGTTTATGTTTAATTTTTTTTAATTTGATTTTTCTAGATTTGAAATATATTGAACAAAGATATTTAGCATTTGTCTATGATTTTATTACCGAATCATTGCAAATATTCTTGTAAATTAGACAAAGATTTGATAATTATCCTCTCTGATCAAGGTTTACAATGTAAACAATTTTCATTTAATAAATGTACATCTGCAAAATTCAAAACTTCAGTTTCCGTCATGTTAAAGGAAAAGAAATAATTCATGTGGAGTAAAAAAGAAAAAAAATAGGAAATTGTATTTTTTATTACTCATTATCAAAATTTCAACGCAATACTTACGCTTTCGCATTACATTGATAATTTCAACAAAACCAACGCCAGAGAAGCTGACAAATATATATGTTAAATTTTGTTTTGATTAAAGACAAGATTTCAAAAGCCTTACGAAATACGTCTAAGTAGTGCATTCTGGGAAACAAGTATGAAAGTACAAATCGAAAGAAGACAAAGAACTTTATTTAGTATTCTATTTAAGTTCACGTGCAAATCGAAAGAGCCTATACGATCCTTTGTTCCATCTTAATATTAATTCAAATTGCTACGATCAATCCGATTCAGTTCAGAACTTGATGATGGCCATTCCATTATCTTCGCTCCTGTAAATCATTTATGCTCAAATAATTCACGGGTGACCTTAGATGATAGGGAAGTATTATATTCGTGTATAAATACACACATTCCTTTGAAACTGCGATTTTTATTATCCAAAGAATGTATTGCGCATAAAATAACACTAGTTACCACTGTTCAGTTTAAAACGTTCGTCGAATTTGAATCTTCTTATAATGGTTTGGTTGACAATTCCAGATTATATAATACAACCGCCTTTCTTTTATTTTCTTTTAAAGACACGCACGTCAGATTTGGATAAGAACCTTCCTTTGTCACCTCCATCCTGTCCATCGAATGTCAGGCGAGATTTTTCTGTGAATATTACTTTAGAAATGTCAATTTTCATAGATTTCTTGGCCATAATTTGAGGCTTTATTTATTTGCTTTAGTGCGAGGAGATTGTCTAGGAGATTTTCTTTACAGAATACAATTCACAACGTATTCTACGCCTTTTTGTCCCACATGACTCCCTGATTTCCAACCTTTTCAAAAATCTATATAAAGTTCGCTATAACTTTAGTTTACGTTCATCTTGGAGAAAAAAACATCTTAAAGCCACTTTCTTCGATTACTCAAGAGCCGTCTTTATATTTCGTTGATCTCTTCAAAGCTACTTTGATGTATCTAATTTGGACATTACCCTTCCTTTACCGATGTTTCATTATATATTCCAGACAAGAAGAAAAAATAGATTTATTGTTAAATCTTATAAGTCTTAAGTTAATATTAGGCTAATCTGCATACTATTTTGAGTAATTCCATATTTGTAAATTTCAAACTAACCATTGACTGAAGCGTACATTTATTCAGGTTTAATGAGCTGTTTCATTATTACGTTTTCTACATGGGGCGTGCAGCAATTGAAGAAAAACAGGCTTAGCGGATTTCATATACTAAGGCTAACGGTTTGTACATTTTATATAAATCCACACATAAATCTGCCAGATTCCAACCGAAAACATACTAGTATTAGGTTGGTGCAAAAATAATGACGTAATAATGTCGTTTTTTGACGTATTTTTAACGTCATAAAACGACATTATTACGTCATTATTTTTGCACCAACCTAACACAAGCATAAGCGTAAAAATGTCGTTTTTTGACATTAAAAATACGTCAAAAAAAGGCATTATTACGTCATTACTTTTGCACCAACCTAACACAAGCATAATAACTTCATCCACGTAAGAAAAGATTAAAAATAATGGAAATCTTAATGTTACTAAAGAAAAGAAAAATCCAACACTCCTTAATATTAACTAACAACACGGCCAAAACGCTCTAACTGTTTTCGGAAAATAAAATATCCTTATAAATCTAGTTTCATGCTTAACCGAAATATCTAAAAAATAAATCATCCTTGATATTAGCTAAAAGTTCAACAAAAGGAAAATTAAATAAAATGCTTAATCGCAGTACCTTGTCCGTAGTCTTTAATTAAACACATAAAATAGAAGGATTGCTGCCTAAATATACACTCACACACAAACACACGCATATATATAGATATTCAATAATTACTCAGCGTAGGAAGCTTGTGGTATTTATGTTGTAAATCTACAAAAAATACAACACTTTATGGATAATAATCAGATTAATATTCAAAATGTTGTTGTATTACGTGCATATTGTTCCAGTGATGGAAAATGTTAAGCTGCCTATCTAGACGGCATATATATATATATATATATATATATATATATATATATATATATAAAGAAATATAGTCTTAAGGTGTGCTATATTTATGGAATAAAGTGCTCAATATCAGAGATAGAGCGTGTGTAAATATAAAAGTGAACATAGAAGTCAACACTTAGAGGCGACAGTCTGTTTCATGCTATATGCAATCGTCAGGCCACGTGTGCTGTTATTTTTCTCGGCTATTTATATATATATACGGGTTAGTGGTGCATTGTGGGTATTCTGTTATGGCGGTTATTTCACCGGAAGTCGTTTGTTTATCTATTTAGGTCAAATTATATTGCTTGTTTTTATTTTTGTTTCTTATTTTATTATTTATTTATTTATTTATTAACGTAGTAAGAATTTGTTTATATCACTTATTTAACAGTTTTGTTTTGGTTTGGGAATTTAATTAAAGCTATTTGTTCAGTTTTGGGATTGATTGTTGTAGTTCATTCTAAGTATTATGTTGGCGGGAACGGTTTTTAATTGATTATCTTTATTTGGGATTGGTTTGTTTATTTATTTACTTGGATGAATTTAGGTTAATTTATTTTACTTGTATATTTTCTCTTTTCGGTTTTCGATTTTTAAGTAACATAGTATTTTTTTATGTTTTATTTCTATTTTTTTTTTTTATTGCTTATTAGTATATTTATTTGTTTTTATTTTATTTTTTCCGTTTTTAATTTTTTAGGTTACGTAGTAAAAATTTATTTTCATGTCTGCATTTTGAGATGAGTTCGGATCTTTTGTTTAATAATTTATTTTGGTCGGGAAAAGTAATGATAGCTATTTTTTCCTCCGAGCAAAGTTTGCAAGTTTTTGATTGGTTATTGTAGGCTGATGATTTTTTCCTTATCTTCCAAGATACTGTTGGTGTGATGTTCGTTTTGTTTTTAATTTCCCAGATATACTTAGAAAGCATTGTACTGATTGTATATTTACTATTTGTGAAAGATGTTTTGTGTGTATAATTTCTTTGTTTCCAGGGTCCTTCAGTTACTCCTATGTATACTTTTTCTTCATTATCTGGTGATTTTATCGTGGCTTGGTATATTACGTTGTTTTGTAAACAATTTCCGTTTAAGGGACATTCGTTCTTTATTCTGCAGTTGCACGTGGGTTTAATTTGTTCGTGTGGTTTGTTGATAATTTTCCTATTGTTCTTTTTTATTATTTGTGCCATGCTCTCGGTGCAGCTGTAGCTGATTTTTACTGTGTTTTTGTTGAATATCTTGTGTAAGGTGCTTGATTCTGGGAAGTGTTTGTGTAAAAGTTTGAAGAATATTTTCCCTACGTTTGTTTTTA
>OZ010594.1:92869640-92907140 GCA_963932145.1 Acanthosepion lycidas
TTCTCATCCTGATATGCTTTTCATATTTCAACTGATTTTAAGTATGTATCCATTTTTCGATTTTAGTACCTCCAATTTGTAATTTCATGTCGTGTTTTTCCTTTTATAAAAACGTTCATTCTGTTTTCTTGCAAATGACCGTTAGTCCTTTTTTCTCGCTTTCCTTCACTACCTTCTGTAGGAGTTATAATGGTTTCCTTTTAGTGTCTGGTATGAAAACTGTCATCTGCATATCTTGTCAAGATTATGGACGCTAAAGATTAATCCTTGTATGGCGTCTAATTCATTCAGTATCGCAAAAATATATAGCATGTAAATTAATGTGAAGAAGATGCATCATTGTGATACTAACTTTCTATCTGTTTATATTTTTGAATACATCTCTTGGCGATAATTTCAAACTGCTTGCATATGATGTGGATTATACAAATATTCTTCCGAAATTATTCGGGCTATTGTACTCATCTTTGTCGATATATTTATTACAACGTTTCGGTCTTTGTACGCTCCGGCCATCTTCCGATGGATGGAATATCGAACTGAACCCTTTATTTCGCTCACTGGATAATAACAACAACAACAACAGAATGCAACGATAACAGCAAAAATAGCAATATGAACATTGGGTAAATGATTATTGAAGACATTAAGTTTCAAAATAACCAGAAATTCATACACTAATGTCATCAAGGACACATGGCACAGTAGATAAAGGTTTTAGTTAGATCCAGTGACGACCTGCAAAGAGTGTGAGTTCAATACTCGGTTAATGCAGTGGAGAACTTGGAGAGGGGAATTAACAGGAGATAACTGATAACTGACATCCATTAAAATGGCACGGGGAACTAGAACAATATATTCCAGGAACAAAATAAATGGTTCAGTTTGACATTCCGACCACCTGAAGAAGGCCGGAGCCTACAACGACCGAAACGTTTGAATAAATATTGCGAAGAAGATGAGGACAATAGTCCGATTAATGTAAACAGTGTACACAATACCTCATCTCAGAAATAGACAGATCCTTCCCAAATATTTCAAGATTGCCTAGGATTTCTAACAGTTCTTTGTCTCATAATATATCAAAGGCATACAAAATTTTTGATTTTTACTACTCTTTCTGGTATAATTTCGTACATAAATATCGTATTTCTCGTTCAGGTGTTTTTAACTAACACGCACTGTTTTTGTCCTATTTCCGGTTTTATTGAAATATCAATTCCTTCATAATTCAGATGATGTTTTGTTCCTGGCTCATTAGGCTGATTGTCCAATGGAGTTCACCTAGCTTCCTTGGAAATGCTATGAAATTGGTTCTACTTAGGTCTTCCGATATATCATATCTGTTACGCTATCTAATATTTAGACAATATTGACAATGCCATAAATATCTAAGGGAGCAAAAATTGCATCTGGTCCTGGTGCTTTGATTTGTGCAATTTGCCCAATGCCGAATACAGTTCTAATTATATCTGATCGTTAGATATTTATATGTATTGATGAGTATCTTCTTTCGAATTGGATGGGTCCTCCGTTACATCTCTGAAATATTTGTATTTGCTTAATCTTGGATTTAAGAAGCGTGTTAATGAGCATGTCTTTCAAAACATTCTCCGTTGAGCCATTCATCTATAGCCCGCCAGCATTTGTTCCTAATTTCTTTATACAATATACTCTATTCTGTGCCTTGCCACGACATTGTTATTTGTGTCTTTTCATCATGCAGAGTATTTCCGCTAAACTACATTTCTTTTTTCTTGTCTTGTTTTCTATGGGATGATCTCTATTGCTGATATTTCTAAACTTATTTGTCTTATTTGGAGTTTCCTTTGTCATTTTGTCTATTGTATCTGTTTTTAACACTATCCATATATTTCTCCTACGCATTCGGGTCATCAAACATTATGTCGTATTTCAATTTCTTTGATGCCTTGGCCTTCATCAATCTTCAGAATTTCAATCTAATTTACTTATCAGTGTAAGGATGTCGCTCCCGCGGTCAAAACGCGTGTATGTTTTGAATGTATATCGATACTTTCTATTATTTTTGTTTCTCATCCGGGACGTTTCCCAGTCCATATACGTCATGGGTGTTCCTCACAGTGGACCAATGGAATCATTTCTTCCCGCGTTTATTACGATTTCCTAGTTCATGATTGCCAATTATTTAATAATCTCTCTCTTTGACGAGTTTGGAATTTAGGTCTCTCATGTCGATTGTATTTTCTTGCTATTGACATATATATTCTAAATAAATCCAGCTGAAATAAAAGGTGAAACTTTTTTGTGACGTACTTTATCAAACTTTTTTGTATAATCCATAAAACATAGATATACATCCATTTGTATTGCTATTTCATGTATTATTCTGATCATAAATATAGCAGTTTTATTTTCAGTGTATTTGACGAAACTGCACTATTCTTGCCCAATTTCTTCTGTCTTTCAACTCTGCGTTCTTTTTCGATCCTAACTTTTGATATATAGTTCATTAACTTACCGTACGTAACAAACTTCAAATCATATACGCAGCGCGGATGGAACGCCTCAAAGTAAATGAACAGTATTAATTGATGTTCGACATTTTGTGAAGAAGAAGAAAAAACAAAAGATATAAATTAGAACAGTTGAAACGTGCTTTCTTTTCCCACCAGTAATCCGTTTCACGCATGGACCTACATATATTCTTAACTGGCTAGACATTTAAACGCGACGACTCAATCTCTATCCTGTCTCCGTTCTTATGTAGCTAACTCGACTCCATTCAAATGTCCTTCTCCTCACCGACAAATTCGTAGCCTCTTTATACGGTTAGAATTTGCTTAGCCCTCTCTCGATAATTATATCAGATAAGCCAGGTCACGCATGCGCCTTTCCAAATTGCAAATTATGGACTAAGCATGCAAAGCATCGTTACCGTTTTCATCTCGATAAGTGTGTTGAGTGATCGCCAGAGTAATCTGCAATTAGCAACCACCAATCGGATGTAAATGGGCAAGTTACCAACTACAACGAAATTGCAAGGAATAAGACATTTCTGATATTCTTTATACAAGTTTGGATTTATTAGTGGAGTATATATGTAAATAAAAGATCAGCTTGTAGCTCCATTAACTGATCAGATTATTTCAACCAATTTCTGTATAATCTAAAATGACGCTTAAATATATTAATTTGCATAGATGTCTTAAACATGTAATTTGAGCTTATTTTTAGGATTACAATATACTATATATTTACCGAAATATAAATTCAACTGTATCAACATCACATTGATCAACAGTGCTTCCTTAATTTCCTTTGTTTGTTGTCAGTAAAATATTGAACAGCTTGTAAGATGTATTTTTTAATAGACGGATACATTCAATAGTCTATTATCCTATAATTAGAAATAATATCACAATTGGAATATTTAATTATGTCACGGAATAGTTCTTTTTTCAATGGGGATAAGTCTCAAGAAACAGTGATTTTCAATATATTACCCATTCTTAATCTTACTGTAAAGAACGAAATTTTATCTGGAGAATATTGAGCAATAAATGAAAATAAAAAGACTCATGAGATCATATTCTTAAAAGAAAATATGTTTTTAGAAGTTTACACGTTTGCTACAACACATAGAAATACAGTCAATATTATCGTCTCTCTCTATAAACAAATGGAATCTGTATCTCTTAATAGATGACTTAAGCTTTTTTGTAACAAATGCCATCCATACGGATCCAAATAAAACATCCGGGCAGTTTAATTTAGTCATGAAACCTTGTGGATGCACTATTAACATTCATAATTATTAAATTATACAAACAACGAGTGAGTAAAAATATTTTAAGAGACACAGATCCCTTTATTGAATATCTCAAGGAATAAATCAACAAAACCTAATGAAAAATTCAGGGAAAATATTTGGAACAATTGACAATCGCAATTCATCTTGAATTTTCTAATTATTGTCGGCAAAATCTATCTTGCGTATAAGTCCACCTTTCTTACTAACTTGGAATACTGCTGCCACATTGTGTCTGGTGTTCCTGCTATATAGTTAGTAATAAAATACAAAAGATAATCTACAATGATTATGGAACTGATCTCGGATCATGCGTTTTCTCCCCGCCCTAACGTAATTTACCCCTTCCTATTCTATAAATATGTTCATGGTAATTGTCCCGAGGAGCTTTCCTCTATGTTACCTGACCTTTATGAATTTAACCGAAGTTCTATATTCAGGGAAATGTTGGAAATCTTTACCGTCTTCTTGTGGAACATTTTACAATGACAATCGTTATCTTCTATCTTCATAATCCTTGTTCTTTTATTGTCATCTCTCACTAATAGAATATTATTGTTTTCATATTCTCTAATATTAAGTAGCCTTTTGAGTTTTAGTGGCTTTATTATATTGGTTGGGGTGAAATATTTCAAAATAAATGGTAAGAGCCTTTGTGGCAAAGAATGATGTCTAATATATGAAAAATATTTAAACAAGTTTAACCCAAATTTTTATATCTGTTTTATGTAAACAGTTAATGATTATAACAATTATATACAAGGATTTCCTCCATATTTATTATTTTTATAAATGAAATTCTAAAAGCATCCAAAATATAAACGCAACCACACATTCACACACATACAGATGCATTCCACTGGAAAATGAAAAAAAAAACATCCCTCTGTTCTCTTTTTACTCTTTTCAGACTATGTCAGTCGAAATTTCATAGACTGCATCGTCATTTTAAAATTCCGACTTTTTGTAACATGAAGATCCGACTAAATTCACATTCACTATTTCATGGCAAATGTAACCAAAATACATATGAAAACCATTTTCTAAATGTTTTGTTTCGTGTACTAATTATATGTAAAAAATCAAGACTTTCTGACAATTTATCATTAATCTTGTATGCTAACATTAAAATCTTTCCAAAGAATCTGAGATTAATGCGGTGTTTCTATCAATTTACAACTATGTACATGGACACTGACTTCAACACGAAGTATCGACATTTTGTATCATAATTCAACAACGCAAACATCATGCCAACCTATATCTATCTTTCTAACTCTCTCCCTCTCTCTCTCTCTCTATATATATATATATATATATATATATATATATATATATATATATATATACTACATTTCAAAAGTTTGAGTTTTCCGACTGGTAATTTTTAAAATTTGCCAAAAATATTTTTTTTTTCACTTTACTTAAAAGAAAATTCTTATATATTGTCAAAAAATGACACATAATTTTTATTAGAAAAAATAATCATTTTATCATTAAATTTTAAACGGGTAAAATATCATCCTATATCCTTATTTACTGCTGCACAAATTTTTGGCCTTCGTTGCAAAAATTTCTTAAAGTATAGACTTGATAATTGATTCTACTTTTTAAGACACTCTTTGTTTTTAATTTTTTTTCATTCTACTATCAAGTTCACCTCGTTAATTTTGGGAGTGGTTTCAAAATTCCACACTGCCGTGTATATATATATATATATATATATATATATATATATATATATATATATATATATATATATATATATATATATATATACGTTATGTTTTTATATGTTATGTTATGTTATGCCGTGCCTGGTGAGTTGCATTAATAAACTAGTTTTAATCAGGCGTTTAATCTATAAATAAAGCAATCGAGATGGTCTTCAAAAAATATTAGAGTAAATGCCTAATTTTCCAGCGAATAGAGAAGAATGAGTTATCATTCACTTTTACTTATGAACACTAATGTCAGAAAACATTGTTGAGAGAGGATGAGAAATCTAAAACGACTGATTAAGGAAATCTCTCTCAAAGAAAACCAAAAGGCATTTCCTGGAATAGATTTTAATATTGTTTTTTACTCAGAAAATATATAGATGTGATTAATTATAGAAATTTTCTTTAGATGTATTCAGAGGAGACTATATCAATGTGAAATTAGTGTTATGTAATAATAAAAAAAATGTTTGTCAACGTTGCTAAATTTCTCAAATGATCTCTTCTAAGTTTGTAAAAAATGCTACTTAGTACATTGGCAAGAAGAAATGTTTTGTTGAAGAGGTATAATAATTGTTAAACTGTCAGCGGGAGTATTTGTCTACGCTCAGCATATTTGAAAAGGAAAATGGAAAAAAAAAACATAATTTACATCTTTTGGGAGAGAAGGGAAGATTTAACATATTCACGTGAAGCGATCAATAGTGAATTCATAGAAATCTAATAGAAACAATGATAAAAACATTTAAGTTTTATCAGACTCGAATAAAATACGGCGAACGTGTGATTAAACAGAGTAGTTGCTTCTTTATGAGAGGACAAGTGATAAGCAATCGAAAGGGAAGAAGTCTTGTCTCGTACACTCATAGATTACCTTTCCATAAGAGAAAGAGAGGAAATATATGTGGAAAGAACAATAAAAAAATAAAAACAAAATATTATAAATCCTTTATTATTTTTATTAAAAATAATGCCTCAAAAATGATATAAACATAAAATATACAAATAAACACAATCCCAGAAGAGCAGTGTTTCAATAACTTGCGTATAGCGATCGCTTGTCAAACATTGTAGGAGTAAAACACAGTGGAAAACAATAAACAATAGTGTCTCAGTCTCTTGACAATTGAAATATTAAAATTTGTTGAAATATTGAAAACAAAATCAAAAAATCTAAAGGGAATTAGCTTTGCGGTTTTTTGTTTCGTTTATACGAGATCCTCCCGTGGAAATATTCTTTTAGCGTCAACATGACTCGGATTTTAGTATTAGTGAAATGTGTGTGTGTGTGTGTGAGGGGTCGTTGTGTGTGGGGGTGGGGGTTGGGTGGTTGTTTGTTTGAGTGTATGTGATTATATGTGTGTGTGAAGAGATTGATATTAGAGCCCAAATGAGGCAGTCAGTTTCATGCTATGAGTAATTAGAAGGACTTCACTTTTTTATACATTGTTTATAACTATATGTAAGTAATAATTAGTACCACATAATGCGCAGTCACGATGCTTACGGTCGTTGTAAATAATTGTAGATGTTTAGGTGCTGTTCATTAGTTTAGGGAGAACAATCAGCGGAAGAAATATTGATGTGTACCAGTAAAATCACATGAAATGAGAGTTCTCAATAGAAGATGCAGGTTTGAATCCTCCGGAGAACGTTTGTTTTACGGACATGATTTCATAGAAAATATTCGTCCGTATAGGATGCAGGTTCGAATCCTGTCCAAGGACGAATATTTTCTATGAAAATTTCTCAGACATTCAGGCCGTTAAATGTTATTTAATACTGTTTATTATAAACAGAGCATTTACTTAAATACTTGTATCTATAAAAAGAACGTTAAACATAAAAAATGTCTTTAATAAATAAATTGTCGAACTCTGTCCATTTCGTAATATATGACGTCATTTGTTTACATTCGATACACCAATGAGCAGTTATGAATGTACGAGATTCATAGAAGATTGAAGTTTATATGCAGTAAATTCGACCTTGTCTACCGAACGATCCTTGGTGGCCGATCGGTTAGTCACGTCAGCGTAAATGACGGTTCCGTATAGGATGCAGGTTCGAATCCTGTGCAAGGTTATTTAAACAGAGCATTTACTTAAATACTTGTATCTATAAAAAGAACGTTAAACATAAAAAATGTCTTGAATAAATAAATTGTCGGACTCTGTCCATTTCGTAATATACATATATATTAGGTTGGTGCAAAAATAACGACATGATTATGTCGTTTTTTGACGTTAAAAAATACGTCAAAAAACGACATTATTACGTCATTATTTTTGCACCAATATATATATATATATATATATATATATATATATATATATATATATATATATATATATATATATATATATATATATATATATATATATATATATATATATATATATATACTTTCTCAAAAGTATGAGCTATGATGTCATATGAATTATAATGCATTGTGCGGCAGAAGTACATTGAAGAAATAATTTAGTGGAAATTGCGCGTACATTTTGATAATGTTTTATCATTATATATGAAGCAAATGCAGCATTATTTCTGCAAGTCCCTCGACTAGTTCAGTGTTTATTAGCTACTCTAGAAGATCATAAAATCCTCTGAGAATTTGCATTTTGCCGTATTACCTCGAATTGGCGTATTGTATCAAAATTTAGACGCTAACATCTACGTACCATCATGATTTGCAAAGTTGTCACCCTTAAAATATTCTTCTCTTTCGGACTCTAATGGGTCTAAGTTAGACATATCTCAATTGCAAAACACTGATTTTCTTTAACTGTTGAGCTTTATTATCTATCCGCGATTATTTCTTTAGTTTTCTATTAAAGTGAAATGTTTACCACGTTAAATTTATATATTGACTTCACGAAAGTCATAACTTCATAAAGAAATAAGAAAGTTTGAAGTAAATACATTTATGGAAATTACTGCAATGTATCTGACGAAATGTATGTAACGTCAAAAAATGTTGTAGCAGCAAAACACTGATTTGTGATTTTAAAATAATTATAAATCAGAATTTCAAAATAATTTTCAAGGTAAGAATTTCTAATAAAATTAATTGAATGCTTCAGAAATTTTTCCGTCGTTGCGCCATCGGGAAATAGAGTCGCCTTTGGAAATTACTGCTCTGCTTGTCTGAATAGTGTCCGCACCATCAACTGCAAAGCTAATTAAATTTTCCGAGACTGTCGTTCTACACTTGACCGTTGGCAAGATTCCAGTAATTAATTTTATATTAGTCCGGTGTTCTCATTAATAATGAGACGTCGAAATTGCTCGAAAATTTGAAAAGAAACTCAAAAGATTTTTCATAAATACTTTCCCTATACCCACAAGCTTGAGACACGCAATGAAACAACAATGTTACAGTTTCAATCTTATCTTTTCGTTTGTTACCATGGTTGCTTACCTCATTATAAAATTCATACTGCATACCGTCAACCAGCACTGACTAATGTATGTAACAAAGGTTCCATAATTATTGTCACCGTTTCGAATAATCAGATTATACTAGATACAATTTCGTCTTACTGGAAATAATTTAAATTTGTGTAGAAATTGACCGGATGTTGCATTCGAATGCAAATATATATAAATTGGATAAATATTAGTGCAGCCTTGATTCTGTAACCAGAAAAAATGAAGGTCTATTCTGTATTGGAATTCGGAGCCGGAGCTCCTAAGACTAACCTATGTCCAATGTCGCTATGGCAACGACGCCGGTGCCAAATAGCTGCATTGTTCATTGACTTTATTAATATCGGTGTCAAGGAGAGGGGGTCGTGCTGAATGGACAATAGCTGATCTCATAAAAAATCTACCCTGGCATACACCCTGAGGCATAACTTTTCGTGTGTAGATTTCATGGTGTCTGAAGACTGACGGATGACACACACACACACTTACACACACACACATACACACACACACACACACACACACATATATATATATATATATATATATATATTCTTTTTGTGGGCATGGTGATAATAATGTTTGTATTTTTAACGCTGACACCTTGTGTGTTATTGATCATTGTGATATACACATTCACAGACAATCTTAGCCTCTGAAGAAGGTCTAAGCTGACATTGAAAGTACTTGGGAAAATAAAAATTATTTGAAAAAAAAATTTGGGTAGTATTTTTTAATCAATTTTCTAAGGCTACTAAGAAATGAATCTGTGAACTTGAAAGTATCGCAAACAAAATAAATAGACATGAAATGTCTAAATTATTTAAATAAACCTGTTTGAATAATATATATATATATATATATATATATATATATATATATATATATATATATATATATATATATATATTTAAAAATATTTTTTGTGGTACAAAACTTTATTACGGCGTTAAAAACAAGAATATTTTTACATTGGACCATGATGTTATTAAAATAAAATACCAGCCGACCGGTTTCGCCCCCTCTCTTCAGAGCTGTAAACGGGGGAAAAATTATGAAAAAAAAAAAAAATATATATATATATATATATGGGTGACGTGAATGAACGGAAGGGACAAAGAGAAGGTCGCCCAGACCTGATAAACAGCGTCTCCAACACCTTCAGATGAAACAACGAGTGTGAAGTAGACAACACAGAAAACCAATTCACACTGAAGTCCACCGCACAACCAGGACTATTTATGAAATGATCCGCTATAGATGACCCGTATGTATTTCGAACGGTATCACCAATCGAAAAATTTTTATTATAAATTTTAGCAGGCACGTGTTGCTTGATTCTAACATCCAAGCGTTGTGTAGTTCTACCTATGTAGTCGGCACCGCAACTACATTTAAATTGATAAATTACAGAATTAATATGATGAGGAGGTAGAACATCCTTACTCATGGATGGAAGAACAGATCTTTTTTTAAACACAACACGTACATTCGCTGCAAAATAGCATTGATTAGAACTCGATGAAATTTGCTTAGCCAACATTTCGCTATCCCTACCAAAATATGGCACTCGTAAATAAACGGGACATTTTTTAACAAGCACTTGTTTTACTTTATTAAAGTCCGCCAACTTTTGCCGAATAACCATTTGAACGATATCATAAGGATAACCGTTACTAGCAAAGATGTTAGTTAAAAACTTAATCTCATCTTTCAAAGTGTCATCTGAGCAAATCCTCAATGCCCTATGGATCAAAGACTTAATTAAATTAATCTTTTGCTGTTTGGGACAAAAGAAATCCCAACGAGTGTAAAGACCCGGGAAAGTAGACTTCCTATACACTGTAGTAGTATATAAGGAAGGTGTTCTACGAACTAGAACATCAAGGAAGGGTAAAGTGTTTATCCACTTCCTTCTCTACTGTATATTTAAGGGCAGGATGAACACTATTTAGTAGGGAGAAAAAATTGTCTACCTCGAATTCATTACGAAACACACAAAAAGTGTCATCAACGTACCGGAAGTAAACAGTGGGCTTAGAGGAATCTGTAAACAAACTCTGTTCATAGAAACCCACAAAAATGTTAGCTAAAACAGGACCCAAAGGGGAACCCATAGCAACACCATCAATCTGTCGATACATAATATTATCGAAACTAAAATCGACAGACATGGTAGCAAATTTCATGAGTTCAATAAAAACATCTTCAGGTATTGTCGGAGGTGTCAAATGACTACGATATAGCAAATCACTGCAAATATCTATAGTCTCCGACAATGGAACGCAAGTGAAGAGGCTGCAGATATCAAAGGAACACATAAATCCATCAGTGGCCTCAAGGTTCCTAATAAATTCAGAGAACGAGAAGGAATCTTTAATACAAAAGGAGCTATAATGCTGCAACACTGGTTCCAGCATTATCTGTTTCTTTCTTTCATTCACGTCACCCATATATATATATATATATTTTTTTTTTCATAATTTTTCTCCCGTTTACAGCTCTGAAGAGAGGGGGCGAAACCGGTCGGCTAGTATTTTATTTTAATAACATCATGGTCCAATGTAAACATATTCTTGTTTTTAACGCCGTAATATATATATATATATATATATATATATATATATATATATATATATGTGTGTGTGTGTGTGTGTGTGTGTGTGTATGTGTGTGTGTATGTATGTTCTGAGATCACAGAAAAAAATGGCTTTTAGTTATTGAACGCCGTGCTTGTTGATTAGGACTGTCATAGATTTGACCACGTAAATTACAGTTAAACTAACAGAGACAGGAAAGAAAGCAATTAAATTAAAATACATAAATTGGACAGTATAAACAATGGATGGCATATATCAATTAAAGAGAAAATAATGACAAATTCAAAATACTTTGGCTCAACAATGCTACAAAAATATTAGGAAGGAAACTACTTTCACTAACGGAGATAACGCGAATAATTGGTAGACCTGAGAAACTTCTTTCTGTCTGAAATAAAGTTGAAATAGAAGGATTTTATGTATTTCAACCGATAAATGTATTGTCTGGTTCTTCAATGAATGTTTGATGTTTCCATGTAAACAAACGCCTAATATTATAATTCATTCATAATGAAATTATACTCGGTATTAATCTCTATGAAAACCAATAACTGGCTTTAATATAGAACGATCGATTGGTTTCCAGACAGATTTCTTTAATACCGAATGAAGACCATCACGATTAGTGTCGATAGAGCTATAAGGAAATGGAAATTATGAATAAAACTGTGTCAGGCAGATATGGTAAAAGACGTTACAGGACAAGCATATTACTATTTATGAAAGGGGATTTATCAAAACAATATTTCTTGAATGCCATTTCTGAACACCGATATAATATTTTCTTGGAAATACAAAACTGGCCAACAGAACTATATTGGTATATAAGGTGAAACTGTTTCAGTGGTATAATGGTTTCGCTGAATTCAAGAATATTGGTTTATTTTTTTCAGCTAGCTCTAGTTTTAAATTATTGCTAAAATGCATTAGGTGTGCCGTCAAATTTGCACACAAAAATCCTTTTTGTGTTACATGTAGTGGCGGTAAAAGGTTGCGATAACAGTTTACCAGCGGTTAATTTGTAAAATTCTTCGTCCCCACAACAAGCTCTACTTGAATAATCCAATTTTTACTTTACCATGGCTGATCGTTGATTCTGCAGCCCATACACAAAGTAACATGGGTACTTGGTAAACCTTGCTTCCCTAACAAAAATTAACCATTTTAAAATCCACAAATATCATTCACTTATACTCATCATAGCGCATTTTTTATAGAACAAGCTTTACACTTGTGTAGTGCGCCTTCAAGATAACTAGATGGCCATATAGGATACAAGCTAACTTACCAACATTTGGCAACAACAAGCACTTCACACTTCATTTAGTTTTGGCAATAAATATACGCAACTGGATTTTACTGGGGCAGTCTCATTGCTAGAAGAATTCATTGGGTGTTGCTGCAAAATAAAAGGTCATCTACTTCAATAAAATAACGAACAACTTCCACATCCCTTTTACGATAAAACTTTAAAGTCAAAAGATAATCGCTGAAAAATCTCATCTGCCACTTTTGATATAGGTTGATCCCTAACCGTGCAATTCAGCTCCTATTTTGTAAAAAGCTTCAATTTTGCAATCTGCAAATCACCCAGATATTATTCATAGTGTCATGATCTTGATCAAGATTGGCAAAGTAGAAACTTGAACGGGTACACAACAATAATGTATAACAGGCTGATGCAAAATCAGGATAGAATCACGACAACTTTTGACGTTTCCATCCTGATATCTCTTCCTTAAAGAAGTAGCAATTATCATCATGATTTTAGGTCTCTCACCACACCATTGCTACACGAAGCTTCATTGACTTGACGCTGGTGAAATCTCAAACATTTAACCGATGCTTATTCAACGTATATTCACCACATAAGAAGAAAACATCAACGCCATCGGGGAAACGTTTACGCTTAGAATTCATGATTAACGTTTTGTACACTTGAAACACAAAATAACAATCAGAGACTAATTCACACATCCTGCCTGGAACACTGTTTGCAAGAGATTGGCTGGTGTTCTTTAAATTCGTATCTCTAAAAAGAAAAATGGTTAAGGATTTCAACTAACTATCGAAACTATTATATAATTTTAGGTAATTTAAACGGTTATACCACAGGGTGATAGGATAAACTAAGAATATAAATTAACAGAGCAATTGTATTTTAAATACAAATAATATTTATTTTTTGCCTCACCGTATTGAATGAAAAAAAGATTAAGATCGATCCAATTGACTGTGTTGAAAGTGTTATGCATCTGGTTTCTCTCCATGTCCGAAAGTGTTCTCTCTGAAAGTTTTTTTTTCTATAATCAACGTGATGGATTTTCTTTCCGGGGCAGAGTTATCTCCCCTTGCATAAAAAGAGACGATCAGAGAGGACAAAGTAGTATTTTTAAAGAAAATTAAATTATTGAAATTTATTGATGTCAAATATCTAGAAAAGTAAATCCAAGTCAACAGAATTAAATACAGTTTCCCATTGAGTGAACCTGATTCACCCACAAAACATTTTCATAACCTCTGCCTTTTTATTTTTATTTTGAGTTGGTCGGTGTGTTTACTAGGAAGGGGCAGCGCGACAGATATACAACACAATATTATTCGATTTTGTTAAACTTTATTCATACGAATTCTAAGGATATACACAAATTGATCATGAATTATACTTGCGTATAAATTAACAATTTCTGATGCTGTCATAACAAATTCAGATAGGTATGTCTGAGTTTAGACGGTAACCATGTCTAGCTATATTTCTTTTATAGGAGTCAAGTCTAGATTCCGTAAACATTATAATTTTATGAGATAATTTATCCAGAGCAAGTTCCTCAGTCTATGTATATGCTTGCCAAAATGAAACGTTGAGTCAACTCTGTATGGAATCAATACATTTAACACCCAGAGCAATGAGTATTTTTAATATATACTTAGCTTATTTTGATGTACTGCCCGTTAATATATTATAATGCATCAGGAAGGATTGGTTCAAGGGCCGGTTACACATATACAAAGACAGTCTTACTAGAAAACCAGTTTTTGAAATTTCTTGTGTAGTATTTACGCTAAAAAAAACAGTGAATAACAAAAATTCGTATATCTTTAGTCCACGTTTCATAATTGTTGATTTTCTAAACTGTCATCCAAAATTCCAGACAATTACTTGGAATGACTTCAGAAAAAGAATGACTGCGTGAAAATAGATTGACTGCGTTAAATAGCCATATACAGAAATATATATATATATATATATATATATATATATATATATATATATATATATATATATATATATATATAGATATATATAGATATATATAGATATAGATACATAGATAGATAGATAGATAGATAGATAGATAGATAGATAGATATTCATCATACCTACTGTGGATTCTCACTGGATGATGGGTCCCAAGTATACGACGAAACGGCCGTCCAGTTTTTTTTCTGTTGAAGTTTCTTTCACACTCGATGAATTACTTCAAATATAATTATCAAATCCTCCTAATAATTTCTATCATGTGTACATCATTGCTTGTACCGGCTTCTAATGCTCTACAGTGAGCAACTTGGTGATAGTAGTCGTAGCTCAAGGAGGCACAGCCCTAAGGTTACAGAGAACCCAGTAAGAGTTCCACCACGAACTATGTGAGCGATCAGACTCAATATATTGAGTCTGATTTTTCTGTATTCTGATGAGGTTTCTTTCAGACTCGATAAATTACATAAAATATAATTATCTATCTATCTATCTATCTATCTATCTATCTATATATATATATATATATATATATATATATATATATATATATATACATATATATATATATACATATATATATATATATATATATATATATATATATATATAGATAGATAGATAGATAGATAGATAGATAGATAGATAGAGAAAGAGGGATTGGATGTAGACATTTGGATATAGAATACGTAGTTAAGAATATAAGCTGTCAAAACCGACATAATTAAATATAAAAATACTGAGATTGATAGGTAGATAGATAGATTACAATACTGGAAATGAATTGTTCCTAATGTCAGGCATTAGGCTTACTCACTCTGAGTTCATTTGATTAATTTGTATTTCCTTTCCGCTAGAGTCGCTATTATCAAAATAAGCCAAATTAGGTCAGAAATATAATTTCAAGAAAATCGCTAATCAAATATAAAATATCTGCAAATATAGACAAGCGTATTATGATATATAAATTATTTTGGGCAGCTGTCATAGTTCATTAAAAACATAAGCAGAATCGAGCAAAACATATATGTAAAAATGACAAGTCTTTATCAGCTGTCTGGAAAGAAATGTCCTGATTCTGAGACATTTGTCGGCGGCTATAGAAGGTTAATATGAATACTTCGAAAACAAACAATAAAAAAACGACACTGACAGATTCAAATATTCGAGTAGACTATGTGCGAGACAGTGAACATTAGTAGTGATTATAAGTCTGGAAATTGAAGACTAAATTCCAGCTGGTTAAAGAAGATAAAAAAAAATCTCTATTTGTTAACATTTGTTTCAAATGTTACTCTGAACATGTTGGTAAATCTCGTCTCGTTTAAGCACCACTGGCATCGCTTATTTTTATTGCACAAAATGAAGCGTGCATTACAAAGCCAAACAAAAACATAAAAATGTTTGTAAAAATGGTCTTAAATACTGCTTGAAAAGAAGTTAGACAAGTAGACTAAGCGAAGGATATTTTCGCAATTATTTGGTTATTAATAAACACGGCACTTACATAAATAAAGACAGAGAGAACAATGATTATAATATTGTAGGGTTTTCTTTCTTTAGATAGGTGTCGTATTTGTTAACAGTTACATCTAGACTCGAAGAATTACTTAATTAAGATTATTTCAAATCCTCCAAATTATTTCTCTAGGTATAACCTTGCTTGAATCGGCTTCTAATGCACTGGACTGAGCGGCTTGCGGATAGTAGTCGTAGCTCGGGGAGGTACAGTCCTATAATTTAAGAGAAACTCGGATGAGTTCCACCAGAGAATATGTGATCGAGCATCGCTATATCGAGTCTAATTCGTTACGTCATCGTCACCTGGCCTATTGGTACAGTTGGTATGCCGTTTGCCTCCTATCATAAATGTTCCGATTCCAATTCTCCGTAGTGGGTGCGAACTGCTGATGATTCCCAAATATATGACGAAACAGCCGTCCAGTGCTTTCCGCATTTTGTGAAAGTTTTCTTCTAGACTCAATCAATTACATAACATATATATAAAATTGATTTACACACTCACGAAATATATTTTACATCAATATATATATATATGAGTGTGTGTGTTTATACACTTTTGATTGAATAATAAAGACATGATATGTCTATCAAACTTTTTTATTCAAATTTTCAAATTTCCAAATTAGTTCTTTGTTATCGATAAATTTCCCAAAGTTCATATTTATTTGTTTACATTATGTTTTTCAAAGTACTTTCGATTTTTGTACATTCGTTTGAAAGAATCGTGGTTTCTTTATAATTACCAATCTTTTAATTTTTTTAATGCTATTTGAAACAATTTAAATTCACACAACGTTCCGTCACTTGAACGTTCAAACTGGAATTATTATTAAATTATGTATATATATATATATATATGTATATATATATATATATATGTGTGTGTGTGTGTGTGTGTGTGTGTGTGTGTGTGTGTGTATGCGCGCGCTTGTGTATGTGTAAATATTCTCAGATGGAGGTTAGTGTATCTGTAGACTTTAGAAACGCAATGATCATCGCCTATATACAAACCTTCAGAGTTTGAAACGCCTAGGTTAAGATGTATGTTTCCTCTTTATATATATATATATATATATATATATATATATATATATATATATATATATAGATAGATAGATAGATAGATAGATAGATAGATAGATAGATAAATAGATAATATTAGTGGTAAATATACACATACATATGCAAAATATATAAATATATATACATAGGTGCATACACATACATGAATATTTTTTAAATAAAAAATATGTTGTAGATTTAGGTACATGGCCGAATAATAGGCAATACAGGTAATGCTAATATGATGTGGTGCTGTGGAGAGACAAAACACGTACATATTTAAACATATTTTTGACCGCGTAATTTGCATTAAAATAATGAATCCAATACACTCTAATACCACTGTGGTAACCTCCCTTGTTTACCGTTGTTATCAGTATAGTGAGTATATTTGAATTCTTTAGATCTATCATCGAAATGAGAACCTAAATGGAACTGTTTGATATGGTAAACATCAAACAATACGCAACATTCATGATTTCACCTCCTAAATTAAATCTATTTCCTCCCAACTTCTCTGATTGTTACAGACTGAATGGCATTCTTTAATCCTCTTGCAGCTTATTGAAACTGCTGTATTTATAGTTATTATCGGACTTAATTATTTCTGGAATACAAGGCTACTGCCACGTGGTTTCATGCTTCTTCGAGCCATCTATGTGAAAAATCACGGAATTCTGACAACTTGATAAACATGACGCTGTACCTGTAATGGAATGTAATGCGTTCTTCTGATCTCATATTCCACTTGTGAGTTTGTTTCTTTCGAAAACTTATATTATGATAATTTAGAGCCTTTTACAATCATTATTTCGATGCAAATAGCGACATGCCCTCCCCTTTAGCGATATAAAACATTCATACGTATTAAATGGCCACATCATCACCTTAACAGGCATTGCAGAATTTTTTTTTAGCTCGTATGTCTTTACAGGCTGTTCAAAGATCAAACTTTTTTTTTTAATTCGCAGTTTTCATGCCAAACAATGCTAGCGTTTCTAAAATCTATGCTATATAATCCATAGGATGATGGTATAGATAAATGCTTTTCCAAGAGGATTTATGCAGAAATGAAGGCAAAGAAGTCGACCGAATTTTAAACTGCACACGTAGGATTGTACTTTTTTTGCGCTGATAATCGCTACGCTATGCGCAGATTCATTTTGTGCGAAGCTGACATGAAATTAATTCTTAGGTTAGACACGAACATTCCCATAATCTTTGCCAAACGATCCAGCAATGATTATATCTCATTTTAAATATTTGTGACCTGTCAGCGACTCCTAAATTTGTTTTAAACAAAGCGATAAAAAATAACGCACTATTGTGGATCCTGGCAAGTCTAAGAAACTTGAGACTAAAAATCATATTCTAAAACAAAAAAAGTAAAGATATTTGTCTATTTCATTTAATGCACTCATTTCAGGAGATGTGTGAAATGTTAGACGAGACGTCCTAAATGCCGGCTCTCTTAACACATCAATGGATTACTTATTCTGATCAAATTACCAATCTTTCTGAGTAAAACAAATATATCTTATTATCCACCACAACAATTTGAACTCTTCAGATGTCTGAATGCCTTTAGCAATACTTTCTATGTAACTGTGTTCAACTCTAATATCAATCTTCTAAGTTTTCTTTTCTTACTACGTTTTGGAGCCATTGGGCGGTAGCCAGCTGAAATTTAATTGCAACGTTTCTACTTTCTTCTTGGTCACTTCACTTTTCTCTCATAATCAATTCTCTGTTGTCTATTAGTTTCTTCCTTGATTGAAGTTTAACATTTTCTTTCTCGTTGCTTTTTCTATTTCAAAATGTTTTTAGTGTGAAAAGTACGGTCACCTTATTTAACATGCTTGATTTGGTAATGTTACTAACTTGGAGTAGATATCTTTAATTTTCAGTGCCTTTAAATGTGTCTGATTATTTTTCTTCTACCCATGAAAATTCTTCCTCAAATCATCCCTACATTTTTTGATATTGGAAAAGCTTTCAGAATGTTATAATATGTACAGGAACAAATGAACAATGTTTTTTTTTCTGATAAATTTCTATCTTATAATAATGATAATAATAATAATAATAATAATAATAATAATAATAATAATAATAATAATAATGTATCAGGATTTACAGCGTTAATGTTACTGAATAAAAAAATAAGTGGGTCAATACCTGGACTAGAAGTATTCAAATTTTACGGGATGGAACAGTATGAACATCACGTAAACTCACTTACAGAGACAGGGCCTCTAAAAAGATTTATGGAATTTACAACACACAAAAGACAAAACATTACAGCTAATCGAACACGCATAATGTTCAAAGACCACAAAAACAGAATGTGCTTTCTTATTGACATTGCTGTCCCTCTAGATTTCCATGTATCTTTGAAAATTTTTAAAAACTATGAATATAAGAGAATCTTGAAATAAAAATAAAACAATGTGACACATGAAGGAATATATAATTTCTTGGCAAAAATGGTCATCTATAATTGTATTTGGAGTACTCGGATTGATTGAAAAAAACTTCTGATAGAATCTTTGATGCGATTCCTGGTAAAAAAAAATGCATTAAAGAAGTAAAAAATATATATTCGCAAGTATAGCCCACATATTACGTAGAGCTTTATCTACGTAAAATGTATGTGATCATGTTTTTTTTTGTTTTACTTTATAGAATTGACTAGTGTAAATGTTATGAAGACTTTTGTGAACTCAGGTCCCTGAGTGGGACTAGGAAGGAAATCAAAGGAAATAATAATAATAATAATAATAATAATAATAATAATAATAATAATAATAATAATAATAATAATGCAAAAGTAACATTCAAGAAAGGTAGAATTACAGAAACACACTTAATAGATTTAGATTTTGTCACAAAGATTAGGGAACTGGAGCATCCTCAAGCTTATAAGTACCTAGGAATTAGCGAAGGAGATGGCATACAACACACGAAAAATGAAATGAAAAAATAAGAAAAGAGTACTACAGGCGTGTACCTCTGGTACTAAATACTGGGCTAAACTCAAAAAACAGAATATCAGCCATAAACACATTGGCTGTCCCTGTGGGGCAATAAAGGTTTAATGTCCTTAACTGGACCATAGCTGAAATTAAGCGAATGGACGTCAAAACGAGAAAGCTTCTCACTTGCTACCGCATGCATCACCCCAAAGCTGATGATGATCGTCTGTATGTACACAGATCCGAAGGAGGCAGAGGATTAGTTCAACTAGAACTGTCCTACAAAACTACAATTGGCCCCCAAAGATACTTGCAAACTACAGAAGACTGGATGATGGTTTACGTCAAGGAATATGAAAGTAGTAAGCGTCTTTACTCCGTAATAAGAGAAGGCAACAAATTCAAAATGGAATTCCAAATTGGCGTAGAGATGCAACTACAGCACAATACACCGAATGAAACTGCAAAATACTTTAAAAAGACAGAAAAGACGAATGCAATCGACCAGATACAGAAGCGATGGCAAGATAATCCGCTTCATGGCCAATACTCTGCCCGTACCAAACAAGCTGAGGTAGACAAAATCCGCACCCATCAGTGGCTACGTAGTGAAGGGTTGAAAGCTGAAACTGAAGGTTTGATCCTTGCTGCGCAGGACCAATGCTTGCTGACTAGGAATTATCAAGCACATCTACTAAAATATTGTGTCGGCCCAAAATGCAACTTCTGTGATAAATATCCAGAAACGATTGGTCATATTGTGCCAGGTTGCACGACATTGGCACCCACTGAATATAAAACGTGGTATGGCAGATTGGGCCAATATCTGCACTGGAAAATCTGCAACTTCTACGGGAAAAAAATTGAAAAAAATGGTGTGAACACCACCCAGACCCGGTTACGGAGATAGGATCTGTTGCAATTCTATGGGACTACAAAATACACACTGACAGTACAATCAAAGCCAACCTCCCAGATATTGTTATTAAAGACCACAAACAAAAAAATGAATTCTTATCGACATGGCAGTCCCTGCTGACTGCAATGTATCTTTTAAGATATACAAAAAGTTGTCAAAATACAAGGACCTTGAAATAGAAATCTCGAAAATGTGGCATATGGGAACATCAACAATCCCTGTTGTAGTTGGAGCCCTAGGACTGGTTGGAAAAGATTGCAGTAGACTAATTGAAGGATTCCTGGAAGTCCATGCCTAAAGGAGATACAAAAAATTGTTCTGACAAATACAGCCCACACTTTACCAAGGGCTTTATCTATGTATTTTTTTTTTTGTCAGTGGAAAGTGTCATGATGCAATTTCAAAGAAATGTGTAAACGCCAGAAATCAAAGAAAATAATAATAATAATAATAATAATAATAATAATAATAATAATAATAATAATAATAATAATAATAATAAAACCCATGATTTACGGAGGGCTTTATCTATGTAAATTATGTGTGATTTTTATTTTATATTTTTATTTAATTTTTTCCGATATGCTCAGAGGAAAATTAGCATACAACAGAAATCAAAGGAAATATATTACTACTACTAATATTAATAATACTAATTCTATTTTTGTAGTTTTAGATTTAGTTGTATTAGACCTCGGCATCCTAAATCTCTTGGTACGTACAGCCTATCAACATTTGATTTCGATTGGTGCATCCTCTTTTGGGTTAGAATATTTCTTTTTGTCCAAACATTGATGTCATTCAACTTGCATTTAATAATGCTGAAGTTGTATGTTACTATGGGTAGAGCTAATGTTAAGTTAGCCTTCATTTTAACGGCCAAGATGATACAAACAAATACATTGGGATTAATTATGAAGAAAAAGATCCAAAAAGAGATTTATAGGTTAGTGCGTCTAGAAAGCGAACTGAATGGGACCAAGCGAATGAAGGATATCAACTATATCTATACACGTCGTAACATACAGTGTCAACATTATTACATGGAAAATGAATGACATTAAAGATTGGACACCAAGACTATAATAATGCTTATCCAAATGAGAATGCACCATCAGAAATCAGAAGTTAATTGGCTGTACTTACCAAGAGATTTAGGGGGCCGACGTCTACTTTAACTTGAACTAACACTAAAAACTAAAACATCTGGATTGGAAGCATACATCCCAAAATCTAATGACCCTCTACTACAAATAGTAAAACACCAAATTCATTCAATAATCAAAAAAGAAGCACTCTTCAAGAAAATGCATAAATTACCGGAAATCATACCAACAAAAAACAGTGTATATTCCATTTACCCCATAAGACAAAAACAGAAATCAAAACAACATGGCTAAATGAAATTACAAAAAGAAAAAAAAAAAACTGGGAGGACAAGGCGTTGCATGGAAAATGCGTAAAAAGAACGAATGACGCAGATGTGGACAAACAGAAAAAAACAAAAGTGTCTGAGGAGCAACGGGTTGAAAGCGGAGACAGAAAACCTAATTATTGCATATCAGGACCAAATCCATCACAAACAAATCCTATCACTGTCATATATTCAAACATAGAACTAACCCGAAATGCAGGATCTGCGAAAATTATGAAGAAACTCTCGACTATCTTATTCAAGATGTCCGTAACTAGCAACACAGGCATAACAAGTTAGTGACGTAACAGAAGATCGCCCTGCTAGAAACAGAGAAACATGCTATCAGTTCAATGACAATTCTCCTATAAGACTTAAGTACAGTAGTTACAGCATACAAAGCAGGTAACATAGCATACCCAAATAATAATAATAATAATAATAATAATAATAATAATAATAATAATAATAATAATAATAAAAAAGACAAGGGACGTGAGACTTATATAACTGAATAGCAAAATACACAATATGTCAGATTAATTTATTAGAATATTGATTAATATTTCTCTTTGCTAGCATCGGTCTTTCAATCAAGGATTTAAATGGTATACTGTTTAATCTTTAATTTTATCTTCAACTTTCATCGGTTTGATTGCTTTCCAAATACCTCATTGATCGTTTTCAATTATAATATGTTTCTATTTAATTATAAATGCAATTTTTAATTTGGATATTTATCTGAAAAAAATGAGGAGAATTCTTTTAAATTTCAATTCATGTAATTCATTTTTTTTAAATATGTAAGCAGTATATAGGAAGAGACACTGTCTTTTAGGAATATATATTTTAACTAGAATCGTTCTATGAACTTTCCAACACAAAAATGAATTGGCAAATAATTTATTATTTCCAAAATTCACATTTAAAAAATTATGACATTTGTAAGCATGAATAAATGTCACTTCATTGAACACTATCAAAAATATAACTTCAACTAATCCTTGTTTTTTTTTTATTTTGTGTTGATTGACTATATTATGAAGGCTAAAAGTCATATATATATATATATATATATATATATATATATATATATATATATGTACACACGCACACACACATATATATATATATATGCATAAAGTATATATATATATATATATGCATAAAGTATATATATATATATATATATATATATATATATATATATATATATATATATATATATATATATGAAGAAATTTGGATTTAGGGCATGCTATAGTTACGGTATAAAGTGCTCAATATCAGAGATAGAGCGTATGTAAATATAAAAGTGAACATTGATATCAACACTCATAGACGAAAGGTAGTTTCCTGCTAGACGTTATCGCGGCCTGACGATTGCGTCTAGCATGAAGAAGCCTCTCGTCTTTGAGTGTTGATTTAATGCTTACTAATTAACACACACACACACAAACACACAAACATAATTTTCACATTATTTTTTTAATTTAGTTTTTACTTAAAAAAATCAACAAATATGTGTTCATATTTTTTAGACTTATATGAAAATGAAACAGAAGTTAATGCAGTGCCAATGAAGAAATTATTTCTGAAGTGAAAAAAAAATAAAAAATTATGTCTGTTAATATTTGTTGTCATTTTAGTAAATCAAGGCAAGTAAAAGTGTTGTTATCTATGTCGGCAGTTGTTTGTTCTGAAACCCCGGAAATAAATTTACAGATTTTAAATATTTCTCTGATGTCGAAAAAAATTCAATAAATGAATAAAAACACAATTTATATTATATACTTATATTTATAAAGTAATTTATATGTGTCCACTCTTCAATAATTTATTCACTGTCTGCTCGTCAGAGAGAATAAAATCTACTATCGACACACACACATAAAACACACAGATACACACGCACACAAAACAAATACACACACATACAAACAAACACAGACACGAACAGACACACACATCATAGAATAAAACCCCCCAAAACTTGTTTTCCTATTTATCTATTTGGGTGTATATATATATATATATATATATATATATATATATATGCATGAATATATGTGTGTATGAGTGTATGTATTGGATTCTATAAATATAAAGATGAATTAGATAATGAATTTTCGATGTTTTTTAGCATAATAATTTATCTTCCCATGATATATATATATATATATATATATATATATATATATATATATATATATATATATATGTGTGTGTGTGTGTGTGTGTGTGTGTGTGTGTGTGTGTGTACACGATATATTCTGCGTATGATGATAACCTGCATGCGCCAGCAGGTCTTCTGGTCAGGAGATTGGAGGTTATAAGGAGCGTAGAAACACCTTTTAACTGATTTTTATTCCTAGCTCCACTCCCGTGATGTTACCACGTGTTAGGGTTCCAGCTATGGACAAATAGTTCATTTGTGTAAATCTATGATGCCTTTGTCCAATATCTGTCGGCTAGTGGTCGCGTAACTTGTGTAGCCGAAAGCTTTTTTCCACAAGTCATTCCTTTTTCGGAAAGACACACTCGGAACAATCTGCAATGGAAGGGTCTACCCGTCTTCTCGTGATAGCTTGCCACTGGAAGTTAGTGATGTAGTTGCCGTACAAGCCTACATCGCTCTAATTCACTAATGTACTGATATCTTTTTAAATCGTCTTATCTTATGTGTTATCGCATCTTTTATTAAATTCCTTTGTCGATATAGAAATGGCGAGGTAGGAAGACATGACGAGTTGGATGCCTTTAGTCATGAATTTGCATAGAGGTAAGAGAAGTTTTATCTAACATCGCTATTTTACTTACTGTGGATGTTCCTGTGTCTGAGCAGCCCTGTTCAAGGACAGCACTGTTCATCCGGACTTATCGGGAAGGTGCTA
Organism: Acanthosepion lycidas; assembly: GCA_963932145.1. NCBI lineage: Eukaryota > Metazoa > Mollusca > Cephalopoda > Sepiida > Sepiidae > Acanthosepion > Acanthosepion lycidas. Next base: position 92,895,231 of record OZ010594.1, read on the forward strand.
GAAAAGGTTCATCAATAATTGCTTGTCATCACCTCAAGCTAGTCAGTTTGGTGTCTGTTCAGTGTCGACAGGTGAAAAAAAGGGAGAATTTGGCTTTGATATGTGCTTCTCTCTTTCTGACAAGACAGGCTGCCCCTCCAGCATATATGATCGTATCACGAAGCTGCATGTCCCACCTTCTTGTCGACGTTATATGTCCATCCTTTCTGTCTATGATTCGACACTTCAAGCTTCTGATGAAGCAGTTACGCAGTTCTACGGAGCATTTCGAGAGATCATAATTGACATTCCAAAAGAGAAAATGCGAATTTTACTCGGAGATCTCAAAGCCCGAGTGAGTAGAGAGCACCAGGTATGCAATGAAGTTGGTCGCTACAGAATTGGAAAGGTTAATAGTAATTGTTTGAAACTACTTCATCTTTGTTCTAAACTCGAGTTGGTTATTTGTAACATAATCTTTCATCAAAAAAAGAAAACCAAGATTACATGGATTCACCCAAGATCAAAGCAGGGACACATTAATTGTATCCTTGTTTGCATTTATAAGGGAAAAGGATACAAGATGGCATAACACTCCTTGAATATGTTGGAATGGACTTGGTCAGACTTCCCCTTAACTATCTGCTTCAATGATCGACCATATCATTACCAGAAGTTGTGATTTGAAAAATGTCTACAGTGTCCGTATTTTACGCAGCGCTGAGTGTGATAGGGATCACGCCCGGGAAATGTTTAAATTTCAGGTCTGAAGCAAAGTACGTATTGTAGGAATTCAAATACCAAAGAATATGAATGTCGACAAAGTGAAACAACCTGGGATCCTTCAGCTACTTTCTGATGACCTTAAAATCAATAAATTCGATGGATCTTGGGATAATTTAAAGGATCAGGTCGGCACAACCTACATTGATATAATCAGACTAAATCAGAAGAAACTCAAAGATTGGTTTGATGATAACGATGACAATATAAGCCAGCTGTTTGAGACAAAGCATTCATCGGTCAAGTCCTGTATTGACCATAAACTGAATAACAGACCACATGTTGAAAAATCACTTAAGATGTACAAAGAAAATTTGCAAATGGTGATCTAGCATATCAGATGCAGTAGAGGGGGCAGTTAACCAACACAACATGAAGCAACTCTACTATCTTTCGCGATTTGTATTTGGTTCACCTTCAGCTTCTCTGGATCCACTCAAATCGCAAGACGGATCAGTGTTAGTAAAGGGTATCATCAGTACTCTACAGCGGTAGATGAAAATACGATGGAATTTTACCATAGTGTGACATCATCACGGATTTTGATGTTTTACCATCTAAGGAAGAAACTGACCTGGCCATTAGTCAGATGAATGCCGGTAAAGCACCAGGGGTGAATGACATAGCTGTGGAACTACTGCAGTATAGAGGGGTAAATGTGACTGTGCATAGTTTATTCGTGAATGTTGGGAAGGAAGGCCACTTCCCCCTGATGGCATTAATGGTAACCTTGTTTACCTTTATAAGGGATAAGGATACAAACCAAATTGTGACAATTACAGTGGCATAATCGTCCTTGAATCTGTTCGAATGCAAGAAAATGTTTGGAACAGAACATGCCCCTGTACCATCTATTCTTATATTAGATTAAGTCGTTTGATAAATTCAACGGTGAACCTCTTCGGAAATTCCTTGCTAAATATGGGTACCTATGCATTTTATTAACAATTTTAAGGGGCTTCAAAGCAATATGAAAGCTTGTATCAGGGTTAACGATGAATTGTCAGATGAAATAGCCATTGACAACGGTGTTAATCAGGGAGACATTCCCGCGCCTATCTTGTCCTCATTTTGCTGTGACTCTCTCAAACGCGTTTCCTGATTGCAATATTGGAATTGGTCGAACGACCAATAAGGTATTCAACCTCCGAATGTTTAATGCCAATTCCAAGACATTCAGTACCATTGTGCGTGAGATACTGTATGTTGAGATGCTGACATTGTCGCAAATTCTGAGAGAGATATAGGAATAGTGATGATCCGTTTATCAGATGATGCTACTGCGTTTGTACTGACAATAAGCCTAAATAATATGTAAGTAATATTCACTTGCTTCATATTAAACACATACGCACACGTGCAGATTCACAGCGACACACATATATATATATGTGTGTCTATATATACATATATATATATACATATATATATATATATATATATATATATATATATAGAGAGAGAGAGAGAGAGAGAGAGAGAGAGAGAGAGAGACGCACAAGTCTTGCTGAACGGCATAGTTTACAGGGTGAACACATTTCTCTTTTGCCTTAATCATCAACCAAGAAGCATGAAAATCTCATTTGAAAATTAAGTTATGTTTTGCAACAACAAATTGCAAATTTGGAGTTGTCGCTTTCCATACATGTGATTTCAAGGGGAAGAAACATTAAGAATTTTTCGCCTGATGAAAGAGGACACATGCGTGAGTCCTTTTTTACTTCATGCATTATCGATGAAGTTAGTGTCTTACGGGTATGTGGATGTGGATGTAGAATATTATTCAATCGAAGATTATTAACGTTTCACAAATCATTTTAAAGGCTCACAAAAACGCAGGCATTCTCATTCACAAAAGCACTGACAGTTACCAGCGCAGAGAAGTCACATATATAACGATATATTTATCCAGCTTTTCATATACATATATAAGTACGCCACACGCAAACACACACAAAACTATGTATGCACACACACATACGCACACACATACACACACACACACACACACACATATATATATATATATATATATATATATATATATATATATATATATATATATATATATATGTCTACATTTCTGATATGAGGCATCATGTACATTATTTACATTATTCGGATTATTGTCCCCGTCTTTGTCGCCATATTTATTACAACGTTTCGGCCGTTGTACGCTCCGGTCGTCTTCAGGTGGTTGGAATGTCGAACTGAACACTGGGGTAGACTGTTCTAGTTCCACGTGCCGTGTCTAATGGATGTCATTTCTATTTTCTCCTTTTAATTTACCTTCGAAGTGAGCGAAATAAACGGCTCAGTTCGATATTACAACCAATTGAAGAACGCCGGAGCGTACAACGGCGGAAACGTTGTAATAAATATGGCGACAAAGAGGAGGACAATAGTTCGAATAATGCAATTAATATATGTATGTATATATATATATACATATATATATATATATATATATATATATATATATATATATATATATATACGTATATGTGTGTGTGTATGTGTGTGTGTAGCAATATAAGCTTATTTATGTACATATGGTTATATATGCATGTATCTGTATTTTTTACAATGTAAGTAACCCTTCCCAAGGCTTAGGGGCCACTTGACATTGAGAGTTACGTTTGGTGGCATTTTTATGTATAGTTGAGTTAGGATACTATAATCCCTAGGCAATGAATAGGTTAAGATTTTAGTAATCAGGGAACGGTCATGTGGGGTGTCGGATCCAAAGTTGTGTTGTTCCCAGGAAGAAGCTGTTCGAGTGGAGCATATTTCTTCTGATTTAAAAAGCATAATAAAACCCCTTTTGTCGAACCAATATAAGAAAATGCGAGTGTTATAATATTTGAAGGGTTTGTCAATCTATCAAATATGACTGACGTTAAACTTAAGCTAAAGGAAGAATAAAAAATTAAGGAATTATTTTACATTAATGGTTCATGAGCTGTACATTTGCTGTGATTTGTAGCAACATATGTTAAACAGGAGCGGATGTAAATCGATACATATTATTCATTATACAATGTCACACTAATAACCGAACACGAATACATCTTTACAAGATGTTATTAACACTAACAGGGACTAATGCAAACTTTTATTAAATCCAAAAGAATCTTACCAACAGAAAAGATAAACCATATAAAATGTAACACAGTTCAAATAAAAAAAAAAACTCATTGTCAAATTTCAAGTTTAACTGAATTTTAATGTAAAAGGAAAACTATGATTACAATTTCTTTTTAACTCGGTATTTGCTTTAATAAATTATTCGTATCTTACATGATAATTTGAAATGCTTCATGTGTACACAGAAAACAGGGTTTATATGAGGAACTACATGTCTTTGCAGTTTTTAGAAAATCAGCTTAGGAGTTTTATTATCATTTTTCTAAGTCCAAACACTTTAGAAAGAGATGTGTTATTAGTATAATATATGTTGATATCACCTAGTCTTAAAACATACTTAGTACAACCAATACACAACAGAACTCTCCGATTTTCTAATGTACAGGTAGAAAAAAGAAAAACAAGGAATGTAGTTAAACATTTGCTTAGAAATGGGCATTGGTGTGGATTCCTACAATTACATTAGACATTATCTTTAATAATATTGGATTTGGGCCTTATATTATGATCCTGATTATTAAATTGCTTTAGAGATTTATTGTTGTGAAAATCTATGATATTCTCAAGATAATTGGTGCAGCTATAACATAGTTTTAATGAGTCTCTCTTAGTTATTTTACTAGGATGTTTACTTTTAGGAATATTTCTATCCGATGTTTATTGTATTAAGTACTCTTTTAAATTAAATGGTACGTACGTTGGAATTGCACTTTAAAATAAAATACTAGAGAAGCAATGTTGTATAAATTATATTTTAGTAAAAACATTAAAAACAAAAATTACCTTATTTTAATTTTTTGAGAGTAAACAAGAAGCATAATTCTTAAATGTCATAACAGATTAAAATCCAAATCCAAGGCCTTCGGATTGCTATTTTTGGTGCAACTCTCTGGTTGAACATATCTTCAGTGATGTACCTATACTCACCACGCCTGTCCGAGCTGATTCGAATCCGCTCATCTATCCATTCACAACAGTGTCTATGTGCAGAAGATATGTTATTTGCCCACCACAAATACAATCCATATTGCTTCAGAGACCAGCATATATATATATATATATATATATATATATATATATATATATATATATATATATATATATATACACACAGTTTGAATATAAAACATTTCATGTGACCTGAATAAGCAATAAATGAAAAAATGTACTAAATGAGAAACAAATTAACAAAATAATAAAATTAAAGTCTATTCATAAACACACGTATATGTAATAATAATAATAACAATAAAATTATAATAACTGAAGGAGAAATGATTCAGTAAACAAAAATAAATATGTTTAAAAATGTTCAGAAAAAAACTCAAAAATGAAGTATAACTAAGCGCATTCGCATACTCAATTAGTCCTGCTGAATAACTTAGCCATTACCTTTTAAGAGATTACAATACAAATTGCGACGTATAATGCACTTTTGACCAGCATTTAAAAAAAGACGAGCCAAAGCATAACACATATAGCCTTTAAGCATGAATTTGACCACCATCGCTCAATGTTACTGCAGAATCGAATTTTATATTAATACATAGGTTTTATTCCTGACAAACGTTAAAAATAATTCATCATATATATATATATATATATATATATATATATATATATATATATATATATGTATATACATATATACATATATATATATATATATATATATATATATATATATATATATATATATATATATGTATGTATGTATGATATAACGATATATAATTTTGTAGGATATAACTATATATAATTTTTAGTATTTCATCGGACTGGGGTTTAATGTTTTTACGTCTACACATGCTCACGAAACGAGAGACGCTGGTAGTTCCAATTTTTTTCAAGAACATTATTGAAAGAAGAAAATATTCTTTCAAATATATTCTCACGCGCGCATGTGTAGAACTGAAAACATCAACAATGCTCAATCTGATAAAACGCGTCAATCACAAAACATTTTGCCCCGCTTTGACACACAAACACTATACACACACACACACGCACACACACACACACACACATATATATATATATATATATATATATATATATATATATATATATATATATATATATGGTGTTTGTTGATGTCCATGCCTATAACGTCCGGTAAGATAATTACACTTGTGGTCGTCTGTAATCACTTTTTACTTCCCAGTCAAAATTGAAAATGTTTAATGAAATGTCCATCGATATCGTTATTTTTTTCTTAAACCTTGTTCTTGTTAGGTTCTCTATCAATAATAGTTTCTAACAATCAGTAAAACCACTGTGTCTTAGTAGATTTATTGCCTTAATTAGAGTGAAATGCAAAAAATATATATTCGTTGTTATTCTGTCCCACTCCGCTTAAATTTCCTCACATTCACCAAGTCCATATTATACCCAAGAAAAATTCAACTGACTCTTCTTAAAGCTCTGCATAATTTTCCTGTTTGTACCTATTTTCTCTAAAACATTTTTCACTTGTGAAATACGCTTCCGGCTTCTTCAATCCGAGTAAACAGGGATCTTCAAATTTTAAATGCAATCTCAATGCTTAAATTCTGTTTTCTTACGTTTTACTCTGTTATTGTATTCTCGATTAATAGTTTTACGTGCAAATTTGGGTGGGATATATATATATATATATATATATATATATATATATATATATATATATATATATATATATATATATATATATAGTATAGGTAATAAATCTGTTGGTATATAATCCAGGAAGATTCTAGTAATATCAAACATTAAAAATGATCCAAAAATATCTCAATTATTATAACTGAGAATATCAATTACACAGATTATCCGAAATTACCTCATATGTGGATAGATCTATTTCTATCTACGCGAAGTATATTAATCTTATTCAACCTCGGTGTATGGAATGTAGTCTCTGTCGAAATTAGAGATTTAATATTTACCTTTGTGAGCAACGGAAAAATTGATACAGAACATACGCATTACGATATCTCAGTCTGACGAAATGACTGGGTTTGTGGTAAGAGGAAGTCAGAAAGAATCAGTCTTAAAGGGAAGAGCCTCTACAAAATAAAACCGGATATTAATATAATGACCCAAATTTGAAGTGAATAATGGTGTGTAGAAATGGAAGAAAAAAAGATCAGGAATAACAGAAAATACTATTTTAGATTATTTATAATAAGTAAGAATATATTGACAAAAAATATATTAAAGAATAAGATAAATTGAAGATAAAATAAATTATTCAATCATAACTGTAAAGATACGTTAAATTGTTAATAAAATTATACCATCCCAAGTTTTATTTTTAAAAAATTATGACATTTATATGGAGAGAAACGAGTAACTGATGAAGGAAAAGAGATTTGATTAATATATATATATATATATATATATATATATATATATATATATATATATAAACATAATTATCTAAAGTACTTTATATCTATTAAATATATACGTTTGTGTAAAAATATGCTTATATTCGTTCTCGCTTTTCACTCTAGAATATACATATTTTAAATTTATGCATATAATTTTTTACTGTAAACGTTGATACAAAGCGTTCATACATATCCGAGAGCGCGTAGCCTCAAGTATGCATGTGGGTCTATGTATATATATATATATATATATATATATATATATATATATATATATATTAGTTTTAAATTTGAATTCGAACGTTATTTTTCATGAATACTTGCGAAATTCTGTAATATTATTAACAACATATTCACATCCTGATTAATATAGATTAGCGACTATAATCATGGAAATGATGAAATGTTATAATACTTTTCCCTGATTGATATTTATTAATTTTGTCTACAAGAAAAATTCAGTCGTTTAAATATTAAACAAGTAAGATGTTCAGTATAAGTGAAAATCTAATAAGTGTGATTCTGAGTCTTTTTAAAAAGTTGTTGGTTTTTCACAACTCATCTCTCTCTCTCTCTCTCTCTCTCTCTCTATATATATATATATATATATATATATATATATATATATATATATATATATATATATATATATATGTATGTATACGCAGTTCTTCTCATATATATTCATCTCCACAATTACAAATAAAGTTCGATGAACACAACGTTTCGTGGTATCTTCATATTCATTTTATTTTTTATATAAATAAGAAATAATGGATTTGAAACAACGTTATTATAAATATGTAATGACGCATTTTTCGGTCATATTCGTCTATTCTTATTCTTAATTTGCGATAAATTATAGTCTCATTTTTTGCAGATAAGTAGACAGTCTGCCTTGGCAAAACTGTGTAGAAAGCATAAATTATTATACGTTATAATTTTTTCATTCGTGATGATGTAGTGTACTATTTTTTCACAGGATAGATTACCGTCTTCCTTTTCCTGATGTCGTAAATCCATTATCCATTGGTATACGTCAGAATTGTAGCACATTAGGCATAATTGCTAGCCATTAATGAGTTTTCTATTTTCTCTCGCGAAAATTACTTCGAATGCAATTGCATGTTACTTTTTTGGGATCTTTTTCTCTCGATTCATATATTTTTCAACTTTTTTTCATTCGATCATATATGGCATCGTTATTGTTCATTTGGAAAACATTTCTAACATGCTCTTTTTATAAGGCATAAATGTACTTGCTATCTAAAAACTATAAAGGACGCTAAAAAAGGACGCTAAAAAAAGGACGCTAAAAAAACATTTTGTTTATTTTATGTTGTTTCGTCCATTCATAAAATGAAAATTTAGTCTAAAAATAATGCAATCACTTAAAAGATATTTTTTACACTAGAGGACATTTTTTAAGCTGATGTTGCACAATATTAGAGAATTCAATAAACATTTGAAAAGTTCTACAATTTCTTGTGGTGTCTAATGTTGACATTTGAATTGTACACTAGATGTCCTTAATAAGGAAATAAAGATGAACTGTGAAATATATCTCACCGCTTATACAATTAATATATTTATATATTTTAAACATAAATAAAATTTATGCATATTCATTTTCAACATAATGAACTGAGTGTGATTTATTATTATAAGATAATAGAAGAATATTTAAAATTGAAATAAGAATAGAAATAACGCCAGACGGAAATGTTAATTAAAACTGAATATTGAAAATTTGTTGGTGCAGACACTTCATTTCCTCTGTGAACAAAGCTACAATTTGAAGAGGTAGATTAATTATATATTAATAAATATACAGTTTTCCTCACCAGAATAACACGCACAACACAATCGTCAGGTGCTGATATGAGAGTCAGTATTTTGATTATAATAATTTATAATAGTTTAAAAATCCTGCAAAACTGTGTATTAGCCTATTTCCTTGTGATAATTAGTAATTAAGTAGAAACAAAATTTACGAGTTCAAAATTGCAAAGTTTAATAAATTTAGTGATTCCACTTTTTTTTCAAATAATTTTTTATGTTGTATTTTTCTACTTAATACATTCCTTATTTCCATGTACGGTAGACTGAAATTGCCATTATTATAAAAAGAGTTTTGTCCCTTTATTCTAATAAATAAACATAACAGTAAAACATAAATAAAAGGTTTCACTCAGATTTCTAGTAATTTTCATTTATGGTCATCCGTAGTAGCTGTCATCACTTGTCAATCAACACATGGATCAAGTATTGGATCAAAATTACGGTACCAACCGTTAATAATTCGTTGTATATTTCTTTTTTATGCTATAATTAAGTAATATTTTTTTTAAATCAGATTAATTTAACATTAAATTTTCTAATTTTACTAAAATGACGTGTCAGAATTTTTTTTAAATATTTTTAAAATCGATAAATTTGTGTTTCTTTACAAATTTCTTAAAATTAAGAAAATGGCGGGTTTTTTGAAAATTTAAAAATTTGAAATTAAGTTTGACATTCCAATGTATATAGTTTCTATCTGAAATATACCAGAATTGTTTACTTAATGGAAATAATAAATTTAATGATTCAACTTTCAAGTAAAGCAAAAATGAAATCTTCAAGCATATTTTTTCATTTTAAAAAATGCATTTTAAACTTAGGTATCGATAATTTATGCCGAAAAAGTGGAGGTACCTATATTTTACTTAATCTCCCTCCATAACGATGTAATTATTTCCCGTATGATGTAGTTGAAAATGATTAAATTCCATGAGGCGAGACTTACATCTACTAAAGCTGATAGAACAACTAGATCCTTGAGAAAGGAAATGTCACATTCACCCCTGAGTATTCTGACCAATGAATAATTTTAATCTACTTTCTGAAATGTAAATACTTTTAAATATGTAATAAAAATGCTGAAAATAAAATTAATATATGATTTTTAAAATAATAACCACTTCCATCAGTTATTGCTTAATCTCAACTTTACTGAACCTAGAATATTTTCATGCACATTGGCACGCGCGAACAGACACAGACGCATACAGAGAGAGACACACACAGAGACAGACATATACACAGACACACATATATATACATATTATATAGTAATTATATATATATATATATATATATATATATATATATATATATATATATATATATATATATATATATATATATATATATATATATATATATATATATATATATATATCTTTTTGCCCACGTCAATGAAAAATTAATTTAATTAGAACGTTGACTTTTCGCGCTCTTAAAATTTGCTCAAATTCCTTCCTCTACGGTGAATTCGACTTTATAAAAATGACTCTTTCTAAATATGGGTATCCTTTGGACATTTTGGATTCCATTATGCCTGATGTCATGGATAAATTTAGTAGGGATAGACCGTATGTTGTTAAGAAATGTCCAATTTATTTACGACTTCCCTACATTGGCAGAGAAGGTGAAAATTTAGCAAGACGAATTTCACATTCCATTAGTAAGTGTTTTTATGCTGCTAATGTGCGAGTAATATTTTTTACCCGATCAATTCTTTCTTCCAGGCGTAAGGTTTTCTGCCTCCATGTCATATTAATTCTGTTATATATAAATTTAAATGTGGTTGCGGATGTGACTACATAGGCAGAACGTCCCAGCGCTTGGATTTTAGAATTAAACAACATTTACCCCTCCAAAATTTTAAATCCGGCCGCTAACAAAAGCCAACTAGTGAATACATCCGGGTCATCTATAGTGGAACACGCTATAACTAGCAGGGAATCTGTTGCTGGTTTGAGTGATGACTGTTTTTCCATTCTTGCGAAGTCACACTCCGCATATCATTTGAAGGTTCTTGAGTCCATTTGCTTCAAATCCCGCAGGCGGTCTCTCAGTAAGCAGAGAGATTGCTTGTTGGGTTTGAATGTGATTGGGCTATAGTTATTTCCATCATATAATTTTTTTTGCCCTCCCGCCCCTCATTGAATAGTTTTTTGTTTTTAAGTTTATGAATAAAGAATCCCAGTGTATCAAACCTTAGTACTCGGACGAAACCGGTTGTTTGTTTTAGTTCTCAGTTTTCATAATTATGTCCTTTCCATTCCGCTTATTCCTTGCTATATATATATATATATATATATATATATATATATATATATATATATATACACACACACATATATATATATAAACACACACACACACATATATATATATAGATATATATATATATATATATATATATACATTTATATAATTATATTTATATTATCTTATTCTTCAATTTATTTTTTAAAATAAATTCTTACTTATTATAAATAATCTAAAATATTATTTTTTTGTTAATCCTGCCCTTTTTTCTTCCATTTCTACAAACCATTCTTCACTTCAAATTAGGGTCATTATATTAATATCCTGTTTTATTTTGTGGAGGCTCTTCCCTTTAAGACTGATACATTCCGACTTCCTCTTACAACAAACTCAGACATTCCGTCAGACTGAGATATCGTAATGCGTATGTTCTGTATCAATTTTTCCGTTGCTCACAAAGGTAAATATTGAATCTCTAATTCCGACAGAGACTACATTCCATACACCGAGGTTGAATAAGATTAATATA
>OZ010594.1:92912140-92937140 GCA_963932145.1 Acanthosepion lycidas
TGAACATTGAACACTTAGAGGCGACATTCTGTTTCATACTAGACGCAATCGTCAGAACACGACTGGTGTTTTTTCTCGGTTATAACCGAGAAAATAATGCCATCTTGGCCTAAGCATTGCATCTAACATGAAACAGACTGTCGCCTCTAAGTGTTGATTCCAATGTTCATTCTTATATATATTTGTATTGTGTCTGTGTGCGTTTTTTGTGTTTGTGTGTCTGTCTGTGCAAGTGAGTTTTGTACGTACGTGTTTTTATGTGCAAGTGTTTTGTGCGTGTGTATACACATATATTGTGATATTGAAGACTGTATGTAGTAGAAACTACTATATTAGTCGCGGGCATGAAAAAAAACAATCAGTAGACTAATGGCACTCATTTGTTTCAAATGAAAAAAAAAATATAGCGGAAAATTATGTAACGTTACGGATTTATCGAAAATACACAAAATCGAAAATTATTAACGATGCCCCTAAGATCCACTTCAGCCATTTTTTTTAAAAGGTATCGACCCAATCTAGGCAGTTATTCGACTAAGTCACTGGGTTTGGAAGAATTATGAGCAAAATATTAATAATGAGTGAGAAGATTTAAAGCGTAATCTGTAGTACAGTAGATATCTATTGACATTGCATTTAATTTTTTTTAAGATTAAAGTTGTCTCTGATGCATGGTGCCGGAATAGAAATCCACATACGAGAACTTCAAGAAAATAATGTGTTAGCGTAGAATTTACTGTTACATCTAGATAGCTCAACGTAAGTCTAGTACTGCGCTTAAAGACAAGATTATATATCCTAGCGAAAAGATCATTCGAACAATTACCCTGAAACTATTTATTAAGATGAAACGGGGAAGCAAACTTAAGCTGTCTGAAAAATGACTGAAGCTGATTATTGCTCATTCTTCTTTTAATTATATCAAGGAGATTAAGGCAGATAGCAGGCTCATCTGGCCATATGTGTCAGTAATATTCTAAGCAGAGATGAATGGTTGACTTATAGATATATATTCCTGGCTGAAAAATTGCCTCTCACGGCATAGTGAACTATTTTTCTTAGCAGCTGATCTAGCATTGGTTTCAATATAGTCGTACCACTTCATCTCTGATGAGAACGTTAGCACGAAAAAGCGCAACGAGTCATTTTCTTGGAGGTTAGCATCAGCCATATTGAGAAAAATCAGGAATGTTTCTATCAGATGACTAATTTTAATTTTAGTGGCGTTAAAATTAACAAGACATGTTTTGACGCAGTTAAATACGTACTTGAATCATTTTGGACATCGGTTGCCAATTTGACTATATTGGAGTGATTAGCCTTACCATTCTATCTTGAGAAAGTTTAACTTTTCAGCTTGTAGATAAGAGCTTTCTGCCAAACCCTCTCAAATGCTTACGGGATATATTATGTTACAGACCGGACTTCACTTTTTTATCCACAACATGATAGATTCTTCCCGCAATTATCGGAAGCACATCAGCATTTGACCATGAGAAACGAAAGTTATATTGACTGTCAGAATGAAGGCCGTGTGTTGAGGGACAATGAAATAATTCGGTTTTGAGATGTTCCCCAAACACATGTTGAACGCTAATACGCATATTTTAGGAAGGGCCTGATGATTCAGGAGAATTCTAAAAAAAATGGAACAACTGATGATTAATTCCAGCAGTCATGAAATCAGAAGTCAGCGAAGAATTTCTTATAGAGTTTAGAGAGAACAGAAGCCAGATCTTGAGTACATTTCTTAATGACTATAACAGGGAAACTATTGTGACCATTTGCTTTATGGTGATCTATATTAGAGATGATGACAGAAACCATATAAGGGTTTATATGCATAGCACAGAACAGAAATTCTAAGAGGGAAGTTAGGCAGGGATTCCTCGGAGGAGAAAGGAATGGTGTTTAAGTAGAATTTTCTGTGAAAGCATTCAGCTTTATCAACAGAGGATTTCAACACTTCAAACTGACTGATGAGAGGAATATAGACCATACTCTTATTTATTACAATGTAAGAGAATCGCAATTAATCACGATAGTCAAAGTTGTTAGATGCCATGGGTTGCTTTATTATTTTCACTATTCAAGTTTCGATAATTTCATGGCATTTTGTACATTAATTGCTGTCCAAGTCAGATTTTACATAATCCTTGCATGATTTTTAGAAATTTTAGAAAATCATAAATATAATATTTTTTAGAATTTTTTAATAACACATTGTGAAAAATACTTGTATTTCTATACTCAGACTGATTTTAATATTTTCAAGATGGTAGAACCGGGGTACTAGAGCAATGATAATCGCAACCGTAAATGACCGACCCCTCAAGCAATTGCTTCTTCTGTGGAGTGTATCTTTCCTAACATGGAGATGACAAGGCAGCCCATGCTATCATGTATCCAGACCTCCTGTCATCTTTCTCGCCATTGTAACTATGTCAGCGATACCAGTAACCGTTACTCTGAAAGAAAGAGTAGCCGTCTTTAGAAAAGATGAGCATTTAAGAGGATGATATAAGTGATCCAGTTTACAGAGGCACAGCTGAAGAGGAAAGCCAATTCTATTCAAACAAATGTCATCAGACATAATCCGTGTACTTTGTCTTAAAAAGTACCGAGTTTCTGAATTCCAGACTCCAGCAATGGAATTTGCTAGATGAAAGAGTACATGTCGCAGGTCAGAAAAAAGGTCACTGGAGTTTTTATACAGCATTTTTTCCCTGTCTGTGCATTTAACACAACGTGACCGGTCTCTTCGAGGCAATTGGGATCGTCTCTTTATTGACAGCTAACGCAGGAGCCTCGAACCCGTTTGCTTCATAATAGAAACTTTTGACAAAAAATCCTTATTTTGACGTAAAATTAATACACGAAATCGCGTGACCACAAAAATTTAGATGATTAAAAATCACATCCACGCCAATTATTTTGAGAAAAAGATTTAATTTTCAAAGAAATATTTTATTTTTTATATAGTAACATAAAAACGAAACACATTGAAGTACCCGAGAGATAGCTAAACATCTACCAGACGTATATGTGTAAAAGTGGACGTGTTTCAAACGCAGAGGTTCCAAAATACAATCAAGTTCGACGTATAAACACGTCTGTTGATGTTGTTTTAACGAGTTAACATGTCCATGTCTGAAAAAGAAACATTCTGTAAAAAGGTATATACACGCCCACGTCGGGGAAGGGATTCAAAGATATCAATCTGTACCAGATTCTGTTCTGCATAAAATAGAAATCCGACCATCTTCAGAACCAAATCGAAATATAGCCACAAGACCCTCCATCACAATTTACATTTTAATAACCTTAGACGTAGGTAATAATACTCTAAGTAAATAAATATTCTTACACATACGGATATATATATATATATATATATATATATATATATATATATATATATATATATATATATATATATATATATATATATATATATATATATATATATAATTTAGCACTTCTAAATATATTTTAAATTGAGTAATGTTTAATGACACGCTTATTCTAAAAGCAACAGCCACCTGCGTTTATGCGAAGCTCTTCTAATAAAATGAATGGCGGACTTCGGTTGTTTGGTGTTTGTTTACATTTGTAAAAACATACGCTAGATTTGGTTGACTCATTCTCACAAGGGAAGATGGGTCTGTGGTAGAGACTTTGGCTGACATCAAGTTGTTTGGGTTTCAATCCGGACTTGATGTCTTCGGATGCCTAATCGCACTAAACCACTGTTAGGCAGCGAAACAGTATGACATCATATGTATAATTAGATTTTACAGACGTTTCAACCTCATAATCTCCGCTTCTACAATTGCGCTTATCCTAATATTTTATAAAATTTCATTTTCTTCGTATAAAATTCCTTTCCATATCAATATCCTTCGTTTCCCAAATTGTTATTCTCTTTAAACTTGCCCCTTTTTCCTTCCATTTTTTTAATAGCATCAACATTTTACCAATATTTCTAATGCTACGACTGAAGAAACTGTTATAAAAATTACTATCGGAGAAAAATAAATTAGACTCTGCGCCTGTGGTATTTTTTTGTCCAATATCAAAAATTGCTGCAAAACCACATTATTAACTTATAAACCCGAGTCAATTTCTTAAATAACATTGTCAGATCGAAACATTCAGATAAATGTCATGCAGGATGCGAAACCGTTTAGAAATATAGAAGATGCCCGTTGAAATCCAACCGCTTTATATCATCAATGGTTTAAAAGCCTGTGCGCGAGTGAAGCCTGCGGGTTTTGGAAAATAATCCTTCTTTAAACATTGTGGACTGGTGATGCAACGGACTGTAAAAATGTATATATAAATGGAGGATTCTGCTGTTTTTTTCTTTCTACTTATAAGTTACCAGCAGCTCAGTTCTTAGAACTAAATAGCCTCACAACACGCACATATGATTTGGTTATAGATGTAAAGTATTGTGCCAAAATCTCCATACTTTTTGTAAGAACTGAATGAAGAAAACTAGTGCGCAGCGGGACACAAGTTCCCCAAATTATCCAACTCATCATTTGAATACATATATTCTTCTCCTCGACCGGTAGCCGCACATAGGTTGTACTAATATTTACCCATAGATTTACGAGAACAGCTGGATCTACATATTTTTCCAAATGTATTATCACATAAGTGAATATTATGACCTCAACTGGAATTCAAAATGGTATATACGTACAGACACACACACACACAAATTTATATATATATATATATATATATATATGGAATTCGAAATGGAATTTATATAAGTATATATATATATATATATATATATATATATATATATATATATATATATCGGAGAGAGAGAATCATGCCAACAAAGTGAGATGTTTTTGAAGTTGCTCAATGAAAATAGTGGTTCGCAAACCTTGCTACCCCTATATAACAAAACTTTCTATTTCAGATGGCTGTCAATATATTTGGACCCTGCTGTATGTAACAAGAATATCATATGAGATCTAAGCACAATTAATTACTCTTGTTTCCCTGCACACTTATATATTTGAAAAATGCATTACACTAGTTCAAGTTTTGTTTTATTTTATATAATCACTTGTTATTTGAAAGAATAAGTCGTTATTTTCATGTCAGCAGAAATGAATGTCCATTATATTAAAACACATTCCTATAAAAAAGATACAAAAAAAGATCTTGTCCAAACAAAAGGACTATAAAATTGTTAGTTCCACAATCAAGCAGGAAATTTTTTAATACAATAAAATAAAGTTCGTCGAGAGAATTATTCGTCACCACTGAATATTTACATATTTTCTACCAATATTTGAAAATACATACGGATTTTTCTGATTCTTTATTTAATGCTGAATAATTCATGATTTTTTTTATAATGTCCGAACTATTATATTGATAGTTATATGTTTTTATATAACTGGTGTAGTAAAAAAAATATTCTACCTTTCACTTTGGGAAAGTATGAAATAATATAGCTCTAATGGCAATTGTAATGACTTTTTTTTTTATAAATTTGAGATTTAATACAAACACACTTTGAAAATGAAATGGTATTGACCTGATTCTCTAATATTCTAAAATCTAATGAGGAAATCAATTTCTGAGTGTCATGTACTGCGATAAGTCATTCGTTCTGCAAATATGAAGAAGACGGCTGACCCAGACAAAAAGATCCGAATGAAGTTAGTTTATGCATACAAACTAGGGAATGGATGTAAACGTCGTTCCAAGCGTGTACATGTTCCTTGTTCAAAGATGTACAGCATCATTGAGAAATACAACGAGAATCTTTGTATTGAGAACAAATTAACTACTAGCAGAATACTGCTAATTTCTGAGAGAATGGAAAATAAAAATTTTACTGACGTCTTCAAGAATCATCGCTAAATGATAAAGAATATTGTTATTGATGTAAAGAAATCAAGGTTGAATCTATTGACGAAACCAAGAACTAGATGCTTTCATCGAGCAAATCTTGGATATTGTCACCGAAGGAAAACTCCTTTGCTTAATTCTAAACAACAAAATGCTGATTAGAATGTAAATATTGAAACTTAGATTATGTTCAAATGAAACTAAATTAAAAATGTTTGTATGCATATAATTCCGTTATGTATAGATGGATGTGAATGAAGCTCACAGACAATATATTTAGCCTCCCTACAATTAAACACAGAGGTCGGAGCATTCTGCTCAGGACATTTTGATGCTTCTGGGCCAGCAGAACTAGGGAGAGTAAAGGTTATCATGGTTAAAGATGGTTATTTGGCTATGCTTAAAAATAATATAAATCAAAGTGGACGAAAGCTGTCTGTGGGGGTGACACCTGACATTGAAACAGGAGAATGAACCGATACACACAGCAGGAATTTATCAAAATACTTTGATGAGAGCAAAATTAATACATTGGCATATCTAGCATAAGGAAACCACCTAAACCTCATTGAATATTTATGTGAGTATTTGAAGAAAATTCTAAGAGATAGAAGTCTTTAGAGATTAGAGTAACTAGAATCTATTGCCAAGGAAGAAAAAGGCAAAATACATACCAGTGTGTGGAGTAAAATTGTAAGGACCATCAAGAAAGTTTAATGTTGATAATCAAGAATAGAGTTTACACAAGTGATTACTGAGTCAAGGCGGGCAATAATTTTGTCCTGTGTTAAATGTTATTTGCGATTTTTGTACAATTGTTTGATATCAAAATAAAAATGTTGTTGTGCCTATCAATGAATATTCTTTCAAATCAATTATTTTATCATCTGGGTGAATAATACTGTCCACAGCTCTATATGTATGCGTCAATCTTTGAAGTTTAACAGTATTTAACATTTCTAAGCTCACACATGCTACGCGAACTTGAGCAATATAATATAGTTATTTCCAAGCGTAGCTTAAATGTGACACAAGGCCGAAAGTAAGCGGTACCTAATAAAGACCGGAATTACTATTCAGGCTTTATTGTTTTAGCGAGACAAGCTTGCTAACAATTACAACGCCTCGGTGTGCCCAAGCAAGAGAATATAGACGCCTTAGTGCGTGCTTTTTATGTGCATGTGTCCTCTTTCCGTATATATTATAGTATTTAGTATGTAGGGCAAGAGAACACACAATGAATAAAAATAAGTATTGTAATAATTATTGGCTTTTGTTTATCTAAAACATGGCGCGATTTGCAAGGTTTGGAATCATTGAAATATATTAGGTCGATAAACATTGTCCCCGGCCAATGAGAAATGCATAAAAAATATGGGTTCCAAAACGCGATTGCGTCATGTGTGATGGATTCGAGTGCGATTCCGTAATTTATAGCGCACACATAAACATATAGACCACTTATTTATATAGGCTGGGCAATGACGCTACTAAGATGCAATTTCAGTGCGTGTTAGGTTATATGAAGAAAATCATATTATGGAGGGTGAAAATTAAAATAACAAGAATTAAGACAGACGATAACAATTGACATTGAAATTAAACTTTTGAAGATCAATGTTTACTGGGAAACAAAATTTGGGCAAAGATTTTTCAAAATGAGAAATGTGACAGAAGAAAATGTTAGCATATAATCTACACATATATGTAGCCATTTCAAAAGTAAAACGATGAAATATTTTCACTAATCTAGTACTGCTCATAAAGGCATAATATCTCTTTACACACACACAAACGCAAACACACACATACACACACACACACACATATATATATATATATATATATATATATATATATATATATATATACATCGAGAAAGACACAGAGAGAAATGCATACACAAACATGTATGTATGTATGTATGCATATATATATATGCATATAGCATGAAACAGACTGTCGCCTCTAAGTGTTGACTTCTATGTTCTCTTTTATATATATATATATATATATATATATATATGTGTGTGTGTGTGTGTGTGTGTGTGTGTGTGTGTGTGTATACCAAGATTTTGATTCGTGAAAACCAGTTGGATGTTGTCAACATTTTATTCTGTACTTATATTGTCGAAGCATCAGAAAAATTTCTAAAGAAATTTTTGTCAACGTAATAACTCTCTATGTAACATTTGAACAATAAATAAAAGTTATAAGCAAATATCCTTAAACATTTCAAATAGGTTTTACATAGAAAATAGGTGAAAAATGCGATTAGTTTCAGGAAAATATACTGCAACATAAAACAATGACAACCGAACTGCAAATAAAGAATCAGCTATCAGCAATGTCTTTAGAACCAGCAAGTCAAAAGCAGAACGAAGCTATATGAAAATATGATGTCAATCCAATAATTAAATTTATTAATTTAAACAGAAAAAACAAAATTGAAAAACCGATATATACTGTTAAAATAAATATTATATATATATATATATATATATATATATATATATATATATAGAAGAAGATCTACATAAGAAATATCGGCGGGAAATTGGAAGCAACGATTTTATAACCATCGCCAATCCTTCACAAATAAATCAAAGACACATCAAACTGCACTTTCTAAATATGATTAGGAGTTGTTGGAAAGCAAATTAACCCCACAAGTAAAATGGAGAATCGTCTCAAGAGCTCGAACTCCAATAAACTTCAGAGACCGATGTGATTTGTGCATTATAGACAAAATCCTAATAATAAAGCATAACGATCCGGACATATTGGTGAACAAACATAACGAGTTGATTTTTAAATGTAGACATAAAAACCACCTTAATTTAACTAAGTATATTTAGAAACAACTATATAAAAAGGGAAAATATTAATTTTGTTTTTGAAATGAATATATGAACATATGGATACTATACTTGTTAATATGTACTGTAAAAAGTAGATGAACTTAGACATTTATATGTGAATTTATATATATATATATATATATATATATATATATATATATTTATATATATATATATATGTATATGTATGAACATTTTGAATAAGGGTGCTTATATGAATATATGTACTTGTATGAATTGTGGGCACATATGTATAGAGGTATGTGTGTGTTTATATGTATATATATATATGCATGAGAGTATAAATATATATGTATGGGTTATGGTTAGGTACTAGCGTTGTTTTTGTGCTAGGTGTCATTATATGTATATGTATATATATGTATATATATATATATATATATATATATATATATATATATATATATATATAAGTGTGTGTGTGTATGTATATATATATATGTATATGTGTTTTACATATCTGTGGGTGTATGTGTATATATAAATATATATTTGTGGGTATGTGTATATGTTTGTGTATATGTATATTGTATGTATATATATGGATATATATATGTGTATGCATAAATCTATATATGTGTAGTATTTTGAATATTAAATTACTTGTAATCTGTACATGTATATAAATGTAAATATCTTAGAATTAATATTTGTAATATATGTGTGAATAGATGTATAACATTGTAATATAAATACATATGCATGTGTGGATAATTATGGGTAGAATTCATTTCATATGCTTTTTTATGAATATAATTGTGTATGTATATGTAGGTATATGTATATATGTATGTATGTGTGTGTATGTGTATATATGGTTGTATATGTATATAAGAGTGTGTGTGTATATATATGGGTATATATGTATATGTATATATGTGTGTGTATATATATATATGTATACGTATGTATATATGTTTATGGGTGTATATATGTATATATAGATAGAGAGATATATAGACGGATGTAGATATGTATGCATATATATGTATAGATGTATATGTGTGTGTGAACGTGTATTAAATCTTTTTTTTTTTAAATGGAAGTACATGGGTCATTCTAATGGTGTTTTAAATTTACTCTTTTTAGTATTTAATATCACTTTTTCTTTTAATGTTCTATAATTAGAATTATGAGAGTGTATATTTATCTTCTGGAGAGAGAGTTTCATTTCAAAATTGATAACTTAATTTAAGTTTAAATATACCACTCTTTAACTATTAATAGTAATAATAATATTAACGAAATTCCTTTAATAATGAAGCATTTCAGAAGTCTCCTAAAGTTAAATTTTAACTATGAAATCAAACTAAAATCTAAATAAATTTCAAATATTAAAATATAGGTATTGATTGGTAAATATATATATAGATAAATTATGTATGAAGGTAGATGAACATTTGTGTATATTGTTACACGTATATCTATGTGTCTATTTGCACATGTAAATAAACGTTTGTATATATGGGATTTGCATGAATATGTTTGTGAAATATAAGAAGAAAACAACATCTTTAATATTACCCTCAAATATTATTCAATAATGAAACCTAGACCCTAATTAAATTTACCCATATAATAATAAAGAAAAATTGCATTCATAAATTAGATTAAAAGTAAAACTAATAAAGATGTTACCGAAAACTTTTTTTACAACATTAAGAAAGTACAATTGGTCGGGTAAATAAACTATGATAATTAAAAACATTTCATTAATATGTTCTCTATAAATATACTAATAAAAATAGTAGTTAACTTATATTAAGTCCCTAAACTATTTACTTAAAAAATTAAATATTTAAATTGATAAAAATCATCATTTTTTTAAAACATCTAAATTTCTATCAAGCATTGAAATCTATCATTTATATAAATTTATTATAACACAATTACAGCCTCTTTCGTTTTACTTCCCTCTCCCCCTCTCTCCTTGTCGTAACACTCAATTGTATATATCTGTATTACTGTCTTCTGTCTCCTCTCTCTTTTCCATTTTTCCTTCCCTTTCACCCCACTACCCTCCTATCAATATATCTATTTTCTGTTAAGTTAACCATTTGAATAGGTCAAGGTCCGGTTACTCATCATACCCCAATATAACGCTCGCTTAAGAGAGATATGAAATTAACCCCTCCCTATAATCTACCTCGTCTCTTTAATTACAACCCTGAACGCCCCTGTTAAATTACAAATATTACACTACCCATCAATTTTTAATCTCATTTTTCCTTTCATTTCGATGTTGGAAGTGTTACCTGATGATCCGGAGTCGTTTAAAAGGATTTTGGTGAAATAAATTATTGTAATGGTACTTTAAAGTGGTCTGCTTTTCATTAAATATTAGCTCTGGATTCACATTGAGCTCTCAGGATTTCTTCGTCCTTGGAATTACCCATACGGTTTAACAAGTTCTTAATACTTATATATATATATATATATATATATATATATATATATATATATATATATATATATATATATATATATATTCGAAAAGCTAAGGAGGATATTAAGGAACATAAAATACATTAGAAACATATTTTTTAAATATAATCAGTTCTCGCATATGACAACGATGTCTGCTCAAACTCCTCTACAGACAATAATTTGAAGTAACAAAAATCTGGTTCAGCAGATGGATGTTGGGGATACTATCGACCGAACATATGGATATTTCCAAGTTTTAAATAAAAATAAAACGGAAAGAAAAATACTTAGCATCAAGAAGAGACAGTTTATATTTCCTTGCACATTATGGTTTTGACGAATTTGAATATCACAGGAAAATTTGAAGGCAAGTCGGACAGACGGACAAACATAGTCAACTATTTATTAATCATTTATCCCACGCAGGGCAATGACGCTACTAAGATGCAAATTTAGAGAGTGTTAGGTTATGTGAGGAAAATCATATTATGGAGGGAGAAAATTAAAATAACAAGAATTAAGACAGACGATAACAATTGACATTGAAATTAAAATTTTGAAGATCAATGGTGACTGGGAAACAAAATTTGGGCAAAGATTTCCCAAAATGAGAAATGTGACAGAAGAAAATGTTAGCATATAATCTACACATATATGTAGCCATTTCAAAAGTAAAACGATGAAATATTTTCACTAATCGAGTAGCGCATAAAGGTATAATATCTAGATACCATACACGTAATTTTATCAGAACAATGCCCATGTTGTATTTATATGAAAGGTAGAAGGAAGCAACATGACCGCAGTAGGAAAGTGACTGGAACTGAGATGCAATATGAAGACCAATAACTAACAGTACAGATTCTACATTGTATTATTTGTGTATTTTTATTTAAGAATATCTAAATAATTTGAAAGAATACCAGGCCAATTCAAAGGAATGCTATTATATATATATATATATATATATATATATATATATATATATATATATATATATAATAGCTCCAGTGAGGGAAACTTGGGGTAGACTTGCATTAAAGCAAACGATCTAAATAACAGGTATTCATGACAACATTCTTTTTAAGTAATGATACAAAAGACTCCATCAGTTATGCCGAGAAATAAAACAAAAATTCAAACTGGCAAGAAGACCAATATGCCAAACCAATATGCTTTTAAAATATACAAAACAGCCCAAGATTCTGTATATAAATATATATATACTCATATATATATATATATATATATATATATATATATATATATATATATATATATATTTCTTATTCTTATACATAAATATTTATATATATATATATTCTTATATATATATATATATATATATATATATATATATATATAGATGCTTATTCTTATATTTACAAATATATATTATTATACTTATATATATATATATATATATATTCTTATTCTCATATATTTATATATATATATATATATATAAATGGTCTGTGGAATGTTGAAATTTTACACCTGGTGCTAAGTTTTATTTCATGATTATGATCCGTTAAGTAATGTACCTTTCTCGATTCCATATATATATATATATATATATATATATATATATATATATATATATATATATATATATATATATATATATTTCTTTTATGCTGTATTGGCCATTACGTTAATATCTTTTTAACAATTTTTTTGATAAGTGCTAAAAGCTAGGACATATAGATATTATATCGGCAAATTTGAAACGAATTGCATTGCGTTTGAGATAAAATTCTAATGTGATGTATAATATTTTAGCTCCATGCATTTAATCTTATCGCGGTTAAATGCGTCATCCTTTAATTAGAAAGCGGCTATACTGTTTTGCATTTACATTACTACATACCCCCAAGTAAAAATGAAATAAAAAAAAATTGCAAATTTCCAATACGCTACTGTCAAATAATCCACAAAGTTTCCAGAACTTCATATAATGCCTATAATCATTATCTGCTTCGTGAACCTGTGTGATCTTACTCTCATCGAGCAAATGAACATGTAACCAGCTCTCTCCACAAAAGAAAACCTAAACCTTCATTTAAGCGTATTGTGGCTTAGGAAAATTACTCCTGATGGATACCATACCTCTGCTTGGTCAGACCCTTTTAACTGATGCTTCGCATTGCTCATGGATACATATCAGTTCATATCATCCAAATGTAGTCTCCGATGGGATTGTTGATTTCAAACTCGCTAACCCATCGCTCAGTGATGCCTTGGGATCACCTCACTGAATATATTGTCAATAGTTAAGACCCAGGTGTGAATTTAAACTATCAACTGGTGCAAACCTTGGAATCATTGCACAGAGAATAGCCCGTATATCCCGCTTCCTGATGTGATATATTTTTTTTTGACTGTTTGAATTTGGTGTAAACGATCGTAGTCAAATGTTACAATTACTATTCTTGTATTTGTTGTCAAATGGGAACTAGAATTATAAAAGCTGGCTGAAGAATACAGTGAAATATTTGCCATGACTTGGATTACCTAACGAAAGTGAGGTGAAAAAATATCTTCATTTCTTTAGAGTGAATGGCCAAATAATAATGCATTCATAATTTGCAGAGTATCCAGGAAGCATGTATATATGAAAATACATGGAGAGGGAGAAGAAGCTGTGAGAACAAAACAGTTTAATCAACATCTACCACTGACTCAAGTGGTGATCATGACCCTGTCATATGCAACGTAAAGGTAAAACTTACAAAATTAGGAGAATTTCGGTCACATGCTTTCTGTAATAATACGAGACGTCGTTTTATTAATAGAGCATATTAAAGTAAATCTTTCAATAAATATTGGAATCTCCGTAAAGGCTGAAGAAGGTGAAATCACAATGAAGTCGTATAGATGTTTACTTAGTTGCAATATGCTACGCTCGATGATAATAATATGCTGTTGTCATATGTTTGGGCTACCACTTAGAATTTTGCAAAATGCTGTATGGGAGCCGAGAAGATACAACGGCATTTCAACTGCAGCAGCAATAGACGTATCAAAACAGCCTCTGTAAGCGCAGTTACTGTGACAAGTAGAAGCAGCTATAGGAAGACTCATAATCATTCAGAGTAGTTTAAAGCTCTATATTCTCCACTCATTTATCCATGACACTATAGCCTAATGGATTTAAGTGCTGGTTCGTGAATTTAGTGATATAGTGATTGCTAGAAGTGTATAATTAAACGCGGAAGAAGATTTGCAAACAAAGATTGAACAGGACTAAATGAGAACTAGACAAATCGAGCATGGTGAGGTTCTATCCCGGGCCTCATGATTATGATTTCTAACCCTTTTCCCCGTTTATAAATAACATAAATAATAACCTACTTGCATGAACTACAGACAAAATAAATTACTTTTGCCGAAGTACATTAAAACTTATAAAGAAATATGGCCACTTCTTATGTGTGGTTACAACTGCTTCTTTCTTCGTCTAATTCTACCAGAGTGTCATGTTTTTTTTATTTTTTTGTTTTTTTTCGGGAATATTCTGCGATGTATACGCATGTCATTGTTGTTTATATCCACGAAAACTTTCAGTCGCCAGCGAATCGTTTCTTGGGTCACCTAATGATTCTTTCATGTGATTTGACCTTCTTTATTGCACTTTGTTAGCTATCTATTTTTTTCCTTATTGATCCTGTTCTTCCTATGGATGTTTCATAATAGACATTATATCTGACAGTATAAAATTTCCTCTCTCATTCCGTCCTATGTCAAATACTGATGTTTTAAAGATTATTGCTTAGAGTGGTTCAAGCTGTATATAAAAACAATGAAGTTCAAGATTTGACTTTGTTAATCTCGAAAAGCATTTGACTGTGTTTGACATACGAGATATCTTCACAACTTGAACGGTTTTGAAATTTCTGGACTAAATTTTCAACTGATTCATATCAATTCGTTAATTCAAAGATGATGGAACGGCTACACTTCTAGATCTTTCTGCACTAATAAACTTTCCATTAGCGCTTTATCCTTGAACCTACACGTTTCCTCATTTTGATTAATGACATTCTTGATGGCATCAGATTTAAAATCTGTATAAGTGCTGTTGATACAACTACTTACTTCTGTCTTAACAGTAAGTTTGATCAATTTGATGAGGTCAAATTGTTAACTGGTTTAAAAATAATATTTACTATCAGCAGTAATTAATATCTTATTAATTTAATGCCTCCATGAAGAAAATGCTCTCAGTCAATAATTTAAGAGACCCTTTTCTGCTTTCAATTAACATGGCTGATGCTATCCCCAAAGAGAGGGACTTGTTGCACCTTCCTGGCTAACATCTTCCACTGACATGAAGTGGAAAGATTACATTGAATGAGTTGTTTGGTCGGCTGCTAGGAACAGAGATTCAATGTTTGTGATAGACATTTTTTCTCGCTAGAATCTATCTTACATATTTATAAATGAACCATTTAAAGTTGCTTTGAATATATCTGCCACATATGGTCTGTTGCTCGCTCTATATATTTGCAGATTCTTGATAGGATCCAAAGTAGAAGGTGGCACATCAACGGCAATCAGTTTACAACTACTGTAATATATCTTCTCCTAGCCATTATAAATACATTCCTGGTTAGTCTCCAGATGAAGGTTTATCTATGGGCTCAATGCTTTTAAGTGAGTGTTTGCAGTGTTTTATTTTTTTTTAAGTCCCACACTGATTTAACTGATGTTTGTACCATAAGAAATGGTCGTGGGGATGGGGGTATTACTAAAACTATTTATTTTAGTTTCATGTAAATAGTTTTTTTTTATTGTTATTATTATTCATATTCATAATCATTGCGTATTAACTTTTAAATTGTTGTTTTATTCCCCTCTCCCACACAGACATGAATTTTACATATGGGGAATAGTTAGGATTTTCTTTGAGACAGTGAGTTATTATAGCGGACATATTAATTAAGGTAAGTAAGGATATGTTGTTTTCGTGGTAAGGAATACTGTTGTCTGTTTGAGTCAGTGATTGTGGCTGGCGTAAGTTTAATGTTCAGATAAATGAAGACGGCCCTTTTCCCAATTCCCCCGTTTGGACCTGTGGTACATTTTCTATATATTTATACAAATAAATAATAATTTTATCAATGGTACGTAGACATTATGAATATATGGACAGTATTAGATTTACGGCAAGATATCTTAATTTTCATAAATGTAACAGTAATTTATATATTAACAGTTTGTTCTATCGCACTTCTTGCTTTCCGGTCAATTTCGATATTCAAAAGGGTAAATTCAATCTCAATAGTTATAATTGCATTTAATTCATGTTTTTATTATTCTCTCTCCTTAATAGTCTTTTTTCATGCTTTCTAACAAACCCTTGCAACTTCGTGAATATATTGCCTTGATGGGGTTGAAATGATTAAACAGATGAGTAAGGATAATTGGTTCATTATCGCCTCCTTTAAATTCCTTATTTTAAAAACTGACATTGTTTTAAATTTTGTCAAATAATTTAGGCATTATATATATATATATATATATATATATATATATATATATATATATATATATATGTAATAATATATTTTCCCATGATAAATTAATATATACTTTCGGTGTGGTTTGCAATATTCTTAACAAAACGTTCAGTAAAGCCCGTGGATGTTACCGTTGATAATTATCGGTGAAAATTCGAAAAGAGAGAAGCATCCAAACATTACATATTGACGTATATTAGCATGTAGGAAAAGTCCTCCGGCATGAGACGTGAATAATTTCCTGAAATACATTTTCATCATGAACTATTCAGTGACAGCCGGCGACAATTAACGCCGCTGGATAAATATTTGAGGCGTGATGGGCTACTCATCCAAATTCAACCGCTCATCTCAGAGTAAGTTTACACAACGCAAGTAGAAAGTTGGAAAAATCGATGGCTACTAATTTCTTGCTAAAAGGCGTGGTACTCTGGGTAAATTGTCGATAGTGCAAGCCGACATAAGCGAAACTATTTGCTATGGATGATGCGTTTCCCTTATTTCAGAACCTGTTGTAAAACTCCTTAGAGAACTAATGAGGATCATTCAAATCTGGCTATTAAATCAACAGGTTGGTGTAAAAATACCCAGTCAACGTAGGTGAAAGCGTTCAATTAATCAGTAAAAAAAAACAATGAAATTTTGTTTTTTATTTGTTTTCGGAAAAATTTACATACCTTGGTAAACGAAATTCACAATACTGTTTGCTGAATACACACACACAATATATATATATATATATATATATATATATATATATATATATATATATATATATATATATATATATAAGGCTATATATATATATATATATATATATATGAAGAAATATAGTCTTAATGTGTGCTATATTTATGGGATAAATTGCTCAATATCAGAAATATAGGGTGTGAATTATAAAAGTGAACATAGAAGTCAACATTTAGAGGCGGCAGTCTGTTTCATGCTAGATGCAATCGTCAGGCCACGAGTGCTGTTATTTTTCTCGGCTACTTATATATACTGGGCCGTAGTGCATTGTGGGTAGTCTATTTTAGCGTTTATTTTACCGGAAGTCGTTTGTTTGTTTAATTATTTTGGGGGATTAAATTATTTTGCATGTTTTTATTTATTTTTCATTTTTATATCTTATGTTTATTGATTTTTATTTTTCCATTTATTCTAATCTGTGTTTTTATTAACGTAGTGAAAATTTGGTTATATCGCTTATTTAATAGTATTGTTTTGGTGTGGGAAGATAGTTAAAGCTATTTATTCACTTTTTGGGTTGATTGTTGTAGTTTATTCTAACTATTATATTGGCGGGAACAGTTTTTAATTTGTTTATTACTTCACGTTTTTATTTGGATTGATATCTTTATTTGTTTTTCTAAAAGTTAGTTTATCGGGATTGGTTTGTTAGTTTATTTATTTATTTGTATGAATTTGTATGAGTTTATTTTACATATTATTATTTATTTGTTATACTGTATATGTTCTCTTTTCGACTTTTAAGTAATGTAATATTTTTGTCTTTTATCGTTATATAACAGTTATAGCTATTTTTCGTCCGATTTTTGGTTTGATGTTTATAGCCTAACTAATATTTTAGTAATAATGGTTGGATAATTTGTTTATTATTTACTTTATTTATTTGAGGTCATTGATTTTTTTCTTATTTTTTATTCTGTTTCTTCTATTCTAATAGGTGTGATTTGGTAATTTGTATTTGATTTGGTAATATACTTTGTTTATTTTATTGTCATTTTAATTATTTATTTATTATTTTATTTTATTTTTTTCCGTTTACAAATTTTAATAACGCAGAAAAAATGTATTCATATGTCTGCATTTTGAGATGATCTCGGCTCTTTATTTAATAATTTATTTTGGTCTGGTAAGGTAATAATAGCTATTTTTTTTCCTCCAAAGAAAGTTTGCAACTTTTTGATTGTTGTAGGCTGATGATCTTTCCCTTATTTTCCAAGATATTTTTGGTGTGATATGCGTTTTGTTTTTAATTTCCCAGATATACTTAGAAAATATTGTGCTGTTCGCATATTTACTATTTGTGTAAGATGATTTTTGTGCATAATTTCTTTGTTTCCAGTGACCTTCACTTACTCCTATATATACTTTTTCTTCATTATCTGGTGATTTTATCATAGTTTGATATTTTACGTTGTTTTGTAAACATTTACTGTTTAAAGGACATTCCTTATTTATTCTGCAGTTGCAAGTAAGTTTAATTTGTTCGTGTGGTTTGTTGATAATTTTTCTATTGTGCTTTTTTTATTATTTGTGACGTGTTCCGTGTGCAGCTGTAGCTGATGTTTACTGTGTTTTTGTTGAATATTTTGTGTAGGATGCTTGATTCCGGGAAGTGTTTGTGTAAGAGTTTGAAGAATATTTTTCCTACGTTTGTTTTAACGATTTTGCTGTACGGTGGGTTGAACCATATGATATTTCTTTTCCTGCTGGACTTTTTTATGTTCTGTGTTATGTGAGTGTGGAATCCGTTATTTTTTACATCTTTATTATTGTTTTTCTAGTTTTGTCTGTATGTTGTTTGTTACAGTATCTTAAGATTATGCGACCGTCGTCCCTCTAGAGTCCTCTGTCATTTCTATCTTTTATTCTTACATATGGTTGTAGGCCGAAAACATTTATCTAGGAAATTAAGCATTCGTACTGCTGAATATAATGTAGAGGCCACTATGGCCTTATGTAATAATATTAACACAGTATATTGATGTGTATTAAAAAGTGTGATAGTTTGGAGAACTTTAGTAAAATGCATTTTTCTTTGTAAGAAAATTAATCAGTTTCTTAAAATTTCTATAGTTGAATGTTAAATGTTTGAATATAGCAGGAGTTATTTATTTTAACTGCTAGTTTAATGGTTTAAGACGCGTTTAGAGAAACTATTTGATTACGAGTAAATTGTAGTCTTCGCTTGAAATTCGAGAAGTAGTATTTGGTACTAAAAGTGTAGATTTTTTAGTTTAACATTCCAATTTCTTAATCAGCATGTGTTGAAATGTATACGTGCTCTTCCGCCATGCTGTTTGCGAATAAAAATCACACTGTTAAAAATTGATACGTTTTTGTGTCCAGTTCTTGAAGAGTGAATGCTTGTAGATGCCCGGATTTGTTCGATTTTCATAGATGTTCGTAGATATACGATGCTCGTATGTACGTACGTATGTGTGTGTTTGTGTTTGTGTGTGTGTGTGTGTGTGTGTGTGTGTGTGTGTGTGTGTGTGTGTGTGTGTGATTTCCCCAAAAGGAAAAAAAAACGCGATTTATCAACAGAGTTTACATCACTTGACTTGTATGTGAGAGAAAACAAAAAGAAGTTTTGAAAATGTGTCCAAGTATTTATAATTAATGTAAATCACGTGATAGGCTCGTGAACACAGAACCAGATTTTGGAAGTAAACTGAATTTGAACAAACTGCGAAGGCGTTGAAACAACTTTAACATATATTAGCCAATCAGATGTCGGAGAAGGCTTCTGTGATCAACTTTGGTGCTTAGTTTGCGCAAAATTGCCGTCGAAAGAAACTAATACATAGTAAATGCAGTGGAATCTTTTTTGACAAATAGAACTAGCTGAATCGAAAATAATAATAATATAACAGTGAAATGGAAGCTAAAATATCCCGCCCTGATTGAAACTTGGGGGTGGATAAAAAGAGAAACTTTCAATATGGAATAAGTTGTGATCTGAATCGTGAAAGTCTCTAATGATCGCCGCTTGTGAAATTTGATACCTGACGTGTTGTTATCAGGTGTAGGTCGCCGAAAATGATTCCTTACGTATTATCAGGTGAAGATGCATAGCTGATTCAACAATTTGCAATGTGTCCTCAGGGTGCTGAAGTTATATTCGGGATGAATGTATAGCATACACTGGAAGAATTATATCGTATGTGTCATCGAAGAGCATAGGTGCCTTGAGGGAGAATTACTGCTGTCCGGCACTATTTACTGGCGATGATTTCTTTGCCAAGCTCTGAACCAGAGACACCATTAAAATTGTGCCTTAACAAAATTCATCTGTCAGTATGGCTTTGTCATTCTCAGCAAGGCTGGGCTAACATCGCACTTAAGAAAGCACAAATAAAATATGTATTTATCTTACCTGATTTCCTCCACAATAACCTCTGCTAGCATGCATAATTGTAAAACGAAAAGTACCATCGACTGCTGACCCTCATTTATCGTTCACAAATCTGAAAATCTACTATATATATATATATATATATATATATATATATATATACATAATTGTATAACAGTATTTGTACTTGATTAATAGATTTTCGCTTTTTAGGTTCATTTGAGAACAAAATATATACTGAAGGACGCTGTGAAACTGATTGAAAATTACCATAACATAACCAACAGTATAAATCAGAGATGTTACATGAAAATACATCAGCCATTAATTCTCTATGCAGAATTAAGTCTGCTTAAATATATAAATGTTATCAGGGATTATCAAAAGATAATCGGATTTTTTTCTTTGCTTATTAGGTGAATAATTCCCGAGTGGAAGATGAAAAACAAATTAGATTATTATTATAGCGGAGTCTGAAGCATTCACAAGTCAATACAAAATCTCCATTTTTAGATGTTAAACAATATATAGGATTCATATATGCTTGCATATTAACGCAAGAAGTGGATTCGTGTAGCTGTCTTCTAATTCTGAGAATGTTTCTCAATTATTTCTCTTGGAATAAGAAGTATTCTGCATTACTCTGATTACAGTCGGCTTTCAAAAGTTTTAGGCAGCCTTGATTACAGCAATTTTGTTTTGTTTAATAAAGTCTCGTTTTTTTTCAGACAATACCGTGTTAGTATCAAGCTACTCTCATCTATGAACAATAGTTAACTTATATCTTTCAATGAAAGTTCGTGGAAATAAATGAGTGAATTTCAACAAGGGCAAATATTAGGATGACATCAGTGTGGCAAGTCAAATAGAGAAATTGATGATTTTTTTTTCCATTTTCATCATCAAACGGTTAATAATATTGTCAAAAAATTTAATGAAGACGGCCATTGTCGTATGAAACAACGTCCAGGAAATCTAAGCATCGTGTCTGAGCGAACGAAAAAGACAGTGCATAAGGAAATCATCAGAAACCGTCGTCAGACCATCAAAGATGTCGCCAACAGAATGGAAACGTTACCATATGCGGTGAGGAAGACTACGAAAGAGCTAGTCTATCAAAGAATCCCTTGATTTCAAACCTTAACACGAAACTTCGTATGTAATGGCCAAGATAATTTGAGAGAAAAGTTTATTAATTTTGGCAGTCTGTAATTCGGCCAGATAAACGCACATTCTGCCAGATAAACGCACATTCTGCCAATATTCGAATTCGAATTTTATATTTGGAGAAATCAGAATGAGACTTGGAACACTGAATGTCTGCAGTCGATTTTGAAACATGGAGGGATTGGAGTAATTGCGTGGGGCGCTGTCTAGTTTGCAGGAAAATCTGAGCTGATTTTTTTTTTGACGAGCGGTTGAAAGGTGCAAAATACTGACAAATATTAGAGAAAGAACTACTCCAACAATTAGAAACCAATGAGACAAGAAATCCTTCCTTTTTTTCAAGAAATCATACGGGCAAAGGAGCAAAGGTCTGGAAGGAATCGCAAGGGATCATATCACTGCCATGGATAGCCCACAATCTTCACATGAATCCAGTAGAACACTTTTGGAAGCACCTTGACCGAAAGCTTCAAGAACGAGCAACCGAAATCACGTCAGTGCCAAGCCTTAAAGAAACATTGCTTAAGGAGTAGCAAAATATGGCTCTGACAATTGTTGATAACTTGATTAAATCCATGAAAATCTGAATACAAGCACTGAAACTAGCAAATGGAGGACCTATTCCATACTTTGCTCCAAATACTGTTTCTTTATGTTTAATAATGATTACGTAATTAAATTTTCAAAATGTATGTATTTAGTTCTCCTTGCTAGAATATTTTTTTTGGGGGGGCTACGGTATTATTAGTAGAAGAGATTTTTGTGTTACAAAAATGCGAAGCATTTGAATTCAAACACATTTAAATGCAAATACGGAGCCAGGAACAGATGGCGCATATTTCGGCAGCGCCTTCACAAGTGCTAGTTGAAATAGGTGAAATGTTTTCCTCTTTTTCCTTATGTTATAAAGTACATTCAAGCGACAGATGTTAAGCTAGAAGGAGAAAAAGATTCAGATTAACATCCGTATTACCCTGTTCTTTAACATGATTTTCGAAGATAAGTCCATATCAGTTCTACTGAGTTAATAAAAGTAGAGTACTGAACTCTTTATACCGAGCCGAAGTGTCCTCTATATACTTGATGAAGTTTCTAGATATTTAGAATGCGCATTAGAATCATAACTTCATTGTGATTTTTAAATTCATGATTTATGTGATTTTAATATCGACCTCGTCGTCGGAAAGATCAAATTCATAATTGAAGTGGGAAATTGACAGTCTCTATGCATTGTTGCTCCCTATTCCCAGACGTGAAATGCAGCACATTTTGCTAATCACTCCGAGCAAACAATTTAGCTGGATTTTACATTTTACAGTCAGAAGCTTTCTCCACTCTATCTATTGTCATTTTAATAACTAGACATTTGATCTTATTTTAGAAAGTGTATCATGCTATTTTTCTTTTAAATGTAGATAGGAAAATAACAAGTCCGGCGATATTTTCTCTTCTTCTGCAAAGTGGAAATTTTGGTTTCGAATGCAACTCACCACGAACATCTCGGTTCGCGAAACAATTTTCAGAACAAAAAAAATATTGTCTCGATAGAAGAACAAGGAAACAGGCGACGACGACCGGAAGTATTGGCTGGAATGCGTCACTTATAGCTTTTACTTCATACACTTCCATGTTCTCTTGATTTCGATTGTGTTTCTTTTTCTTACAAAATATAATAGCATCTGAAGTGTAATGGTGGAGTAAGTCTCTTCAATGGAAGAGGTAAGATGGGTTGATGTTCTTAGTAATTTGATACACTAAATTTATACTAAATTGTTTGAGGTGCGAAAAGTTGTGGACGGATATAATATGATAATGCTGTAGCAAGACACAGCACAAACATTTTTCCATTACAATGAAATATCTCACTTTGAAACTCTTTTTAAACGTAGACAAAAATAAATCTAGCCGAACAACTTCTAGTTAGAGGGTCAGTGAATTTTAAGCAGAATCAAGAATTGCTATGAGATAAACGAAAAAGAAAACAGAAATACTGTCACCTATTGTTGTTATGAAAAGGGACTCCTATCGCAAACAATAAGACTTTTAAATTTCCACTTCCTCATCACCTTCCACCTACACCATCATATCTATTCCTTACAGGTACGGTAAAATTAAATTACATTTTTTATATATTTTCTATTTCTAATATTTTTTTTATCTTTTAATTTGTTAGACTTAATGACTTTCAATGGTTTTCTGCATGAACATGTACCTAAAGTACTGCTGTAAAACTTTAAATAAGCAAACATCTGGGGCACAAGAACGGATTAATCTATTTTACATTGAATCTTATGGGGAAAATAGTAATGGATTATGAAGATTTCAGCTCAGGAATGGCCTTCAGGAACGAAGTTAATGTGGTTCCATTGTATTTTATTACAAATTTCGAAATATCCGTTAGACTTACTTGATATATAATTGCACCAGAAGGTCATTTGTCGAGATGGGATATTTGAAGATATTCAGATATTTTGTACTACGGTCTACATAAGGATTTCTACTCACAATATTTTCCCAATGTATGTAAACAAAGTACTCCGCGAAGTAAACCTGAATAGACGAAGTTTCTGCTGAATTAATTACATTCCTAGATGACAAAGATTTCCCTGATTAGTAAAAAGGCCTCAGACAATGGGAGATAACTTTATGAATATTCCCTGATCATCACGGGTGTGAAAGAAAAGCTCGTGTAATTGGCATGTTTACTGAAGAGACATCTCTTCCGGAAGACTTAAATGAGAATGACACTGGCAGAAAAGACTATTGCAGCAAGAAGAAATGCTAATCACACGCTTAGTGACAGTCTTCTAATTGCAATGATTAAGAAAGGTTGAACATTGTCACACAAGTATTGACGAAAAGAAAAAAAAATGGTGATTTCAAAATCAGCTTCTTAATTTCCGCGCTAGTTCAACATCACGAGGAAATAAAATGCAAACATATTCTTCTGTGAAGATCGCAGCAGAAAAAGAAAACATTTTTGAAACTACCAAATGTAGCCATCTATAAAA
>OZ010594.1:92942140-93019640 GCA_963932145.1 Acanthosepion lycidas
TTTTGCTCATGAAGTTCCCTTTTCCTCTTTGGCTGGGGTATTTCCCCTTTCCCCTACGACTCTTAACAAACATTTCAATAAAGATCCATTTTTCGTCACCAGTCACAAGTCTATCCAAAAAAGGTGTAACAAGTTGGCGAGAATGGAGAGAAGAGCAGATGTCAACTCAGGATTTGAGGTTGTTTTCAGACAATTCATGAGGCACACATTTTCCAAGTTTAGGAACTTTTCCATGTTGTTGAAGACAACGATGAACAGTTGTATGGTTTGAACTGAGAACCACTGCCAATTCCTCAACTGATAAACCAGGATTTTCTTCAAGGGCTGCTTCAAGATGCTTTTCATCAAATTCAACTGGACGTCCGGTTTGATCTTCAACTTCAAGGGTGAAATTGTCACCTCTGAATTTTGCACACCATCTTCTGCAAGTTCTTTCATTCCCACATTCCTCTCCATAAACTTAGTGAATGTTTCTAGCCGCTTCGGCTGCTGAGTTTCCTTTCTTGAACTCATAAAGCATTATGTGGCTCAAATGATTCTTGGGTACTTCCATGTTAGCAGGGTTTTAATCAACCAACATTTAATTTTATTTTTCTCTGAAATAAAATTCGATCAGTTAAAATGAATCTAAACATAAAAATAATGTTCAGT
The DNA here is from genome assembly GCA_963932145.1 of Acanthosepion lycidas. Lineage (NCBI taxonomy): Eukaryota > Metazoa > Mollusca > Cephalopoda > Sepiida > Sepiidae > Acanthosepion > Acanthosepion lycidas. The sequence goes on from OZ010594.1 coordinate 92,942,792, forward strand.
TACATTAGACATTATAAAATACTCTTTAAATTTCGTTCATTTTAACAAAAATTTAAAATTCGGAAGGACTTATGGGATGACCTGATAGTTTCATCCCCAGATAAAGCCCGGTCAGAGTGATCTAGTTTATTTTAAGCATCTTACGAAAGAGGCCTTCCAATAGCTAAGTAAATCATTACGAAACAAAGCAAAGACTACTGAACTAATATGTAATTTTATTTCTAGATATTGATGTTATTCAGCAATGTGTCTCCCATATTTATGACTGTTGATAAAATCTTCTCAAATTGTAATATGTTTGCTCACATTTATTTAATATATTTGAGAAATGTTAGATTTGATCCAGTGATAATTATATATTGTCTGGATAATGCCTCTCTATATACCAATAATATTTATTTTTACATTTCATCCTCTATATATTTTTATCATTGCTGTTCACCTGATATATGAACATATTTTCTTTACTTGTATATTCAACGATTTTATTATAGTTTCTACTATAAATGTTCTTCGTATAATCATGATGCTGTTTAATATTAATCATTTTGGTGTAACATATTGAAAATTATTTTCACGATACTTCAAATCAATTGAGACGTGTCTTCTAGCGTTACGGTCTATTGATCTTCGTTGAAATAAATTTTAATCAAATATTTACATATATGTAACCTCTCGTTTGCAAGAACTTTCAGAATTAGGAATTCAATTTACGATAGTTTTATGTTTTCTGTATTTTCATATTTTCGTATATCAAAATCCCATGTCATAAATATTCTAGTTTTTTTTTTTAATCCCCCATGGAAAGGAATACAGCTTGTTCATCGAGATGGTAATATTATTCACACTTCATGAGTTTATAGGACTTGCTCTACATAAAACTTTGAATACTGATGTTGAAAATATGTGGTGAAGTTATCAGCATTGATTGGATTCTTTTTATATTATATTTACTTCTGCAAAAGGATTAAAAAAATAAAAGGAATATTTATAAGATGTATATGAAAGTCACTGACCGAAATTTTGAAATTAATGAAATATTCTCTTCAGGGTCTGATTCTATTTTTTTACTGATCGTTAAAGTTAGGAATATAGAAACGACAAGTGATTTCTATACAAAAGCTTAATCATAATATTACAATATGAAATTCAATCTGTTCTTCGATGCTTGACGCTCAATCAATATTTTTCGTTTATATTTGTTTTTAATTCTTATTTTTTTGTTTATATTAGTATTTATTTAGCTTACTTTCCTCTTGAAGAGTTTCAGTGTAGTGGGGCACATACTGGGGATAAAATTAAGTGTAATATTCTTGTGGTTGACTGTTCGTCTGTACGTATTTGAGTACAAATTTTGCACGTTGAAATTCACAAGTTTCTTTTTTTTTGGTTTATGTCATACTATTTTCCACACAATATAAAACGAGTATGCCTTTAACGTTATGTGAAAGTATCAAGAACATAGTGTTCTGCGGAAAGGTCTGTTTACAAATTGTACTTGGTATATGAGAATAGATATTTGGGAGATATATAGGGAAAAATATAAGGCGAAATACTTCATATTTTAATATCCCCTTCTCCATTGTCTATGAATGCAGGACACTAGTATGTCAGTTTCCAATCGCAGAATGGAAAGCGAAGAAAGACGACAGGATGCGAAAAGCAAACTGGGTCGGCGAGAATGAAATTTTGGAAAGCGCCGAGGTCATTGCTGTTCATGATCTGAAACAAACAGACTGCTTTTCCTGCTGAAGTGTCATTTTCGACAAAGAGAAAAGATAGAAAATGCTCATCCACCGTATGAACGGTCAAATACCTCTTGCAAGTAAAGTCTACACATGTTTTTGTAGAATGATTGCATATATAAGTATATGGCAACACACACACACGCGCGAGCGCGTACACACACGCGCGTGCGTGTGTGTGTGTGTGTACGCGCGCGGGGGTGATTTTGTGCGTTTGTGTGGTGCGTTTTTATGGTGTATTTTTGTGGTGTGTATGTGTGCGTATTAAATATGAGAATATATATTTACAAATATTAACGAGAAATAAAAAAAATATCTCTCATAAGTTTTTAAATGAAAATAGAAAAAACAATTAAAAATTAATATTTCTTCGATTAATAATGTGATTAAACGTGCATTAATAAAAATTAGTGCACACACACACACACACACACATATATATATATATATACGTATATATATATATATATATATATATATATATACGTATGTATGTATGTATATATATATATATATATATATATATATATATACGTATGTATGTATGTATATATATATATATATATATATATATATATAATCCTTTATCCTATATTGAAATTTTCACTGTACAAGGATAAAGAGCCACTCGAATTATAGGCTTACGTTCAGATATATATTATATGTATAGCAGAAAAAGATAACGGTTAACTCTGGTCATGAACAGATTAAGATTGTAGTGATCTGAGAAACATATTCTCTGGCAGTGTCTAGAGAGCTGAAGATGTTATTGGTGAAACTTATTTATGATGAAATACAGATGGACTGGGTTTGGCTTACTACTATATAAATTGTATGGCGATTCTTGGCTATGAGTCTCATACTGGTGAGACTAAGTAATGTAGTTTGTTCGGCCTCTTTTCATAGATAGTAGCGATAGAACAGCAATAGACTCGCCATTTTCAGCCTCTGAGAGCAAGATCAGATGTACAAATATTGGAACAATACTCTATTTTTCAGGCTTATCTGGCTCTTATAAATGTAGATGATAGCATGATGAGTCAAGCATTTACAAAAACGGTACATGGGACCGATCACTATTATGGTCATGTGATGGAAATTTGAGCTTGATCGCGCCAGCTTTCTTATTTTGAGTTACAGTTTAAACATTGATGAACAAATAGCAGTGTTCCAAACGTGCAGGGAACATCTGACTCATCGATGATAACTCCCGATTTGTCAGTATCATCTCAAGAAATTGTTGAATCTTTAGCCAATAATCGGGGTGTTAAGCTGCTAGTCATCTTTTTCAGATTTTTTCTGAAAACCTTTGACCCGGGTTGGATGTTCAATGTTGTGTACAGGCTGAATTCTCAATCATTTCCCATATTTTCTTCCTCTGCATTTCTTCCTCAGTATTTTAATTCGATTAACTTCTCGAAATGCCTAGCGAATTTAAAGTAAATTAAATACACTTGAACCATACGAACGGCGGTTTTTAAACAAAATGTTAATAGAAGTATAATAAGCATAAATATTTGCCGTCTGCTCACATGCTACTGCTAGAAAATTACACACATACATAAAACGATGTACATATGTGAAAATCACCTTATGTAAAGACATCCAGCTAACTTAGTTCATTCGGTTGTATTCGAAAAAAGAAAACAAATGTATTTTATGGTGAATGTATTTCGCAAGTATCTTTGTAATTTGTTTATTTCAATTTGAAGGAAAAAATACTCAATAATAAAATTTATTTCAGTTTGTAGAGAAGACTATTTACTTTAATTTCCTCTTCATATATCGGTATACAAGTACGTGCGTCTTTGTTTGCGGTATGTTTATGTTGTGCATCTGTTTATGTATATGATGGTTATGTACCACTTAGATACAATATCTAACAATTGTCTATGTACTTATGTATAGTTTACATAAGAATGTGACAAGTAGTTGACAATTTATACCTGGAAAGTTCGGAATAACATCACGATCTGAACGCTATTAACATGTGTCAAGTGTACTAGGTGAACATAGGACAAGAATTTTGCTGTTCGCAATCCACATTAAACTTTCACAGTAATAAATACCAAATCCACAACTTTCATGACCACCATTAAAAATTAAGTAAAATTTCAAAACTTACATCGAGGTGTTGGAGACTGTGATAATCTTTTCACTGAAAGATTGGCCAAGAGAAACCATACAGCATTTATAAGGATACTGAAAGCTTCCATGAGCATCGTCATGTACGCTGAGAATTTTAAAGTTCATTGTTATCTCTAGTGAGATAGTAGGCTATTCTGTGAACTGACAGGGATACAGTATTGTTTATAGAGTGACTAAACGGTTACTCGCAATGCCCCTATTTATAAAGTTAAAAGGGACATCCGAGTATGAAGTTGGTCAGAATCCCCCACTAAGTTTGAGAATGGTTTTAATTTATGTCGTTTAATAGTATATTATACAATTTTAAAGTTTTATATATATTTACTTGCACTTATATATTGTTGACAATGTGATAAACATTGTATGAAGTTGTTTTTTCATGTATTAGCAAGATGTTAATTTTGTTCTTTAATTGCAAGGAATTGCCATTTGCCTTAGAAGAGCCTTGAATAATGGAACTTTGACAAAACTAACCTGGCAACTGATCTGGAAAATGACCTCCGTCCTGTGGTTGATTGCGACAGGTAATGGGTTGCAAACTTTAATACCTCGAAAACGAAACTGTTCTCACTTACCCACAACAGAGTGCCCTCCCTGCCTCCCATTATAATGGATGATGCCCACCTCCTCGAGAGCGCTTTGTTACACCTGCTTGGTTTCACACTGTCCACCGACATGAGGTGGAATAAATACATTGAATCAATACCGTCATCTACTGTAAGGTAATTTGGTTCTCTGTGCCGTGCCAGAAGGTTTTCCTCATCCGAGTTCATCCTTCAAATTTATTAGTCAACAATCAATATTGGAATATTGTTGTCAAAAATTGTCTGGTTCCACAGCTTTATGTCTTAAGGTTCTCCACAAAATCCAGAAACGAATATACAGTGAGATAGGTCCAGATCAGGCATCTCGTCTATAGTCGCTTTCTCACAAGCGTGCCGTGCATTTCCTCTGTCTCTTCTACAAGTATTTTCCTGGCAACTGTTCCGACGAGTTACTTTCACTAGTTCCTAGACTGCATGAGTTTAATTGAGCTACAAGCTGGCATCTCGGTCCCACACTTTCACTGTAGAAACGGTCAAATGTGAAGGTCTCTTCTACTGATGCAGCATCTTGTCTCGCGCTTCCCGTCAACAGAACTCCCTTCCACTTGCTAGCTTCCCTGATAACTATAAACTTCAAATAATCTTCTAATAACTTAATCTTGATCCCCGTCTTCGCTTTATCCTTTTCCCCAAACACGCCTCATTACTTTTGTTCTCAATTATCTGTAGTCCCTTGCATGCTAGTGGTACTCCCATCTTGTTTGAGGTAAATTACTTAAAAAAATAGACAGTGGCTATATCCGTGTGATTATTGACAAATATGTCTAACAGTTCTTCATTAATTTTGGCATAGTACATTTGGAAATACTTAGCAATGGGCGAAAGTATGGCTAAAAGTTCATGTTTTTCGACCAGAAATGGTACGATGGCAAAATACTTGCGATATAGTGGAGATGTCGTCATTCGTGCGCCGTAGGAACATGCTATGTCTAATTAGCAGTAATACTATTTTTCAGACAGATTGCTAATTAATAAAAAAAAATTCAACGCATAGAATGTATCAAAATAACAACACATGATCCTTCGATACGAAAGATGCATATTTAGCAACAGCTAAAGGATTTAACTATTTTTCTATAAAGATATGATTCGCATTGAGAGTTATCAATTTAATTTAAAATTCAAAATTACGTGCCATGATGTTTTAGGGTTCTAATGGTGTCCATCAAATGACAATAGACTTGTGAAATACTTTACAAATCTTTGTTGGTTAACTTATCTTCAAATAAAACCCATGCACATATTTATAGTGTTGTAGGAATAAATACACTGATATATATATATATATATATATATATATATATATATATATATATATATATATATATATATATATATATATATATATCTGTAGGTATTGTTCTTCGAGGAAATAGATTGACAGATATCTGAGAAAAAAAGACGTGATAATTTGTAAAAGTGCTTTTTGTAAAGCATTTCTTTTAAGCAGATATATTTTTTACTCATCTGTATGGATTTACTTTGCACAAAACCCTACACAGAAGCACAAACATTTACAAACGCAAGGATAATCCTGTCTAAGATATGCCTGCTTACAATAATATATTCATACACACTAAATTTTAAGTTTGTTCATATATATATATTTATATGTGTGTGTGTGTGTTTGCCTGTGTATAAGGCTAATATTTCGCAAGAATTATCATTCTGCTAAAACGAGAACGCTCTGAGGTTGATTTCTGATTAAGTAGAAATGTTTTTTTTGTTTTTTTTGTTTCGCCTTCAGCTTTGAAATCGATGTCATTTTGCCAAGAACAGGTCACTCGGTATGAATCAATGAAAACGGAGTATAAATGTCTCAATCGTAGATATGAGAAATAAGTGAAATATCAGAAAAAATAAATAGAAGACCAAACTACTTAGGCTGAAGGACATTTTTACGCATAATTATCCTTGTGGACCGACTGAACTTTGTCTATCAAATAGGTTGCTTCTTAAGTGCAGACACTTTGTTTTTCCTGCCATGTTGACAAAGAAAATCCCAACATGTGTCTAGGCGAATAGTTAATATTAATTGAAATAACTCAACTGGGAAAGCATCATGAAAGGAATGAGGTAAGCATTTATAACCGATCAGATATAAAAAGAATACAGTAGAAAAGGGAAAGAAAGAAAATTAAGCAAGGAAAATCAGTTGCAAGTTAGTCGCAAAATAGAAGAAGAAAAAGGGAAAAAATGAAGTTTTTTATTAAAATAATTATGGAAAAAATTATATATATATATAATTTATTTTGTTTTTGATGTGTTACCTCCATTCAGGATATGGGAAAATATATCTTTCTAAAACTCCTTGTCATTACATATTAAATACTTTTGACTTATCAACCTTCATCTATTCCTTGTTTGTTTATTCATTCGTACAAATAACTTAAGTAGGCTACACGCTGTTTTTTGTTTTATTCTCTTGATTTCCGTGTGTCTTATCAATATTAAACTCTCAAGATATATTAGCTTTCTATTTCTATAAAAACTTAAAACATTCCCCATCAAACGTGTCTTATTTCTGCTTGTTTTGCATTTAGAAAATTTTAACTTAAAATATATTCGGCCGAACATGTGCTTTTGCCTTATGCTTTAATGCGCTATGGGAATTCATAGTCCTCTACGTACCCTACATTTATTTATACTAAATATATTTTAGAGCATCCCAATCGTTCTTTATACGTTTTCTGTCACCCTTTCATTAAAACTTCTTAAGGGGATTTATGCCTGCTAACTTGACTTAATTATGTCCAGGTAATGTTAAACACACCGGGCACTCTTTCCTCCTCATGTCTCCAATAAATCTGAACAGTCTCTTTCTGATAGCAATTATAATTATGTTTGCTTTTCTTTGCTTGCCTGGCAACTTCCTCGTTTTTCACTGTTATGTTCATTGCTATAAACGTATCTCCATCTCTTCACATATTTTCTTCAACTACGAGGAAACTGCCTAGTATTCTTAATGATAAGGGGAAATTATAGCTACTGAGCTCAATGTTCTTCAGGTTTATCAAAGTTTTTCCAAGGTTCAGCATGCTATATTTTTTTTATTTTCCTTCTTTTTATTTCGTCTGCATATTTAAATCGTCTCTTTCTGTACTGTCGGTATATTAAATATCTGTCGCTGCCTGATTTTGATGCCCTCAATAAATAGCGCACTAGCTGTGATCTTCCTTGTTTTGCTCATAGCCATGCTTTCATTCAAACACCTAACCACATTTTGCTACTATATGTTAGATATTATTCACAGTCAAAAAGGGTGTCATCCACTTAGAATTTAATATTATTCCCACCAATAATATAATTAGATCTATAGATGAAATAAATCAGATGATAGTTGTTCCACTTCGTAACCGTTTTTTCTCTAATTGTATACTTAAATATTTTTTGTATCCACAGGATACCGATTTTCTTTCAAGTTGTTTTACCCTATAATAATTTCAACATATATATATATATATATATATATATATATATATATATATATATATATATATATATATATATATATATATATATATATATATATATATATATATATATGACGAGAAAGAGAGAGAGGGAAGGTAGAGAGAGGGAGAGAGGAGTCACAGTGGAGTAATGGATATCTACTTTGAATGCGGAATCGGAGAGCCGATTTCGAATTCCAGTCGAATCCATTAAATGCACTTCTCCTTCCAGCTAAAGTTAAATAGTAGGGCAGACTTTGTTCTATAGCCTTGGATGGCAAGTGGTCTAGGATATGGACAACTCTAAATTCAAAACCTGGAGAGCGTCGTTTTGCGACCTTGTGGCACCATCAAAATGTGTGATGGTTCTGCACAAAACCTTCACCACTAAAATCAAATCATATGTACTGGTGTCGGCGGTTCCTAGGAACTCACCTGCTTGACTCTCATAGGTCGAATACGACGGGAGATTCGGATATACAGATTGACATAGGGAGTGATGTCATTTTTATCAATATTGTTCATCACAAATTCACTGTCATGTTTTTTTTTGCTCCATTCTTCCCTGGAAACTACTTCCAGTACCCTCGAATTTAAATGGGTTTTCGTCTCTTATTTTTTCAGTTTGTTCATATTAAGGCACATTTTTTTAATAAATTAAGTTATGAATTTTTGCAATCTTCATCAGCAAATTAAATGTCATGCCATCTAAATATTACGTAACAAATCTTGATTTTGCGCCTTTTGTTTTACATTATTTTTAAGAAGACGTAAATACGTTACTTTACCCATGATAACCTGACCACCACGAGTTCTCCTGGTAGAAGTACCGAGACAGGACCTAAATATAATTGCCATGTGCTTTTATGGGATGTCAATTTCTGGTTTCTGCGCTTTAATCCCTTTTTTCTAAACATGTCTACTGCAACGTTATACATTTTTTTCGCATAACCCAAGCTGCTTTATCTGTTTTTTAACCTGCAGAAACCTTTTTTGCATTAGTCGACAATCTCAAATTCCTAGTTACTGTCAGTATCTAGTGACTATCGTCGTTGATACATTTAAAATGTCCTTTCATATTAGGTTAGTATGATTCGAGATATCTCTAACAATTTTACTTTCTATGATCTCAGATTATATATCAGTCCTAAAATTATTCTCATTACAATGGGTTCCATTGTACTTTTTGATAATACTCCAAATCTTCGATCTAGGGAAATTAACGAAGTTGGAAAGTGCTGTAAATACATCGCTTATTTGTACGCATCAGTAATCTTTATTCAGAGCGTGTAAATAAGATCAACCATGGTTGCAGAACGAAGTATTTAATAAAGGACGTGGCAATACATAATGTTTTTTTCGGAATATATATATATATATATATATATATATATATATATATATATATATATATATGAAGTGTGAGCCCACCATATAAGTGAGTGTATTTAGATGTTAGATGTCTTTGTCGTTGAATTCGAGGTAAGGATATATTTTATTTCTTAATCATCATGGCAACGTTCTTCATCATAACATATTGAAGGTGTAAAAAATTCATTGAACAATAGGTATATTTTCAATTAGACTTTGATATTTTTTCATCTCTTATATACTGGTTTAGGTCACTTGAGAAGATCCGAATATTAAAATTCTTATTTCAAAATAGGAAAATTTAAATTATTTCATGTCTGTTTCCGAAAAGGAAAAATGACCCAATAAAAGAATTTAGATTCTTTAAATGTCATAGTTGCTATTACGTGTAACGAATCACAAATCCTTTTTCGCCCAATGTATTAATTGCTATCGCTTCATAATCGTAAAATATGCCTTGATCATTAATGATGGTAAAGAAAGAAATGTAATTATCAACCTTACCAATTTACTATTAGACTCTGGTAAGTCAAATATTTTGTCGATATAAGAATAAATGTATAACATTGTCTTCCTTACTAGAAGAACCAATACAAATTAACTTATATAATATGGCATTTTATTGAAGAGCATTCCATTAATGTGTACAACTGTGAACAATGAACATACTAAAACATCTTCTATAGATACCAAGCATTGTGAATAATTCATATAATTGAGGCAGTAATTTAAGAGCAATATATAGCAAGTACTTTTCCTTCTTGAATACAGTTTTGTAGCTTTTGCAATTCAATTATGTTCTAAAATTTCTTATAAAATACTCTGCTATACTCCTGCAATTATGGAAAGATTTAGTTTTAATAAATTTTAGAGAAATGAGAAATTAGTCGTTTCTTCCAGGCAAACTGTTTAAATATTTACGTAAATTCACCATTTGAACTCTACGCATTCATATATAATTGGTGTGGCAGATTTTGATTTAATTGATTTACGAATTATTTATTGTCTTATTTCGATTGTCTGATTTGACTTAAATTGATAAACATATGAAATTAATATTCGGTTGTATAATATCCGAAGTATTAAATAATCAATGATTTGCAATCCCATTACACTGATGGGAAATGAAAAAAGTGTCACGTGATGCGACGACTCTTCTACGCTTTTTATTTATGTATAATATAATACTTTTTATCATAAATTTGCAATGGTCTGCAGTCAAATTTTACGTGACTGACCTCTTCAAATTCCTAAATAACGAAAGGTATGTAACATGTCACACTCCTTTAGTTGAAATTATCGTGACACCTCAGCGAAACTTTTCTTTAATCAAAACTAAAAGCACGTAATAATTTAATCATTGCTTTTCTCAAAGAATAGCCTTTTTCTGCTTTGTTTATGGAGTTAATATATTCTGTTTATAATTTTTCTAGACTCCTTATGAAAACCTCATCAGTGTAGTCAATACTTGATTGACCTTGCCTTAGCCGATGATCAAGCATTAATTTTTAAATGTATCAAGGACGCTGAATCTTTACAGAAATCCCTTGAGAAAGCTGCCAACAAGGTAAGTCTCTATTAAAAAGATGAGTAAGACAGACTATATCACTCGCATGCGAGTAGTAGTCAGTTAATAATACATCCATCTAAAGTGAAGACGATTTCAAATATCTTGGATCACATTTAATAGATTAGCAAAAAGACTTCACCAACTCCAAAGCTCTTGCATGTGTGCGAGTAACACACTTCACAGGATTTGGTGTTCGAAAGTTCCATCATCATTAAAGAACAAACATTTCGCATATTGAGTATGGATCAGAAACTTGGAGATTAACAGCTCGTCTTGAAAGGCCAATTGACATATAAATCTACTTAGAAATTCCAGAACATCAGTTGGCGATCCCATGCAACGCTTCCCACAATTTGCGGAAAATTGAGAACAATTTCTCTTAAACAAAATCGATTAAAGTTTGCCGGCCAACAACAACGAGTGAACAGGAAAATCGTAAAATCCTTACTCCTATGGCATCCGTCCGGAAATGTTTTCTCACGAAAATTGACTTTCCCATTAACCATAACTCAGGATTCATGGTTGGACATTGAAGATCTGGGGACAGCAATGCAGTATCGAAAAGTGTGGAAACCAAACACACTGAGGCCGAAGGATGATCATGATGAATATATTTGTAATCTAAACATTTATGATGTTGATATATATATATATATATATATATATATATATATATATATATATATATATATATATATATATATGAGTTACTAGTTTAGCCTTACAGAAATATCTGTAAATAAATTAATCGAAACGGTTTTTGTACACACAAACACACTCATATATATATATATATATATATATATATATATATATATATATATATATATATAATGTGTGTGTGTGTGATATTGTCTATTTCGGAAGGTCCTATGAAAAAAACTGCATTTACACGTTTCATATTTTTCTGGATTTTGGCAAGTATTTTGTGCCTTCCCACATCAGCTGCATTCCCATCCAGGAAATCTGCAGGGAATTACGTACTCCATTTACGTTATGATAACAACAACAAAAATATTTCAAATTTAAACCGTAGACATTATTTACATTATTCGGACTATCTTCATCTTTGCCGTCGTGTTCATTACAATGTTTCGGCCATTGTACGCTCCGGCCTTATTCAGGTGATTGGAATGTCGAACTGAACCCTTTACTTCGCACAACGGGGGAGACTGTTCTAGTTCCACGGATGTCAGTTATCTCCTGTTAATTTACTTCTCACTGCCTTAGCCGGGTATTGAACTCACACTCTTCATCTGCGTATGAATTTCTGTGTATTATAAAACTAATGATTTCAGCAACGATTTTTTATCAGTGCTCATATTGGAATTTTTGCTGTAAACTTTTATGATATTACCAGAGCTCATATTGCAATTTTTTGTTATTACTGGTTTTGAAATTGTATTCATTTCTTTGCTTGGTCGACTCAGGAGGTTTTTGTGAGCTAGCAATTTAATTCATCTTAAAAACTGAGATAAAAATGTTCGGGAAATATATATTATCTGTACATTAAGCCGACTATCATTCTCAACTAATCGAAAGATGAACAATCGTAGCAGATGTCATATTTATTCGAATATGAAAATACATATGTAAGTATCTGCTTCAGTGGAAATTTGGATTCAAAAGCCATAACACACAGCTTCACATATACACATTACTTAGGATTATGCAATCCAGTTTTGAATTCAGTGTTCCGTACTGTCTATAAGACCCAGTGTGTTTTGCTCTTTTTCCGATACCTGGAGACAGGAAAAAAATGAATCCATGCCTTTCCCATGGGTCCTAGCACGGGAGTGAATTAAATGAACTCTACTGGAATTCGATCTCGTTTCCCTGACCCCTGAATATCAGTCGCTAAAAATACGCAAAGTTACGCAAAAAAATATTATTTTCCACCGAGATACTTATTTCAAATATTACATATTTTTAAATATAGTTTTGCGTATTATAGTGTAACACTGTTAGATTTTATAAGTATATTGCGAGGTTGATTGTGATTTAGATAATGCACAACATAATTTTCGTTTGTCTTCGTCTCGTCCACAATTGCAGACAGTACTATTTTCCGTATTATTCTTGAATAATTCCTAGTGAGCAATTCCAAAGAAACAGAAAACGAGTCAAAGAAGAAATATGAAAACATATATACCCACTAATATATAGATAAAAACCCTAATTATGGAAACTGTATTGGGGATGCTGGGAGAATGTTCCATGAGTTATAATTATGCCCTGGTTTCTCACTGTTTATTGGAAAGAGGCCATTCCAGAAAATATGAGCGATTACATAGGAAGAGAGACGTGGCGTATGTGAGCGGTAGCTGGGGAGTCATTGAAAATGTTGCCAAAAAGAGATTTCTACTGACCGTTTGCTGCAGAAAAAAATAATTGGTCTTAGCTTTGGTATTGAAATATTGTCTTCTTGGAAGGCAAACAACGAGACAGAAGCCGCGTTTTTCTATAAGACTTAAACGGGAAAAATCAAGCCAAGCCGGAAAGTAGGATCTGATGATTTTTCCCATGATGCAACAGCAAGCCAGTACATTCCGATGAACTGCCAACGCTGTTGGCTTCCTATCAAGAGGTTTTCCACCTACAATAAAACACAATATGATAGTCCATTTCATTTCCTAAAATTTGTACATAGACATATCCTGACCCTTTCGTATGCTCGCTATATTTACATCTCTTCATGAATAGATGGTTGAGTAATATTTTTCGCACCGAAAGGAGTTACGTATATCATAGTTTTCATTCCAATATTTCAAGATTTATAATATACATCATAGGATTATTTTTCATTTGTTCATTTGATATTAATATATATATATTAATATATAGGAATATGCGCCAACCAAGACTGCAAATGTCCAATTGACAGGGAGATAAATATTATAAAAAAAACAAATTTCCCCTTTTTGATCTATCAAAAAATAATATGAAAGTACATATCTGAATTTCGAAGACAAGTTTTCACATAATTTAGAGAGTATGAAATAAATACGTTCATCCATAACTGGTTGATGATAAAAATTGTTACCTAAAACCTGAAAAACTTCCCTCTTAAGTTTCTTAATTCCTCGTTCTACTAATACATTCAGCAACCACACTTTTATCTCTCATCTTCTATTAAAAGTTTGGACAATGTTGCATTTACAATGGTTTTAGTCTCCTTTAACATAGATTCGACGATGTTCTGGACGCATTAATTCAAATATTAGATGTATCATTTTATCCTGACATGTGGAAATTCTTTTAGATTGGTTAGCTGCTGATAAAAGAATATTATATCCCTTCGCTACACATACCATACGTTCTGTATGGGATAGCGTTCCGGTGAATGTAGACGCCATTTTGACATGTAAGCTCCATTGTGTTTTCTATGAACCAACGTGCTACTTTTATTTCTTAAACTGTGTGTTTCCTTGTTGGAAGTGGCTACATATGATGGGGACAAAACTGATGAATTGGTGTAGGTACTTATCCAAAATAGCTTGGTATATTACAGAATTTAAACGATGTTTGATTACTATTGTATTGTCCACCCTCTAAAGAGTCTATGTTGAACACTTAGGCCTACTATAAGATTAGTAGGAGGGAATAATTTTGTCTGTGCATACGGGCTCTGTGAAATCACAGCAAACACGACCTTGTGCCACATAAATCCCTCGTGGCGGGGGCTGCTAAATATTAACATTCGCCCAGATTGTTCATTTCTGTCGAACTCTCTGCCTTGAGCACAGGGGAACCCAGATGATGCTTTGCCGAAGGACAAAGATTCGTCTGGGGAGGTAGACAGGCCCTGAACTCGTTTAGGCGGGTTCTAAGGCAATATCTTTGGTCGATGATACGGGATTAGAGAAACTATGGTAATCTCGGCCTTGTGCCACAGAAATCCGTCGTGGGGGGGGGGGCTGTTAATTATTAACAATCGACCAGATTGTTCATTATTGTCGAACTCTCTGCCTTGAGAAGAGAGGAACTCGAATGAAGCTTTGCCAAAGGGCAAGGTTTCATCCGTGTTGGTAGAGAGAGTCTGAACCCATTCATGCAGGTTCTAAAGGAACATTTCTGGCCGAGCCTACGGTCTCGGAGAAACTACTGTAAACTCGGCTTTGTCCCACGTACAACTCTCGTGGCGGTGCTGATAAATATAACAGTCGAATAGCCTGAACGTATGTTAACCGACAGACATACCCTAGTCATGTACTACGCTTCTGTTGTACTTACTGTTTAATATATGAATTATCTGCAACACTTTGTTATTTAATTTAACCATTCACTTGGTCACAACAGTTACAAAATTCACCACCCATGACCGGAAATTATTCAATAATACGCTTGCATCAACAGTTTGAGCTGTTGTTAAAAGATAACATGAAAGCATAATTCCCCACATGAGTGATTTTAAAATAGTTTCTGTCGTAGCTATCTGAACCTGATTATGATTATGTTGCTGAGGCTTCCGAGTATAAAATTATGTCGCATTCCCCTTCAGTCAAGGAGACAATTTAATCCCTTTTACATACTACACGTTTATTAGTTACCATGTTTAAAATAGTGATACTAAGATGAGCTTCAATAAAACTCAACTCAAAGGTACAGACATTACCAGAAGGAATTTATCCAGTTAATATTGAATATGTTTTGTGATTCTATTATTGTTCTTATAACTTTGCAGCATTTTTTTTTTCATCTTTAAAATAAAGGTCCACGGAAAAGTATATTTGAAAACAAACGATTCCTGAAGTATTTTCTCTCATGTGATATATATATATATATATATATATATATATATATATATATATATATATATATATATAAAGAAATATAGTCTTAAGGTGTTCTATATTTATGGAATAAAGTGCTCAATATCAGAGATAGAGCGTGTGTAAATATAAAAATATCGATTTCGAGAAAGACTTAACTGACCTAGTTAGAAACATAAAATTCCATAAAAAACATGATGCATTCAAAAAAAAAAAAAAAACTAAAAGCAGATATAACTAAAATAAACAATTCAGCAAGTGTATTTATCGCTGCTGACAAAATGAGAAATTTATACAAAATAAGCCCTCCTACACACAATAAATTAGTCAAGGACAACATAACAAAAAAGGCACCCAAAGCAACAGAACACAATATCAATAAAGAAGCTAAAACAATCGCCCCAAAATTAGACTTAGATGACCGAATAAGTTGTATTAGCAAGGCACGAGCCTTTGTCACACTAAAAGACCATAAAGAAAATTTCAAAACCAATCCTGTATGCAGACTCATAAACCCAGCCAAAAGCGAACTAGGTAAAATAAATAAAACAATACTAGAAAGAATTAATTCTGAACTTAGGAAGAAATTAGGAGTAAACCAGTGGAAAAATACGAAAACAACTATTGACTGGTTCCACAGCATCAATAACAAACAAAACTGCCAATTCCTACAATTAGACATAAAATAATTTTACCCATCCATAGCAGAACGTATGCTAGATAAGGCCAGCAACTTAGCTCAGGAACAAATAAATATACAACCAAGCGAAATCAACATCATTAAGCACTCCCGTAAATCATTATTATTCCACAATGAAGAAGCATGGATAAAGAAAGATGGGATATTTGACACTACAATGGGAAGCTTTGACGGTGCGTAATGCGAAATCAAAGGCAGTTGCTTACTACACGAACTGAGCAAAATAATACATAGAAATGACACAGGACTCTACATGGACGACGGTCTCATAATCTTAAGAAACTGTAATAAACAAAACACAGACAAAACTAGAAAAGCAATAATAAAGATTTTTAAAAATAACGGATTCGACATAGATATAAAAACTAACCTAAACGAAGTAGATTTCCTAGATGTTACCTTCAACCTAAGAGAAGGCACATATAAACCATATAGAAAACCAAATGACAAACCACACTACATAGACACATCTTCCAACCATCCGCCTTCTATAATCAAACAGATACCAAAATTGATTAACCGCAGGCTCTCCAACAATTCCTCCAATGAATCCCTATTTAACAAAGCTAAGAAAGCCTATGAAACGGCCCTAAAAGATAGCGGATTCCCAGCAATACTCACATACTCACCACAGAATACAAAAAAGGCCAATAGGAGAAGAAATATCATAATGTTCAACCCACCGTACAGCAAGAACGAAAAAACAAACGTAGGAAAAATATTCTTCAAACTCTTACACAAACACTTCCGAGAATCAAGCACCTTACACAAGATATTCACCAAAAACACAGTAAAAATCAGCTACAGCTGCACCGAGAACATGGCACAAATAATAAAAAAACACAATAGGAAAACTGTCAACAAACCACACGAACAAATTAAACTCACGTGAAACTGCAGAATAAAGAACGAATGTCCCTTAAAAGGAAATTGTTTACAAAACAACGTAATATACCAAGCCACGATAAAATCACCAGATAATGAAGAAAAAGTATACATACGAGTAACTGAAGGATCCTGGAAACAAAGAAATTATACACACAAAACATATTTTACAAATAGTAAATATGCGAACAGTACAATGCTTTCTAAGTATATCTGGGAAATTAAAAACAAAACGCACATCACACCAAAAATATCTTGGAAGATAAGGAAAAAATCCTCAGCCTACAACAACCAATCAAAAACTTGCAAACTTTGCTTGGATGAAAAAATAGCTATCATTACTTTCCCCGACCAAAATACATTATTAAATAAAAGATCCGAGCTCATCTCAAAATGCAGGCAAGGAAATAATTTTTTTACTTCGTAACCTAAAAAATGAAAAATAAAATAAAAACAAATAAATATACTAATAAAAAAAATAACAAAAAAACACACAACCCCCCCCAAAAAAAAAATTGAAATAAAAATTAAATAAATGCTATGTTACTTAAAAATCGAAAACCGAAAAGAGAAAATATACAAGTAAAATAAAATGACCTAAATTCATCCAAGTAAATAAGTAAACAAACCAATCCTAAATAAAGGTAATCAATTAAAAACTGTTCCTGCCCAAATTATATTTAGAAGGAACTACAACAATCAACCCCAACATTGAACAAATAGCTTTAATTAAATTCTCAAACCAAAACAAATCTGTTTAATAAGTGATATAAACAAAATTTTACTACGTTAATAAATAAATAAATAAATAAAATAAGAAACAAAAAAATAAAAAATAAAAACAAGCAATATAATTTGACCCAAATAAATAAAGAAACGACTTCCGGTAAAATAACCGCAATAATAGAATACCCACAATGCACCACTAACATGTATATATATAAATAGCCGCGAAAAATAACAGCATATGTGGTCTGACGATTGCATATAGCATGAAATAGACTGTCGCCTCTAAGTGTTGACTTCTATGTTCACTTATATATATATATATATATATATATATATATATATATATATATATATATATATATATATATATATATGAGTAATATAGTGAAAATTTAGCTACATTCAAATTTCATATGTTGTTCCTGCTGTTTCCAAATTATTAGCGCAAAGAGATTTCATTTTATGCGCCAGTAACAATTTTTTCACACGTAGTTTAGAAAAAATATTATTCAGCAGCAGATTAAAAAATCTATATAATGACAATTAGGAATATCAAATAATTGCTTTCAGAATTACTAAAGCATCAGACAAAATTGCCCGATAATATTGGTCGATTACGATCAATAGATTCCACTTTCCTAGAAAAAATAGAAAATTTAGATGAAGAAGATCTATTTCGTTTTCTGTTAAAATTTTGTTCAATAATTTCATTACAAGGAAAGAGATAAGACCACTAAATTACTTATTCGGATATGATCTTACAAACGCCATACAAAGTAGGTTTTCCAATCCAATAGCTGTAACCCCTGTTTACAGTAAAAACAGGAATTTCTATCCTAAACTTTTCATTCAAATAGTGTGGAGCATAAATATTTAGATCACACCATTGTCTTCTTTGCGGGTTAATTGTAATATTCTTTTTAATTGTTGCTACTGGTTAATGTTTTTAGTTTCTTTTATATATTACAATTCTTTGTTTGTGCTTCTGTAACAGAAGTCCACAAGTTTCGATGAAGAATGGCTTTCGACAAGAACCACACACGCGCAAATAGATATTTAATCATTGACGTGAGAAAGATGTTGGGATACATCACCCAGATTAGAGATTTGAATGTTTTTGGCGCCATGCATGGCACCCATATGAAATTCACGAACTGACATGATTATTTAAGAATATAACTCGAGTTTTATATTTGTGTTTTGCGGTGGTTGTAAAAAGAGAAAAAAATATTAACTTTGGCTTGGTGACAGACTTCTTGACACACAACCAGATACAGATAACCGCGGAATAGTTTAAACATTTAGCCGTTTTGTTGGGATAGTTCGTAAACAGGGTCGAAAATATTTCATCGACCTCGTGCAATATTAAGTTAGACACACTTTCCAGCCCTGATTAAACGTCTATAGCTAGGAGGTTAATTCTTCTTCTTTGCTTGACATATTTGTTCGCAATATATTGGTTGAAACTTTTAAGTAATATAGTTAATACGCAGATGATCTAGATATTCATGTTTCTACATTATTCCAATGAAAAAGATAGCAATGAATCTCCTGTCGATACTGAAAACGAAGGTTACTGCTAGTTGATTGGACAACTTGCTTTACTGAACATTTTCTAAATTTCAACCGACTAAAATTCATGCCAATTTTATAACTATAAAATGAATATATTACTATTACCATTACTAAATAGATAGCAAAATATTATACATTATGTTTAGTAGTTATAGCCCTGTTCGAATTCCAGTCGAATCCATTACATTGACTTACGAGCTAATACCCTTAAGAAAAGTATGAATCCTCGTCCTCTTCCCCACCAGCTATGAATAAATAGGAGGGCAGGCCGGGTTCTATAGCCTTGGATGATAACTAATCTACCTCAGAAAGAAATGGCAACCTACTGCAGGAACAAGCAAATATGCTTCGTCAGAAATGTATCGAAAGTTACAGTATAGTTTAGGCGTGTATCATGCATGGCAAATAAAGAGTTAATATCCAATTTAACCCAACCGTAATCATTGACATCTTCGTCAACTTCAATGAAGATAATATTTCGGCATTAGCCATTTATAACAATTCACAGTTGGCATAGTAAATTTCCAATAACTATGTACATTGGTGTATTTTAGCTTTTTCGGTACACGGGGGATTTGCGAAACATTTCCATCTTGACTTGAAACAGAAATGCTTCACTCATTGTTTTTGGATTATAAATGAAAACATTTGCCTTTTTAACGGAGCAATTCCAGTTTGGCTCTATTTTATGTTCATTTCCAAACTTACTAACTAGATTATACCAGTCGTTGAAGATTATAAATCTTGCAGCTTTTCACAGATTGTGAGAATCGTTTCATCGATATTGAATTATGCTGCGAGAAATACACATCACTTCATCTCTCTAGTGAACAGATTCAAATTACCCACTGGATCTATGCATTATATTCTAATGGAGTGTGGCTTAACGCCGGATTTAAATGGGTTTTGAGCAATCTAATAAAATAGTCGAAGGCCCCGCAGAAAATTACCTTTTAGCAACAACCTCAACAGTGATACATTCTGATTCTATCTAAAAAAAATATAAAATGACGGCATGATCAGGTTTTCTATTATGCGATCGATAGCTTGCTTAATTTTAAGGAGTAGGATGCTTTGCTACCGTGTGTAATAATGACTCAATTTAGTTTAGCCTCCCGATGTATCGTGACAGATTTTATGACATTTGATTGTAATTGAAAATAAGAAGTGTTGATTTAATGGCGATTGATCATTTCACGAGGCTTGCAACATTCTTTATTCCAACCATTGAGAAAATGGCGAATGTATTCGGTAAGTTGACAGAAATCCGTTTCAATATTGCAATCTCTTTCATTCTGAATTTTTCGAGGAAACATTATACATATTTAATTATTAATATTATTATCCATCTATATTTTTTTTCTGTGAGATTTCAAGGTAGAATAGTTTAAATGTAGTGGTTCAAAATATTGGATATGGCGGTGCTGTTGGTAGTCATGGCTGGTATTCATGCAATTTGGGAAAGTTTTGGAAAATGATTCATCCTTTAACGAATTGTGCCCACATGAGTCTATAATTATTCTCTTAGAATTATCCATTCCGAAATGGATAATATAATTGGCTTTTTTTCTTGGTCATCATTTGGTGGGCGTGCTTCAGAATAGTGGGGTGGCAATTTCACTGGCTGTCTATTCCGACACCTCCGATATGTATTATTGATGTTTTTATTGATACCACTTCTTTTATTTCATTTTTATTTTGGCAATTTTCTACTTCCATATTAGAGTACCTACTTTTGGGTATATCATTTTGTTGGGCAAAACTTTCTACGGCAATTGTCATTAGTATTTTTATTCAAGTTTACATTTGTCGGGTTATATGCGGTTATTTATTTAACCTATCTATAGACTTGCTACTTTCAGTAGAATAGAACATGAGACAAAAAAAAAAACTATATTTGGCGTCTTTTGAAGAAAAAACAGATGGCGCCGCAATTTATTTTTCTTCACATTGCT
Organism: Acanthosepion lycidas; assembly: GCA_963932145.1. Taxonomy (NCBI): domain Eukaryota; kingdom Metazoa; phylum Mollusca; class Cephalopoda; order Sepiida; family Sepiidae; genus Acanthosepion; species Acanthosepion lycidas. Next base: position 92,964,299 of record OZ010594.1, read on the forward strand.
ACGTGCATGGTAATTTTGTTATTGTGAAGCAAATATTTGGTACCTACATTATTTGCAGGAGAGATAACCAGTTTTAATCAGGATTCGAAAATAAATATATTCATCGAATAAGCCCAAGTAGTGTGTAGGCATTTAGACCAAACTTTTGTGAATATCACGAAAATTCATTGACTCAAACATATATGAAAAATCACTGTTTCATAGATTGAAAATCGAGAGTAACCTCTATCTATTTTACAGATCGATACACATTATTATACTCGTATCATGTCTATTGACTGATTAGATATTAAATTTCGAGAGATTTAAAGATTGGATGCATGATTTAAACTTCGAGAATTTATATTCCATAAATATGAATGTGCACCTCCTTGGAGATCTGCTAGAATTTAACTTTTAGAACGATAAATGATTTACTTCCGACATCGTTCGCTGCTTATAAAAAAGTTTCATATTTCCTTTCATTCTATATTCTTATATATTCTTCTGTACGCACAAACTCGGTAGAATCAACTCGGAACAATTACTCCGTATATGTTTACATTTGGCTTTAATGATAAAATGTGTTATCTCGATAGAGTTAGTGAAATGAAGACCCTTATTTTTCCAGTGGAATTTTCTGCTTAAGTTTATTTCATGCCTTCGGATCATATCTTTGAATATAATGAAAATAAAAATGAAAACGTATGAGAAATCACACACACTATATATATATATACCTATCTCTCTCTTTATATATACACATATGTAAATATAAACAAATGTGCTATAATTCAAAATGAAAATTTATATTTCAAACTATCAATTAACGGAAACGGAAGGATTTATAAAATTAAGTTTTCACCCTATCTAGTTATTTATTTCAAGGTCTATATATCTATCTATCTATATTTTTTGCTTCAATATATATATATATATATATATATATATATATATATATATATATATATATATATGTATATATATATATATGTATATATATATATATATATATATATATATATGTATATATATATATATATATATATATATATATATATATATATATATATATATATATATATATACGTAATGATAATCTGTTAACGATATGTTAAGTGACTGGGGCTGTGTTCACAGCATTTAATGACTGGGTAATATGAGAACGCAGTTAAAATGTGTGCGTATTTAGTCTAATTGTTAAAACTTAATAATTATTTCATTTACATCTTTCACCCTTCCCAACCTGCTAACTCCAATCTATAAGCCCCTCTCTTCAGCAGACTGTGGTGTTGGTGGGGTAAACAATTTTATCCCAGCGTACTGTTACATATCCATGTGTGTGCAGTTAATATATATATATATATATATATATATATATATATATATATATATATATATATGACGTTAGACATTATGAAATGGAAAAAGTCAGACAATTTTTTAAGACATTTTTATGTTCATACATTCTTTTTATAGATACAAAAATTTAAGTAAATGCCCCGTTTATAATAAACAGTTATAAGCAACTTTTACCGATCCGAATATCTGAGAAATCTTCACAAAAAATATTTGTCCTCCCAATAAAAAAGTGTATAAACATAAAAATGTCTTAAAATAATTGTCCATTTCATAATGTGTGACGTCAGTTGTTTACATTTGATACGCCATGAGCAGATATGAATGTACATGAGAGATTCATGGAAGATTAGAATTTTAAATACAGTAAATTCGTTCTTACTAACCGAATGCTCCTTCGTGGCCAAATCGGTAAAGTCACGTCAAGCTAAATGGCGGTTCCGTATAGGGTCGAATCCTGTTAGAGGACGAATAATTTCTGTAAAAATGTTGGTTAATGCTGTTTATTAGAAATAGAGCATTTACCTAAATATTTGTATCTATAAAAAGAATGTATATATATATATATATATATATATATATATAAAGTTTACTAAATCAGAGAAATTAATTATTAGCCATTTTTGCCGTAAGTGCCATAAATATTACTTCAATAATATTTAAATATAGAAGTTTAAAAGTCGTAATATAAATATACTTGATATGGAAAAATAATTTTACTTACTATAAGTAATTCTAATACATTTCCTTCTATTATAAAGTAATATAGTCTATTAAAACTAACAATGAACATATTTTAAAGTTGTAATTAAAATTGTACTTAAATAAAATGAATTCTAACCTAAACTTCTTTTACTTAGTACTACACACACTTATAAGAATCCAATAAAACACCTACAGAAAAATAAAATTAATATGAAATGCCAGAAGTTGTAAGATTTTGAATGACCCATGTCATTTGTACTTACATGAGAAACAATATATTGCTAGGTTTATATATAAAAAAATAAAAGTTTACTAAATCAGTGAAATTAAGTAACTATTTTTGCCGTCATTGTCATAATTTTTACTTAAATAATATTTAAAAAAATAATTGTAACCTAATATACATACTTATACTTGATGTAAAAATAATTCTACATACTATAAAGGATTTTAATACATTTAATTGTTCTTAAAAAATGTAGTATATTAAAAATTAATTAATAAAAATTAAAATTCTTCAAATCGTAGTTAAATAAAACGTATTCTAAACTAAACACCCACAAACATCTTTAAATATAAAAATAGAAAAAATCCCGTAAGAATTTTTTGCCTTTAACAATAAATTAAAAAAAATCCTGACGACATGCATTCAACGGATGTCAGATTTCATTGAAAAATACTTCCCTAACCCCTACCAAAACGTAACTAATAACGGATACATCAAATTACAGACATAATATACACCCAGACACACCTTGTCTAGATGAAGTAGATTTATCTCTAACCTACGAAACGTGAATTATGATTTTAGCTGTATCTTTAAAACCAGTAATTTTATAAAGTTACTCCAAAATTCGCTTGAGGATGAAATGGAACTAATGTCTTTAATTTAATTACAAAATTAAATTCGGAGCTATTAGCTTCCATTTTGATACATGGTTAGAAATATGTAGGGAAAATAACATATTTTAAATAAATCAATTTATAATATATATATATATAATATCCATTAATATATACATGTGCATTCATATATACACGCGCATATATATATATATATTTTATTAAAGACATTTTTTATGTTTAACGTTCTTTTTATAGATAGAAGTATTTTAGTAAATGGTTTGTTTATAATAAACAGTATTAAACAACATTTACCGGCCTGAATGTCCGAGTAATTTTCATAGAAAATATTCCCCCTTTGACAAGATTCGAACCTGCATCCTATACGGAACCGCCATTTAGTCTGACGTGCCTAACCGATTCGGCCACAAAGGATCGTTCGGTTGGCAAGGTCGAATTTACTGCTTATGGAAGTTTGTAAACAGTAAATTCGACCTTGCCTACCGAACCCTTCTTTGTAGCCTAACGGTAAGGCACGTCAGCGTAAATGACGGTTCCGTATAGGATGCAGGTTCGAATCCTGTCAAAGAACGAATATTTTCTATGCAATTTCTCGGACATTCAGGCCGGTAAATGTTATTTAATACCATTTATTATGAACAGAGCATTTACTTAAATACTTGTATCTATAAAAAGAACTTGAAACATAAAAAAATGTCTTTAATAATATATATATATATATATATATATATATATATATATATATATATATATATATATATATATATATATATATATATATGCGCGCGTGTATATATGAATGCACAGGTATATATCAATGGATATTATATATATTTATATATTATAAATTAATTTATTTAAAATATGGTATTTTCGCCAGACATTTATAATCATGTTTCAAAATGGAAGCTAATAGCTACGAATTTAATTAACAACTGTATATCCGAGAAATTCTTAGAGAAAATATGCGTCCTCCGACAGGAATAGAACCTGTATCCTATATAGATTTATTCATATTTGCTCAATGCGTATGTAAATGCTTAAAAACAGTAAAATTGACGTAGCTAACCGAACGCTCCTCTGTGGCCAAATAGCTTAAAGGCACGTCAGGCTACATGACGTTTCCGTATAGGATACAGATTCGATTCCTGTCGGAGGACTCATATTTTCTATGAAAATTTCTCGGACATTCAGACCAGTAATATTGATAATATTGTTTATTATAAACAGAGCATTAACTTCAATATTTGTGTCTATAAAAAGTACGTATAAACATAAAAAAAATGTCTTAAATATTAGACATATATAGACAAAAGCGATAAATTAAAATTAAAAAAAACAAAATGAAAATAACAGGGAAATTTAATGAGATCGGCTATTCTGTATGTCTAAACACTTCTGGCAGAAAACTAATTTTCAAGTTAAAATATTAAAACTTAATTATTTTTTAAAATTTAATATTGAAAGTTAAACTATTTATAACTTAGAAATTTTACATATTTAGCGCTTCCACTAGCTGCATAGTATAACTCACTTTATCATGTTTATCTACACCTACCCTAAACATATATTATTCCACCAATAAGTATTATTTACTGAGCTGATAAAGAAATTCTACAGAATTTACACAGAAAAAGTCTATCTTAGCCTTCAATCACAGATATACAGAAAATAATATCACATATTCCCCCTTATATACGTATATGAATGCACATATTAATGCATATATGCATTCATTTAATTACTTTAAATATTATTTTTAGGGGATATGCATATATGTCTGGACACTTGGTTTATACATAAACATTAGATTTATTTGTTTTCGTCTAATGGTCTGAATATTCGTGAAGTTTTATTAAAGAAATATATGCGATTTCCACATATTTTAATTTAATAAGATTTTTAACTAAATGGAAAGTATTAATCTAAATTATAAGAAATCAGGTAACTCTTTTTGCAATGTAGCAAATTGATTCCCAGCGAAGATTTTTCTTCATCCATATTCCCAATAATAAATGATAATTGTCAATGACTTTCACTTTAGCAAAGAAACAGAATTTAATAAAATAATGTATCAGTTACTATTTTCACATAAATTTTAGATGAGTGTCTTGGTGGTAAGATTGATACTACATTAATGTTAAATTAATATCCAAAAGTTTTATACTGAATTCATTAAGATATTTTTTTCATGAGAAAACGAAAAGTGTTTTGTTATTGTTTATTTTATTTTAAGGCATATCAACCTTAATGGCTTATTTAATGTCGAAACCATTTCTCAAAAATGTAATGTTGGTAATAATTTATTTTTGTTAACAATTTTTTCCTTAAATATATATATATATATATTGCTGTAATTTTTCTTTCCAAAACGTATTGCAGGTAACATTTTTGTCAAAAAATTCATTGCTGGTATTAAAATCTATTTCTGCATTTTAATAGTGTGGATTAACTATTTGCCCATAGCTGGGATCCTAAAGTTGCTGCCACCCTGTGTCAGGGTGTACCTGGGAACATGCACAATTAAGAAGTGTTTCTAGGATCCTCAAAACTTTCTGATCAAAGGTCTTTCTGTCGGATTTAGTCCATCGAATTACTCAGGACGTATATGTAGTTTATCGTCTTGACCAAGAATGACAAAAATAGAGAATACACACACACATATAATGTGTGTTGCGGAATTACTATTAAACTATCATAGATTTCATGCTAATACCTACAGACAACCTTTTTTTCTTTTCATGTGCCGTTTCCCTTCAGAACGTTGGCGATCATGGCTCTCCAATTTTCCCTATTCCTTTTTAGCTCTCAATATGTTTTGTCCCTTTGCTACTTCCAACAGGGCACATTATGTCATCAACTTTTTTAAACACACTGGTTCATGTCATGCGTTACTTAAAACTTGTCTCCCTTTCACTCTATTCGATTTGTGAGTAACAGATCCTTCAAGTCTCCCTTTCTCATTACGTGTCCCAGAAATTTCCTGATGTTGAGTATAAGCTTCCTCTTTTTTTGCATCCTCTCCAAACCCTAAACTTTGCTCACACGCTCATCCCATGATAGCCTTAGAATAATTCTCTATGACCATATCTCAGTTGCTTAGATTCTCTTCTTCATCTTTGATCGTCCAACATTCGCTGCCGTAAACAAGGACAATTGTCACGTAGCAGCTCAGTATACTTTACTCTGTTATCTCCCGTCTCGTAATACTCAGTCTACCTTTGGGAATGGGACTTTAGCCATCTCAGCATATCTTCGGATCTCAGCGTTGCATTTACCGTCTTCTGTCAAAACACTTCGCAAATATTTAAATTTCCGCGACTGTGTGATTTTTTTAATTAAACAAATAGAAAATTTAACGAAAGAGCGTAACACTTTCTTCAACATTTAAATAACTTAAATTATTCAAAGGTGGAAACAAAAGCATAATGTCCTAGATTTATTTAACAAAACTTTCCTCAAAGAAGTAAATACAAGAAGGGCAAACTTGCAATTAGTTTGGTTTGATTTAACAAAGTCATAGACGGTATAGAATCACATATCAGGAATCCCGAATATCTCAGATTGGTCATGACTAAAGAAACATGTACGAAATTCATAGATAGACTATGGGAAGTGTATATATTCAGGAAAGCAAAATCAATACCCCAAAAGTTTACACCAAGGTAATATTTTCAGAAAGAATGCTTCTATTAATATTTATTATAGTTCTGATGTTAGGATATCTAATTGCAAAAGGAGGCGATGTATACAAACGATCAGGCACATGGGATAATTACCATTTCATATATATCGACTATAGAACATTATTTGTAGACACACTAGAACAAAAGATGAAGATACTTATCGACTAAATTAAAAGTTACGAAACATAAAAATGGAGTTTGAAAAAGATAATTACGCCCTAATCGAAGTGTAAGCAAAATGAACTTGAAATATAACGTAAATACAGAGTTAGAAAAATAAACATGAGATATTACAAGAATGAGACTATTTATATTATTCGGATTAATGTCTTCATATTTGTTTCAATATTGATGACAACGTTTCGGCCGTTGTAAGCTAAGGACTTCTTCAGGTGGTAGGAATGTCGAACTGAAAACTTTATTTCGCTCGCTCCAGTAGACTTTTCTATTTCCACGTCACATATCTAATGGATGTCAGTTATCAGTTATATACTGTTAATTCTCCCGCTCCAAGTTCTCCAACGCCTTAGGTAGTTATTGAAATCACACTGTGTCCTGTCATTGGATCTAACTAACACGTTTATCCCAACAGATATATATATATATATATATATATATATATGTATACACACACACATATATATATATATATATATATATATATATATATATATATATATATATATATATGTACGAGTATAGGAATCGTGTAGAAGGAAAAATTACAATAGCCCAAAAAACAATTCTTAAAAGAGTACTCAATACAGAGTAGAACAAATATTATTTTATCAAACACCATCAATGGAGAAGACACATGATGTGTTAAAACATAATGGATATTTTTGTAGTGATATCATGTTTATGCTAGAATATTTGAATAAATAAAATCACACACACACACACATACACACACACACACACACACATACACATATATATATATATATATATATATATATATATATATATATATATATATATATATATATATATATGTTTAGTTGGATTGGTATGAATCTAGGTTTCACGCTTTTTTGATCGTCAGACAAAGTGATTAATATTTAATTTTGGATTTATATGTGGTTGCATATATCGGTGTTTTTATTGCAGGAGGAGAAGAAATTGTCGTCTGACCGCCACTCATACCTACGAAGACATACATAAACGAACAATCACTCATTGCAGCTCAGAAAAAAAGATATATATGACAAATTTGGGACTGGGCGTAGATGCCCTTCCATGTGTCGTTACGTACATACGTGCGCAATTGTTTGCTGTATTCAATGTTTTAGTGTGTACCGATTTTTTTTTTTGTAAGTTGCAGTGTCGACGCGCTGACCGTTTGTCTATTTTGTTCGAAGAATAATATTTTCTCACAATCATATATGCATGAGCATTCACATGTCTTTTCTCCGTCTGTTTGTTTTTTGTATTTTTTGTATAATTTTTTTTGTTTTTTTTTTTATCAATATTGAGTCTGTGTAAGACTATGGTAGATAAAATTATTATTATTTTAATTGTTGAATTTGGTAATGCTGTTTTCCTTTTTTTTTTTGGCTATTGCGCATATATATATATAAATGATAGCAACTCGTATTTAAAATATTTATGAGTATTTATGAGGTTGTATCAATATTGCTGGGAGGCGAAGTAAAATCGTGAACTGATGCGGTAATGTTAACTTGGTGCGGTAGTAATTGTGAACTCAAGGGTCAATGGAATATATGAAGTCGTGTTGGTTGGTATTTGTTTTATCCGTTTGCTATAAATTATGATAATTGTTGTTTGTTTTCATGTCTGCATTTATAAAATATTTCTGGTTTTATATTTAGTAATTTCTTTTATTGCGCATGAGAAATTATTGCTACTTTTTCGTGTAGGCAATGTAGGCATTTCTTTGTCATGTTGTTCTTGGCAGGTGCATTTTTCAATATTCCCCAGCTTATTCTTGGTGTAATATTTCTGTCTGTTAGATGCCATATGCATGTGGAGAGTTTAATGCTGTTTCACTACATTCTGTCGGAGAATGAAAGGTCGTAGTTTTCTTTCTTTTCTTTAATGGTCCCTTAGTGGTGTCAATATAGTATATTATGCTGTTATGCCCTGGTTTAATACATTATATTCGTATGCGGTGACTTTGCTTGCAGTGGACATGTTTCATTTCTGCAGTTGTATCGGAGTTACTTTGTTGCGGTGTTGCAGTTTGTTACTTTTTTGTTCTGGCTTTTTATTATTTGTATTATATTTTTTGTGCATATGTAACTAGCTTATACGTGATTTTTGTTGAATATTTCGGCTAAGCGGTTTCTTGCAAGGTAATGACATCCATCTGAATATGTTAGCTGTATCACTGATATTGAGCACTTTCCAATAGGTACCGCGCATATACAATATATAAATAATATATATAACAAATGCATATATATATATATATATATATATATATATATATATATATATATATATATACACACACATTTTACACACACACGAACACAGACACGTACACACACACACACACACACACATATATATATATATATATATATATATATATATATATATATATATATATATATATATCGCAATAGATCAATACATCAACGAGATTAAAATTAAAATAATAATAATAATAATAAGCCCTTGAAAATAATTTCATTAAATACAACAATATTAGTCATCTCACACTAGTAGAAGAACTATTATAACAATTTAGTGTCCAAACCCCACTTCTAAACCCCAATATTAGTGATGATTATAGAGACAGTTTAAAAATTCCTGGAGATGTTGACAATATGCTATGCGATCATGAAGGCAGCAAAGAGCAAAAAATAAAAAAAGCAAATGTCTGAAAAATAAGATGAAATCATTTAAACATTAGAATGGATAACGAAACCCACTCGATAAGCGCTTCTAAAGAAATTTTTATCGCTATTTTTTTCTGTTTATAAATAAAGATGAGCTTCAAAGTGGATAGATGCTGAGATGGCACGAAAGAACTGCAAGCAAAAATCCCAACTATCGATTTGATTGCTTTCGTTTGAAATACATCTATTGAAATTTCAAGTATAGATACTTTATTTTTTTAGATTGGAATCTGATTGATCAGAGAAGCAGTCTCTGTGGAGTACGTCTCTGAAATATCTTTCAATGGCGCCCAAAGTCGTGACAAGTACTACTCGACTTCGAAAACGCAAGTTACGAACAATGTGTTTATCAACAAAACCCCAAAACAAGCATATTATTGTTTGTAGTTTTTTTTTCTATTGACTGATGAATCTAATGGGAACACATAATATCTAATCTCAGCTACTTTCAACTTCAGCGAACCAGTGCATTTCCCAAATATTCAGGGAAAAATTTAGACAACAGGAAATGTTGGGAGAAGCCTGACTTCTCGAAAGCATATATTGTTTATGACTGCCTGCCTAAATTTGCTATCATTCTGATAAATCATTCAGCTACAAAAATATCAGACCTTTCAAGACGAACGTGCTCATCATTCTTCTTAGATTGTTCTCTGTGTATTATCTGTGATTGTGGTTACACATTGGTCACATCTAAGACTTTGGAATTTGAAGTAATCTTCTAGTAAAATGTCAACCTAGTCGAAAGAGAGCATTATGCCTTTATATTTAACCGATAAAAATCGTGAAAAGAGATGAAATCATGTGTACCTAAACCGCTAATTCGAAATGAAATTCAATTAGTTTACCGATGATTACTTTCGCGTCAATAAGCACGATGATAACCAGCACACTACATCGACTCCCAAATACAACTATAAACGTGTATCTCTTAGACTCCCTTTCATTCACACACACACACACACACACGTATATATATATATATATATATATATATACATATATATATATATGTATATATATATATATATATATATATATATATATATATATACATATATATATATATATATACATATATATATATATATATATATATATATATATATATATATATATATATATATATATATGGGGGGGTATAAGTATAAGCACTGGCAGCAGACTTTCCTGTATTGAATCAATATATATGCTAAATCTTCATCATTGACATCTAAATTATGGATAAACTCTCCGAAATTCGAATATTACTTTGCCCTTTAATAGTGCAAATAAATAAACAGTCATTGATAGTTAAAACAAAGCATCTCTACTATACTGACAACATCCAATCATTGATGATTATTGTGCAGGGGAAAATTACTTGGGAATATAGAACAAAAAAAATTAAACAAAATCTAATCATCAATAATTTAATTCCAAATATCATCTTGATGTATATATTTGTAACGAAAAGTTAAAATTCAGTATAAACGTGAAAGTCAAACCTTGTTGGCTGAAGTAAGTAGGACACACACACACACACACACATATATATATATATATATATATATATATATATATATATATATATATATACACATATGAGATAACGATATATATTTCTTTAAATGGCAAGGTAGGCATTGAAGAAATTGTAAGGCAAGATGAAAAACAAAAATTTTGACGTGTTTCGTCCGTTAGGACTTCGGCAGACTGGTTTTGATGACGTTGTTTTGACTACACATGTGCATGAAAAAGAGACGCTTGCTATTTCCGAATTTCTTTATTTATGTTATATTAAATTTGATTAAATTCAAATGGATAGAGATGTCAACATAATATACAATAATAAATTTTTTTAAAGAGAAAAAGAAAGATTAGAAGTAAACTTATATTTTGCAATAAAATTTTATTCATTTAATGTACTTTCTATGAATATTTTTCTAATCGACTATTTCGGAGAAAATCCCCAAAAACTAAAAAAAATTTTAATCACTAACAAACATAAAATTAAATTATTTGTAGACAGTTTAGAGACATTCAAAGTTATATCAAACATTATAATCTTTACGGACCCCAAAATAACACTTTCAAAGCGTTTGTTTCTAGACGTTTTTTTTTTTTTTCAAAGAACATTAGTGAAACCTTCTCTCATAACATTCTTCTCACTTTTTCTCTCTATGGTATTTTTACTTCTCTACCCCTTCAATATCAATATAAACTTCCGTTAAGCTAACCGTTTAAATATTTCAATATCTGCTAACTCATTCATGTCTTCTCTCACTCCCGCTCACTTCCTCACTTCGTTATTTTGCATATGTTTAATACGGCCCGTGAAAAATGTGTAAATTTTCTTTTCATTTTTTGTTTGGAAGTAATGTCTGATGATCCGCAGTCCTTTAAAGGGTTGTGGTGAAATAATTTATTCAATGGAAGCTTAAAGAGGTATGTTTTTATTATATATATATATATATATATATATATATATATATATATATATATATATATATATATATATATATATATATATAAGTGTATATGATATTGTATAGTTTTATATATCAACGAACAGTATTTAGAAAAAAAAATATTCCAAATTTTCTGTGACGTGTTTCTTCCGTTTGTATTTCATCCGTCTGGGCTTCGAACAATACCAAAGTATCAAAATATCATATTATTCTAGACATTAACTCTATCATAACTAAAGGGGAAATAATTTATATAAAATCAACATAAAATCTGTTGTGACTACATCTAAACTATCAATGTATTCATAAATAAAATAAAAACAAAGAGCCCAAACTTAACGGAGGAATTTGCACTATCAAATTCAGGAATTGCCGGAATCAGGTCATTATAGAAACCTCCAGGATTTTAAACAAAATACTATATGAAGGTAAATGTGATATTTTAAATAACAACAAAAAAACACATTTTTTATTCACTGAAAAAAGGACCACAATATTAAAATAGATTAATGCGACGTCGATAAAAACAGAAAATAATTCCCTGCAACGAAAATGTTTGAATCCGTGGTGAAGTGACTTAACCTCTAGCTCAGCCACGATAATATTCCTTTTAGTCTCTTAGGATATATATATATATATATATATATATATATATATATATATATATATATATATATATATATATATATATATATATATATATTCGTTCTTGGTAGAGTTTATATTGTTACACAGTGAGATATTCAGGACAGATGTGATGTAGAGAAAAAATAGAATACAGATGACTTTCACTATATTAAAAAAAATTCTTTCAAAAACATTCATTGAAAAATGTTGAAACTAATAGAGTCACTCGCTTCGTGAGCAGTAGGTGATGTGGCAACATCTGCAAAAACCAGTTCGATGTAATCCTACCCGACGAATTCTTGGTCTTATTTTCATATATATATATATATATATATATATATATATATATATATATATATATATATATATATATTATAAAGGTTAATGTCGGAGCAAACGCACGTGTGTTTTATGGCTCTAAAAAGCTGATGTTATGGAAAGACAATTGTTTTTTATTACTTTTAATCATACATTATTCTTATATTTTTCTTGTTTAATCTCTATAAAAGACAGGATGTATGTGTGTGTAACGAATGCACGGCCGCAATTTTCGACGGATTTGCACCGAAATTTACATGCACATGCTTCAATTTAATGGAATGGCCAAGAACGACTTTGCATTTCCCAACTCCCTTCGATAGTTGAAATAATCGATTTTTTCATGCTTCACGGCAACTTTTATGTAGTTTGCGGCTATTTTTTTACTGGCCAGAGTGAGAGCCTGTAGCTGACTGCGACGAATAGGCAGGAAGATTCTAGTAGCCAGCGTGATAGCCAACAGCTGACTGACACGAATGTTAACTAGTATGCTAGCATGCAAAAACATCGATAGCTTCAATCGTCACAAGTGGGAAAAAAATTAAATCTGCATGGCACTTTACACCAATTGGTTCATTCGCTTGCTGAAACTAAACGTTGATTCTGATTCTGCAGAACTCGGTTTAGGTGTGAAAAAGTATTTGTTGTTAACATTCTTTTTTCATTCAGTGTTTCAAAGTTACGAGTCCTTTTTTTTTTTAAAGCTGATCGTTTTGTGTTCATTTTGTTTAGTTCTTTTTTCGTAACAGATTTAATGTTTAGTATAGAGCTTCGAAAAATTCGCAGTAAGGCATGTAGCAACATCAGCACGGCAAAGAGCACTCCTTCAAAGGACAAGGAAGGGCAAAACTATTTTAAGTCAAGTGATATCGATTGCTGTGTGACTCGTACGATTTTTGACTCAAGCACGGGCAACGCCGGGCCATGCTGCTAGTTTATCTATAAATACAAATATATATGTGTGTGTTTATTCTGTGCGTCGGTTCAATGTTCCTACTTCATTTTCCTTAATTACATTCAACTGCGAATAATTGAAAGACAACATGGATGCATATCAGTGAACGGAACAGCCTAATATTCGATCCAGAAATGTCGAATGAACAAGCAAGTTGCATAATGTAATTACCCTCTAAGTGTTTCAATAGACACCGATTTCTGGAAGGGCATCTAAATATCAAGAATGACTTCGAAGAGCTAAAGTATGAAACAGGAATGTTATGTATTTTCAGTTTACCTATATGTTAGTGAACCATGTCTTCACAAATATGTTTCTACTGGATGATTCTGAGAATACCATGATCTGAATATGTCAACAAGGATTAAGCTTTAAGGGTAGTGAAAACAAGGGCACTTATATTTGAGAAACATATTCAAGTGACGTCCAATCTTTATCACATTGTTGGCGAAATTATTCAAACATCGTTTGGTCTATGTGTGCAAAAATAACAAATCACCCGAGATCAGACTTCTTATCTAGAATTATCTCTGAACCATTAATATATTGTTCTATTACTGTAATATATCACTCATTGTTCCGATGTTTCTCTTGTAATTATAGGGCATGATTCCCGTCGAATTACTTCCCTTTATAGATTTTTCGCACATACTTAAGATATGCTCCTAATGTATATATGGTTGTCATTATGAGCACGCTATGAGATTATGTGGACATGTTCAAAGTTAAAATATTCTCCAACGAAATTTGATATATTCTCTTCTTATTGTTCTCTAAGATAATGTATATAATGAAAGAAATAATCTCAGAAAATATATTGCTTAAATTCAGAATACCAGAATTGAAAGCTGGAACTGATAACTGAAATGCCAACAGATGTTTTTCAAACGCACGTAATGAAGTCAATGTCTTTGACAATACGCGTTCAGAGTAACGTAAGTTTCTGTGGTAACCTAGAATTTTCTCATCACTCTACAGTATAGACCATCAGATATGTTGAATTATAAAGGAATGAAAAAAACTGTCACTTCCATTCCGCTGTCGGCATATGCATGTGCAACAGAAATAAATCATCTATTAAGAGACAGTCGTATGAGTATGCGATCATGATAAATCTTGATTTATAAGCTATTTCAAAATAACGACAATGAAATATGTGGGTAAGAATTGTTCGAAAAGTGACTACGTTGTAGCATTTATAAGTAAGATCCAATTCATAGGGAAAAATAAGGCCACAAACATTACTTCCGATTCCTAAAAAGCAATATTATATACGTCTCAAAAAATTGCATAGCATACAAGAATTCAGTGTACCTTCTGGCATAGATAACCTCATAGAACTAGGAAAAGTCTAACATTTGCACAGAAAATTTTAGACTTTCATCATGTATAACAATTCGTCCTTGACGAGGGCAAATAAGTTATATGTTAAGTACCATGTATTTTATTAGATAGAAAAGATAGATTGCAGATTTCCTTTCTTTTCAATTATGTATTTATCTGATTGAAAAGAGTTAATGTTCTTGTCTTCAAATCTTATCCATTTATCTTTACGAGTAAGGATTTTCTTTTTTTACCGACTGTAACATTACGACGCAATTGTTACACCATATTGACTTTGGTAACAACACTTTTTTCAGCTGGCAGAGACATCTATTATAATGGTGATCCGATTGGCACAATATTCCTGATGAAAAACGCACACATATATTTTCTTTATTTGATCAACTGGTTTATTACAAACCTCATGATTCAACATCATTCGAACATGATCATAGAAACACTAATGTGTATGCACCAATCTTCATGAATACGTTGGACACTATAATAAGTTAGGGTAATATATGTTGTGTAAGTAGTCCGTCACTAGCAGTGGTTTACCTAAGTGACGTTGAAGACGAGTTTTGTAAATGTTGATGTCATAAAGATTAACATTACATTTCCATCCTCCGTTTTGGTTGTTCTTCATTCGGTAACTTCCCAGGTTACAACAGGACTCATGTCGTTTATGCCACGTTAATCTTCTGGCATTTCTTTTTTGAGCATTCCAAAACAACGGATTTTTTGTACTAAAATCTACAACTTAATTTATAAGCGTATCATATTTATAATTAAAATTCTCTTTGCTATTTAGTTTGGTTTATTTTGTTTTATGGCATATCAATCTCAACGGGTTATAATTTATGTCGACAAGATTAGGATAGGTTCATATGAATTGAGCCTATTTTTTCGTTGTAAGAAATCAGTTTTTAGATCAGGTTCGGTTGAGGTAATTTTGTAAAGAGGGTTTTTGTCGTGACTTAAATGTATTGCTGATAATATTTTCTTTCAAATATGTACTGCTGTTTTTACTATAAAAATTAATTTTTATACTTTCATAGAGTTTTGACACAAGTTTGGGGTGTTAACTCTTTGCCCATAGCTGGGATTCACCGCGGATCATAGTAGACCTAGGTATAGCAGCCACTAAAAACTAGTTCACGCTCATCAAATCCTTCCAATTTGAGGTCTGACTGCTGGATATCGTTTATCGTTATACTCGAGACGATCTATAGCATAACAAGTAAGGTTATAGAGGATGATAATGTCTAAACCAGTACTGAAAACTCTCGAATGTAACATTTGAAGATTTCAAATGGATTTAGAACTTATTTAGAACTAGGCATAATTTATAACATACATAGAATGTTTTTCTATCAGGAAAGGAAAGAATTTCTTCAGAATAAGAAATGAAGATCTAGAATAGTCTCTGTCTATATTTCTGGGATGAGGTTATTATGTACACTATTTACATTATTCGGACTATTGCCCTCATCTTTGTCGCATCTCATCTCTGGCCTTCTTCAGGTGGATGGAATGTCGAATTGAACCCTTTAATTCGCTCACTGGGGTAGACTGTTCTAGTTCCACGAGCCATGTGCCCTTGAGGTCATCTGTTTATGAATTTCTGGGTATTATAAACTGAATGTCTCAACCACCATTTTAACCAGTGCACATATTGCACATATTGAAATTTTTTGCAATCATCATTTCATGTTTTTACCAGAGGTCATATTTCAATTTTTTGTTATTATCGATTTTCTCTGGCACACCTTTTTACTGGCTCCCATATGGCACGTGGAATTAGAACAGTCAACCCTAATGAGCGAAATAAAGGGTTCAGTTCCACATTCCAACCAACTGAAGAAATCCGGAGATGAGATGAGATGCAATAAAGATAAGGGCAATAGTCCGAATAATGTAAATAGTGTAGACTGAAGAAGGCCGGTGCGTACAATGGCCGAAACGTTAAAATAAATATGGCGACAAAGATGATGACAACAGAACGAATAATCTGGAACACTATCTGATATATAAATACGTAATACGGATTACAAAATTCAAGAAACTCTGGACACCTTAAGAATTAACATCTGTAATAATGAATAGTTCAAATGGAACAAATGTGAAATAAAAGAATATATGATTTGTTTTGACGCATTAATTACCATGAAATTAATCTCACAAATTTATCAATTGTACAAAAGACAATATTTGAATATAGAAAGGAAGGGTAAGTTTTGCAATTGACCCAAGTTTTGAATTCCTGCAACTATCACCACCATGGAGAATATTGATCGTTCTCGCCACGTGTTGATAGAGGACAGGGAGGTTGACTATAAATAGAGTAGACAATGTTATTAGCATACCTCCTGAGTGAGTTGAGATTATTGTGCGCAATGATTTCTGATTGTTGGCTTACACGTCTCCTGAAACTTGATGTACACCATCCTGATGACATCACGGCAAATTTGACATTGTTTGAGACAGATGCAGTTAGATTCCTTGAAGTTTTGCTAACCGATGAAGAGTGTTGTGTTCATCATTTTGTGCTTGAGACAAAAGACAATTCATAAAGTGGAAAAACCCACTTAACAGACCCCAAGTAGCCCAAAATCATTTCATACATATGGAAGAATTTGACCTCATTTTTTTTTTACTCAAATGGCATTGCATTTATTGACTAACTTCATTAAGGTTTCACCATGAATGGAGAGTACTCTGCTAAGGGTATCAAGAGAAAAGGCCAATGAAAACGGGCGTAGCATTAGGAAAACCACACCGATATACAATTCCTTGGTTTCAATGACTGCAGTGCATGATAGTTTCTTTGAACTCGTTGATCATATTTCTCCTGATTTAACGATCGGTTTGTTGTGGTCTTTTAGGTGTCAGAAAGAAAGACAGGGAAAGAAGTAGTAGGTTGAACAAGTGTACTGAAATAAAAGAACAACTGACTGCCTTAGGAATTCTCGCAGATTAGTATTTATAAAGGAGGAAAACTTCATTTTAATGAAGATAGGTCACTATAACACATCTGTTGCCCTACAAGAAAAAAAAAACAGTACTTGGTTGTGGATCGATATCACATTGATGATGGCGTTCATAGCATCTTTTGATGCCAGTTTTGACCAAGTAGAGGAACATACTTATTTGAATAGACAGATATCAGTTTATCTGGAATTGAAAAATGTAGTTATTAATAAGTTTTTAATAAAAACAGTTGAAATTACTGCATGCAAGGTTTTAGAGCTCCTCACACAGACTAAGAACTTTTCAGCCCAGGCTCTTAATATGAAGTCTTGTAATGTGAAATCATTCGTCTAATTGATTATATTGGATAATGACCAATTAATTACCGGGAGTTTATTGAGATAAATGTTCTTGGATGGAATGTTATTGCATCTTGGGATTTTGCGTCAGTTTGAAACTATATATCGAAAAGATATTAAGGAACATTGTTTATAATGAAATACTGTAAATTCAGTTTCTATTAAAATTTAATGATTTTATTGGCCTTCTTAATTATGGAACTTATACGCGAGGCCTTTGCTACGCATCATATACTATACTTTTTAAAAATACCTCAGAATTTAAAAGCTGTTGACATGAGAGGAATTACCCAGGAGAATCATTGAAGGCCTATAGATGATAGTGATTTAAGTAATAATATGTCAAGTGTTTAAAAATTTCTAACAACAATCGGAAAAAAATTGTACAGAGAAGTGTGTGTGTGTGTGTGTGTATATATATATATATATATATATATATATATATATATATATATATATATAAGGGGGTGGGGTAGGGGTGATTGTTTTACACGTTTCATCCGTTAGGATTTCATCAGACTGGTCGTTCTTGATGTTGACAAGTCTACGTAAGATCATCAGGAATAAAGGTGATGGCGAGAAAAAGAAAAAGAATAGAGATTAATTTTGGCGAGATTGAAAATATATTCTTAAAACGAAGTATTCTTTAAAATAATTTGAAACTACAAGCGTCTCTCCTATCGTACGCATGTGTAGACATGACAACATCAATAAATCCTAGTCCAGTCAAATACTAATTGGTGAAAAGCGCCACAAACCTTTTTCGAATATGTAATTCTATTTTTATAAATACTGTTTGCTGATATCTAAAAATATACAAAATTATCTTACCGTTCTCTCCGAACACACACACACACACACACACACACACACACACACACACACACACACACACATATATATATATATATATATATATATATATATATATATATATATATATATATATATATGGTTGGATAGATGTGAGCTTGTGACCCTCTATCTCTGATACTGAGCGCTTTCTAATAAGTACCGCGCATAAAATATATAAATAATTATGCATACATATATATTTATTTATATTTATATACACACACATTTCACACACACACACACACACACACACACACACACACACACACACACACACACACACATATATATATATATATATATATATATATATATATATATATATATACACAAACATTTCTGTATGTGTGTTTGTATCTCTATCTATAAAAGACAGGATATGTGTGTGTGCGTGCGTGCGTGTGTGAGTGTGTGTGTCTGTGTCTGTGTTTAATGAATGCAGGGTCATAATTTTCGATGGATTTGCACATAAATTTACATGCACATTCTCCAAGTTAGCGGCAAGGTCAAGACCGACTTTAAATTTCCCAACTACAATCGATAGTGCAAATAATCGATATTCATACTTCTACGTCAGTTTTCATGTAGTTTGAGGCCATTTTCTACTGGCCAGACTGAGAGGTTTTAGCTGGCTGTCACGAATAGACAGGAAGATTCTATTGGCCAGCGTGAGAGCCAAAAGCGGACTGACACGATTGTTAACTAGCATGATAGCATGCAAAAAAAAATCGATAGCTTCATTCATCACAAGTGGGAAAAAAATTAAATCTGCATGGCACTTTACACCAATTGGTTAATTCGCTTGCTGAAACTCAACGTTGATTCTGATTCTGCAGAACTGGGTTGAGTGTGAAAAAGTATTTCTTGTTAACATTTTATTTCATTCAGTTTTTTCCAGTTAACGAGTTTTTTTTTTAAGTTGATCGTTTTGTGTTCATTTTGTTTAGTTCTTTTTTCGTAACAGATTTAATGTTTAGTATAGAGCTTCGAAAAATTCGCAGTGTGAGATAGGCAAGAAGTAAGGCATGTAGCAACATCAGCACAGTAAAGGGCTCTTCTTTAAAGGTAATGAAGGACACAAATATTTAAGTCAATTGATAGCCGTTGCAGTGTGAGTCATACGATTTTTGAATCAAGCACGGGCAACGCCGGGCCATTCTGCTAGTATATAATATATATTGCATATATACGCATATATAACAATATATGTGTATTTTTGAAAATGGATACTTTTAGTGGCAATATAATAATTTTTTTTTGCTCGATTACTTTATGAACTTTATAAATTTAAGATGATGTTTATCTGTTAAATTTTCCGAGTTCTCATATAGTCAGCGTTCATTATTTTTTCACTTAAGCAACGATTTACTTCTTTTTTTTCGCTTGTAAATTATTGCTTCTCCTTCCAAACCGCACATTTGAGCTGAATAGTTATATTTCTTTAGCAAATCGCCCCAAAATATAAAGAATATTATAATAGATAATGTTTAAACAAAGACGACGGTAAAGAATTCTGGCCGATGAAAATGGGTAATGGGTAGTAACGTTTTACCAGTAAGCAGTGAAAGCATGTAGTGTCTAACATCACTGAGCCAAATTTAAAATTTGACATGGCTTATAACAGGTTGTTTTCTCAAGACAAAACACTAGGTAAACACTGACTACTTCCCCCTTTCTAAGAAAGATTCACGACCTTGTCTCGGGACACTAATGTGTAAGTAAACATGTCCTCCATTAATCAATTCGTCTGTAACCACTATATTCACGGGAAAAATACTTACATTTTCGAATCAATTATATCGATATAAACTAAACGTAAAAATTCAACCATATAGTAGATGATATAGAAATATAAGATTTCTTCAGAATTGTTAAATCTACAAATATTTAAGCCAATTAAAAACACTTTATAATATATATCTTGTCTTACCTATAAGAAATAAACTAGAATTGAAAAATAGGAGTTATCTGCGGAGGAATATATCTGAAATCAAACTATGCAAAGAGAAAAAAGTAAATAACTACAGATATTCAAACAAGAAATAATGCATGTTGGCTGAAAAATCTGACTTACAGTCGATCAACTATTCATCCTAGCAGAAAGAATTACTGCCATATATCATCTGGAGCTCCTTCTCTTTGTCTCAAGGTCCTTGATAAAATACAGAGACGAATATGCAATGTAATTGGCCGTGAACTGGCATCTCGTCTGCAGTCGCTTTCTCACATATGTGCCGTTGACCCCCTCTGTCATTTTTACAAATACTTTCACGGTAGTTCCCAGACTTCATGAATTTAAACGTTCTATTAGGCTGGCATCTCGCTCTCACCATTTCACTGTCGAAACTGTTAAATGTAGCCCTCTCTTCAACTCCAATAACTTCATGTTTCGCTATTCTTGACTGTGGAACTCCGACCCATTTTCCTGTTTCACTGATCACTATAATCTCCAACTATTCAATTGTAATATCAATCGACGTCTCCAGATGCCTTGGTCTATCTGCTATCCTTCTCTTCATCGTTCCCTCTGTCACTTCTCTTTGCACTTGATCCAACTCTCTTTATCCCCTTTGCATGCTAGTGGCTTCCCGCCTTCCTTGGATTGAAACGCCCAAAAATAAGAAAAAAAATTGACTATGTGAGGGATACAATTTAAAACACAAATTTAAACCCTCTCTAGTGTAAGAAATCTGATATGATGCCTAACGAAACACGAGGATTTCACGTCTTGGATTGATCTTTATATTGGAAATGAAAACCTCTAACACAAGGGAAGTAAATTTAACAAGCCATAAACTCAGAAAAGAGATATAGAATACATAATAGAAGCAGACGACAAAAACACCAAGAATATATTAAATGTAATATGGCCATAACAAAAGAAATAGAATGTAACAAAAGAATGGGTAATGAAAAACTAAAAGTATCTTAAGGTATCTTCATGACCTTGGCAATCATGTTTCTTCTCCCCATCCTGTCACATATCGCTCTAAGCATCTTAGTTAGTATCCATATTTATTCCTTTTCAGAGACGCGTTAGGTTGGCCATTCGCTTTTTACCTCTTTCACGAAGAGTGATAATACACATACACGCACTCCCGCAGGCACAGGTTCGCGTTTGCTGATATTTTATTCTTTCTTTCCTATCCATATAAAAGTGCAGAGACATTCGTTTTGAAAGTCAGGAAAAAGAACTACACAGCCTGTGAGCCTCTGAAAGAATCACACTTTTGAACATTTCAAAGCGTGAAACATTCTGGTCATTTATGAATATAGAAAAATTATCATCCAAACTACAGTCGAACAGATACAAGTCCATGTATACATTTCTGTGGAAAATACTAATTAGGCATTTAGAGGAAAATATACCAATCCATGCGTAGGAGGGAAATGTTAACAGAAGAACAGAAATGAAAGGAAAAAAAATCCTAGAACAGAAGATCCTCAAAGAACTAAAATAAAGAAGGAAAATACTGCAATGAGTTGTATTGATTTTAAATATGTATTCGATATTATCTCTCAGATGTTGATACCCGAATAACTCAGACGGTAAACAAATGATGAAATATTTGTAGAATTCATATATAATTTCAGAAAAATATTTGAAATAAAATTAATCATTCAAGGGATTTATGTAACCATTGGATTTTTTGTTGGTTTTGATTCAAATCTTCTAATTGTGAATGATCTCTCATTGAATAGTTCTACACTTAAAACTTCGTAAGGATGTATTGAGTAGTATCAGAAAATATTAGCCTAGTCGGTTATACTGTCCGATGTAGAAGGCGCTGTTTTATATCAGTGTGATGTTATTTCATTACTAGTTCTAAGAACGATGTCAGTTTTCCCCTTTTGTGTCGTTTGTCAAGAGATACTCTAACACTTGTTTGAACATGTTCCAAAATTCACTCAGTGTCTTTCGGGAGAATTATCGTTATTATTGCTATTCCTTCATTGCCATTTTCTCCAGCATATGAAAGAAAAAAAAACATTCATCACCAAAGATCTCACTGTGGACCGACCTTAAGTCAAACATTTATTGGAATAATCAAGCTTTAAAAGACATTTCTATTTAAGCAAAAGCATCAAATAGAATAAATGCATATATAAAATAAACAAAAAAAAAAGAATTCATGAAAATTAAAGTGTTTTATCACCATTGAACATATATATTTCCTTCCAGAATGCTTATAGTTTAATTAATTTGCAGAAGCAAAAACGGGCAAAGTCTTTTTTCTTGATAATTGTTTGATCTGAATGTTCTTTCTCATAGAATCTACAGAGATCTATTGCTACTCTTAAATTGCCCATACTTGGCTAAATATAGAATTTAATTTTTTAACCCTATGCTCTCAGGCATTTTAAGTTTAAGCAAATCAAAACATTGGATCGAGTTCCAGAATACTGTACTGGATACGGCTGAAATCGTTTACAAAAATAGATTTAGCTATCGTGTCTCATGTTTTGCCTTTCCGAAACAATGAAGATATTTCTGGTGTCTTGCAGTCAATTAAGGTAATGTACAAGAATACTGAATGATAAAAAATTTGATGTGATCCTGTATAAAAAGAACAAGTATTATGGATCCTGAAATATTTTTCGTTTTAGTAGACTGTCAAGTTCGTCACAGTGAACTCTTTACGTTTTCAGACAATGTTTTGTTTCTAATCTCTATCTGGAAAGAGTAAACGGAGATACAGTTAAAAGGTGAGGTTTTTTAATTATATAGTCAACGACAAGTTTTTACCTGTTGGATTTATTTTAATTGAATACAGGATATTCATACTCGATCTGATTCTCTCGGACATTATATATGCTATGAGACTTAATGTAACACGAACTAGTTTCCATATTTTCACGTGATTATTAAAGGAGAGGGATAACCATCGAAAAAATTTAGTAGTGATGCTAATCTACCGTAGGTTTACGACGAATTCTGCTTGGTATCAAAGCATGAGCATGACTTGTTCGGAGAGATTTTAGATATGCAGGTGTCCTCAGGACGTGCATTTTTTTTTCGATCGAGTTAGTTTATCGGCCTTGACAGAGATAATATCGGTTATTAGTGGGGGTGTAACAATTTATATCTAATCTGCGATGTGTTCTGTCAGGTGGAAAATCTTTAAGTCATGTACTAATCGGAGACAGGTGTGAAGTACGTCAAGAAAATTGATTTTCATCTCACGTGGAGATTTTTCGGAAACAAATTCAATTCAATCGCAAAATATTCATTTGGAATATAGTTGTTCAAAACGGATTTTAAACTCACTTTTCTTCTTACAAACTGGCAAATTCTGCTCGATTTTGGGTAATGTTGGCTGCCAGCTATTATGTCTCCCGATCAATTAAATGTCGCCTACGCGTGTATTAACTTGTTTTCTTTTTGGAAGATATGTCACGAAGTTGTTTCATGAGGCGATTTGATGAAATCTAAGAGAATACAATTTTGTTTCATGAGGATACGTCCAATTAATTCATGAAATATATTGAAATATCAGATATGATATATAAAGATGGAATCCAAGAGGTTTCATTCAGATCTTGGTAAATGTAGCAGAGTGTGTAGGTATGAAAAGAAGAAGAATGTTGAATTTTCTTCTAGGCTACTCTGCTGGTGATAATAGTCATTATATGGCTGACATCTCTTTATTAGATAAGTGATGTTGACGATGCAATTTTTGTTTAATTTTTAGAGGTTTCTTTCTAGAATGTTATCAGAATCTATACATTTCCTTCATATTTTCTCAGTTTGATGTCTCATCGGTATCTACACTTCAAGCCTTCACCATAAAAACAAACTTACTTGTGTCGTGATAGAGTATCGCCGAATCAGCACAATGAGGATTCCAATAAATTCACTTAATTATCCGCATAAGTTTGAAACCGTGTTGCGATGGAAATGTCATGTTGAGATATTCTTTAACCCCCTAGCAACCAACCATAAGTAACAGACTGGATTTAGGGACAATCCTGGTATTCGCATGGCTCGATATACACAAACAACAAGTTCAGCGTATTTTAAACCTATTAGTTCACTTATAATCAGTCATTATTCTAGCAAAGTAGTTTCATTTTACTCACGTTATTTTCCATTGATCGCCATTAACAAATATTAATTATCAATTTTATTTTAAAGTGTGATATATATTACGTATGAGTAAAATAAAAATGATGTGCAATACTTTCTTATGTGCCATCCATGATACACGCTTTGCTAATATATATATTTTCGATTCATGATTAACGTAGCAGAAAAAATCCCGCAGTAGGTTGCCATTAATTTCTACAGTAGGCTGGTCTCCGTTCAAGATTATAATATAATGCCGTACTATTTATCATCCCATATCTGGAGGGAGAAGAAATGGGTTTATAGCTTTTCCAAGTATATGTGCTCAAAAATGAATGTAACGACCTCAGATTCTAAGTTGGCTATTTAATTACTCATTAAAAAAAAACATCCATTATACAAACACAACAAATTAACTTACTACTGCTGATATTTCCAAGCAGTCATACATCCAATATATCTAGAAGTGACACTGTTTAACTTCCATGAAGATTTTTCAACGTGAAGAGGCTGTAAGCTTAATGCTCACTAAATACTGTAAAATAATTGGGTGACCAAGAAAATAATGCCAGGTTTATACGGTGCATAATGTTTATACCGTGGAAAAATTTATCTCTCAAGAATTTCGCAAGTTAGAATGACCGAAAGCATTTATGTGTTAATGAAGCTACAAGTCCAGAAGATTATTTAAAATCTCGTTTCAGATTTCATTTATATTTACGGCACATACTTCAACCTTACCGAAGACTCCGATGACTGACATCCGCTGATCGTGATTTATTATCAACTGATGACTCGGCGAATAATGGGTGGCGATGCTGCAGAGAAATGTCTCGTGCAGTATGAAATGACGAATGTTGATGGTAATCTAACCCGAGGGCATTCATGCAAGTCTACCAGGGAACATGATGATGCATACGTGTGTCACTTGCCGTGGGAAGACACATCGCATATTCGAAGTTCCTACAATCTCACATGAACAATCAAGCAGATTTCCATAAGGTTTCATTCTGTAGATACATATATTTGCACTAACGGACACAACACATACGTCTACACAGGTAAACCCAAGAACACATGCACATACACAT
Organism: Acanthosepion lycidas; assembly: GCA_963932145.1. NCBI lineage: Eukaryota > Metazoa > Mollusca > Cephalopoda > Sepiida > Sepiidae > Acanthosepion > Acanthosepion lycidas. Next base: position 92,990,774 of record OZ010594.1, read on the forward strand.
ATGTAGGTACAATCACACACACATACAAACACTTATGTATTTGTGTATTTAGGCAGGAATCTTTCTTTCATGCAAACTTCATTGAATACGATAGACATGGTGCTTTTATTTAGCTTTTTATACAATTTCTCATGAATTCTAATATTTCTTTTTTTTTCAGATGATAAATTATATCAATTTTTTTTTTATAAATCATACATACAACTATTTCTTATTTAACAGTTAAAATATTTAATCCTTGGAAATGGCTAACTGTATAGTCGAAAGTGCTCGGATAAAAATAACATTCAGAAAGTTTTTATAAAATGTATCATCTGAAAAGATAACAATTATTAGATTGCATGAGAAATTGTATATAAAAAAAAAATAAGCGAAAAAACCTTGTCTGTCGTATTAAATGAAATTTGCATACACACAGACAGACAGACACACACACACACACACACACACATATATATATATATATATATATATATATATATATATATATATATATATATATATATATATATATATATCAAAGTCTATTTTCTTGTTTTTGTCTCTTCTTACACAAACTGTCAGGTTTGGTGGAGAGAAGGGAAGTGGAAAGCAAAGAACCGCACACAAGACAGCTGATTATAATTTTCTACGATTTTCGTGTAAGTAGAATGATTCTTGCATTTAATATCATAAAAAATTAAACTGTAATATTCTTCAACCTTACGAAAATCAAAAATATCTACTAATACTGATAAATAAGCTAGCCATACGATACTCATATGCGAACTGAAAATAATTGTATACGTTTCAGTATATGTTAACATTGTCCCGGCTAATAGGTCTCCGGTCAATCTCTAACAAGGTGTCGATATTTGCGAATCACTGCTGAAATGCCAATTATCATTTTTGTTAGCTTTGTTCCTCACAGTGTGAATTGGATCGCTTTTTGTAATGAGAGTGCTGCCGTCAGTGGATAAGCTGAGGAAATAGTCATAAGGATTTAAAGTATTAAGACAGAGTTTAATAAATAAAATAAATTAATAGTTTTTTCTATAGACTTATTTTTAAAAAAATTATTTAATTTATTTTCTTTTTCATCAATAAATTACATACAAATATAGTTAAATAAAAATCCGTAGATCCAAAACGCGTCGGCTAAAAATAAATAAAATATGGACATGATATATGCCCCAGACGTCAAAGTTAGATAATATTTAAATATGTGCATCTTGGGTTATCTGGACAAATATTTACAAATTATTTTTGAAATCGTAAAACATGGAATGTCTGCATATTTTAGTTAATTCTTCTTTGCGTATGTTTTTTTTAATGTTTTTGCTTCGCGTAATGGTGTTATCTCTTGTTTTACACTGGATACTGTGAAGTTTGTGTGGAACATAGTAGTCGCTAGTTTTCAAAAATGAGTATGAGCTATATACTTTTGTAAATCAGTGGCATTTTTAGTAGATGAGGAGAATGCTTGCAAAAAAATGATGTTCTATTTCTTAACTGTTGCAGATACATTCTTCAACTGCAAACGATTATTTGACTGACATTCTTCGTTTAAATCATGGGGAGACTTGGACTTTCCTAATCAGGCAAAGGTCTGGTTTTGGAGAATGTAGCTTTGAAAATGTCTTTCTTCCAACGAAATCTGGTAAAATTTCCATAACGGAGAAAAATAAGATGATGATTTACCAAAACCGCTCTGAGAAATCGTGTAAAAAATGACAGAAATGACTATATTTATTAATGTTTTCCTAAAGCTTGGCAATTTTATTCCAAACAGTTTCACTGCTTTAACCACATGCCCGCACACAAACACAAGCACAGACACACATACATAACACACACAAACAAAAATTGTCCAAATCCTGCATAAAACATATGTGTAGTTTTTTGTTTACACTCTGGACCATTGCACCATAGAAATGATTAATTTTTTGATAACAGTTTTGAATTCTACTTTGATAAATCGTAATGTATAATTACTCTCTCAGCTTAATAACCTGAAATGGCATGTGCATATCAGTTAATCGTAGTTAAGGATGGTAAGCTCAAAGATATATATATATATATATATATATATATATATATATATATATATATATATATATATATATATATTCAAGATATTCAATATGATCGCTGCCCTCTTTAACCTTTAGAATTTCTGTCCTGGAGTAATATAGCCCCTCATTTTATTCAGATAAGATTTCATTTTGATGTATTTTTTCATTGCTATTTAGACTGTCGTAGCTGAGGGTCTTTTATCACGTGCAAAACGACTTATGGATTGAGTTGGATCTTTGCTTTTTTAGCACAAAATTTAAATCATTTTCACTCTTCCTATATTGACTTTCTGATCCAGTTTTTTTTTTCTCTATACTGTTCCCTGTCTAAAAATTATTTACCGATGGTTCTTACAAAAATGCTTTCAAGGTGGCTAAATGCCTTATCTGCAATCCTAGAAAACAGAAACTAGATATTATTAAACTCAAGTAGTTTAGTTTTATAGATATTATTTTGTGGGATGGATAATTGTGTTCTTACACCCTATATATATATATATATATATATATATATATATATATATATATATATATATATATATATATATATATGTGTGTGTGTGTGTGTGTGTATATATCTATATATATATATATATATATATATATATATATATATATATATATATATAGATAGATAGATAGATAGATATATAGATAGATAGATAGATAGATAGATAGATAGATATAATTTACATTATGAAGTATCCCGAACAGGATGCACTGGACGGCCATGTATTCATATTTGGTACTCATCAGCAGTGCGTTAACACTACTCGGAATTGAAGGCGAATCGGCGCAAATGACATACCAACAGGCCTCGGTGATGAACAACACTCGATATAGCTCTAACTTTCACTTGTGTAACTCATCGGAGATAACTTTTCCCGTAGAATTTTCCCGCCTCGAGCGACGTCATCTTTTCCCCAACCGCTCCTTCTCAGAGCATTCGAAGCTCGTTCAAGCATTGTTAAACTGACACTGAAATTATTGAAGACATTTGGATAAAAATACAATTAATATACGAAGTATAGAAGAATGACGAAAAGAACTCTCACACAGTTCGCATCCACTACCGATAGTCGAAGCCAGACATTTAGGATACGGCGTAAGCGACATACCATCTGTTCCAGCGGGCCTCAATGACGATGAGGTGAAAAACTACATTCGATAGTGCTCTGCCTTCACTTTCTCTGGTGTAACTGTTCCGAATATACCTTTATCGAAGTTTCAGTAAAAAGAGTAAACTTCCTAGACGTAACCCTAGACTTAACGAACAACGTTCACCTGCCTTGCAGAAAACCTAATACTAATGCCCTGTATATACACCCTAAGTCTAACCACCCTCCATCTATAATTAAGCATATACCCATATCAATAGAGAAAAGAATCAGTATGAACTCAGCAAATAAGGAAATATTCCGACAACACAGTAGTTTTTATAACACAGCCCTGAAAAATAGCGGATACAAAAACGCTGACATAACCTATAGAAAATATTGTACAAATAATAAGTAAAACAGGAAAAGAAAGATCATCTGGTATAACCCTCTGTATAACCAAATGGTCAATACCAAACTAGGACATAAGTTCCTAGCTTTAATCGAAAAGAACTTTCCGACTAAGAGGAAACTTAGAGAGATCTTTAATAAAAACAACTTAAAATTGAGTTACAGCTGCACTGAAAATCTAGAAAGAATCATAAAACGACATAATAAGAAAATCCTAGAAAAACACGCATGCCAAAACAGTAAAAAAACTCATAAACTAAAATTAGATAATAAGAACGAAAAATTATGTGATTGTAGAAACCCTAAAGACTGCTCGTTGGAAAATAAATGCCTCACAAAATCCGTGGTATACCAATGCACTATCTCATTCATTGATAGTCCTAACACTGATAGGATATACATTCGGTCAACGAAGAATAATTTTAAAATTAGATGGAGGCAACACAAGACCTCCTTCAACAATATTCAAAATAGAAATCAGACATATCTATCCCAATACTTCTGGCATCTAAAAGAAACGAATAAAACACCAAAAGTAAAATGGAAAATATTAAATAAAACAAGAACTTGCAAAACATGGGGTGACCCATGTATTTTATGCCTACACGAAAAACTACACATTATTAACTTTATAAATAATGAAAAGTTATTAAACTATAGGCAGGATTTAACGGTTTTTTGCAGACATCAACACATTTTCGCAGTAAATAATTAGCATAAAAAATAACAAAATCCCGTAGTTAATAGCTTAGCCAAATCATTAAATAAGAAAAACCCTTTCTGTAGTCGTCAAAAAGCAAATTGAAACTCAGTGCAATACGGTTTGTATACAAAACACCCACTTGAATAAACAAATTAATAAATAGATAATCAGATAGACAATAATAAAACACAATCCTCCCGACACATAACGACTTGTAGACGCGTCATTAAAATACCCACCACTGGGAACTAACTAGAGAATGACGGTCAACATTGGCCGTGAAATAGACACCCTACCCAACCTTAGCAAAACCCCTGAGAGGATGGTGAATCTATTGATAAGAATTAATTCTCTGACCACTTAACGAAGAAAACAAGCCTAGACACTCCCACAATAACGAATTTTACAACGGTCCATGCCTAAAAACACCACGTAAACCAAGAGATAGCTTATTCCTAAAATTTCGCTTGAAGATGAAACGGGATTAAACACCTAAATTCGACTTAATTTTAATAATTATTTGGATGGTTTCGGCTCTCGTTTTTGAAAGATGAGAACTCTTATGTAGTGAATGAATCATTTTTAAACAAAAAAATATTATAATTAAGCTCTACTTCTGTATAGAGCACTGTCTTCTTAAAAATAAAAATAAAAACAAAAATACTAAGGAACTCAGGATTATGCAGGCAACGTGTTCTTTTCTATTTTATGCATGCCTGCGCACTTATATATATATACATTCTAGCTCCCAAAGCAAGGTCGATCACTCTGAACCTTTATTTTTAAAATAAGAACTTTAAAAATATGGAAAAAATAAATTTCGATATTTCTCTGAAGAACATTCCACATACAAACAGACGGAATTATTTCATCAAACTTTTGCAAAAAACAGAGGAATTAATAAGAAGAATGAGATAGAAAGCATTCTTCTTCATACGAGGGAATAACCTAACAAAAAAAAGAGCATGAGGTTTACGGATTTAAAAGCAAGAAAGTATTAGGTTGGTGCAAAAATGATGTCGTTTTCTCACATATGTTAATATGTGAGTAAACGACATTATTTTTGCACCAGCCTAATAGCACCATACAACAAAAACCTACAGGAATTCGAAAAAGACATACTAAATATAATCAATAATATTTCTTTCTAAAAAAAAAAAAAAGAAAAGCAACTTCCAGAAGCGTCTAGACCAAATAGTCAAAAGCATAAACGACAGCGATAAAATACTAGTTAAATCCGATAAAACGGGAAACTTCTACAAACTGACGGCTGACGACTACAACAAATTAATTAGAAAAACTTAACTGAGACTTATTAAATAGCCCAGAATAACAATATCAATATGGTTGACAGTATCAATAGAACTAGTAAAATGATTGCTGAATAATTAAAAATAAGTAATAGAGTTGGCAAACTGACCGAAATGGAATGCTACATCACTCTTAAAGACTACAAACTATAGGAAAGAAAACAATTCATGAAAAATATATTTAATTTCTTATCGGAAATTATTTTTGTTTCACACAATATTCTTATTAACATACATTATTCATAAATTCAATTAAATGCTTTTCTAATTAAACAAGTTTTACAAAGGAAAACATTTGTTTTTATCTATTTTCGATCGGCTTTATATATTATAGATTTTTAATAATTATTGATTTTTTATGCTAACTACCTATCTTTTACATTGTACAAATAAGTGCTAAGTTCTGTGAAAATCAGTTGGATAGAACTCGAGTTTAAAATTTCTGCTGAAATCGATTTGTGTTGCAATCGATCTTTCGTTTTACGCGGTTTCTCGCTAAACCCAGTGGCGTAGAAATAAAAATCGAGGTATCGTTGAGCTCATCATTAAGTAATTAAATGACACACCGAGTTTGAATGAAATCGATGTAAAAAGTTGAATTTATCGATATTTGCTCGGCTTTATCGATTATAAATTTTTACACATTATCAATTTTTACGCTGAGAACCTATCTCTTACATTGTACAATGTAATTACAAAGTTTTGTCAAAATCGCAAAAATTGATCTCGAGTGAAACGGTGTCACACAGATTCAAACATCCTGCTTTATATAAAGAGATTACTGATTTAATTATTATTTCACATAATTTACTCCAAATATATATAAAAACAATTCCAGCTAAATTAGTGACAACAGTCAATTATCATATTTATTCCAATTATTTAATGTTATTTATGTAGTAACAATACATTTATGAAGATAAACACCACAAATATTAATAATTATTTAAATTAACGTAATTTTAAGTTAACTTTTATTTATTTCTTTATGAACGTAATTGAGGAAAATCAAATTGACGTAACAAATGATTAAATATTAAGAAAGCGTACATTGAAATTAAAATTATGTAAAAGAAGAAAGAAAATATAAATTTAACTTTTGCAACTTGTTTGTATTTCTGTAGGACTACCTCTAAAGGTAATGTATTTTAATCACAGAGTAGGAAGTAACCATCATTGACTGCTGGTAGAAATTACTTTCCATGACAAGAACATCTTCAGATTTCAGAAAAATTAATAATTTCCCACAATCTCGCGCTTCTCAAAGTGAATGCATATAATTATCTGATAGACATGTCTGCCTTGCTCCTGATGATATTCTTATTTAGGTCCTGGCGAGTAGGCAACATGAACACACTGGGAAAATACTATTCATCATAGCAGGATGATATAATATGAACAATTTTTGAAGCGGGAAAAATAATAGAGATTGCGTCATTTTATGCATAATTCCCGAGATAAGAAAAAAAAAAAAGGTTACAACTTACTTGAGGCCTCTCTGCTTTGATATTACTGACAATAACTTGTTGGCCAAATCATGGTCTTTATAATAAACGATTTGAATGTTTTTTACATTTAGAAATTTAATTTTCGCATTTTCCAGTAGGGGACAATGAAAAACATAAGATTTAGTCTGTTAGTTAGGCGCCATATCTCCCCTCATTCATGATGCACTAGACAGCTTTCCCGCTGTAAATTGCCATTACTTTCTGTGGCATACTGTTTGAAAACCATGGCTATAGGATCCCGTTGGTTCATGTATTCTATCCAGATCTTGTGGGAAGAGAGGGATTCATACCTTTCCCAGGAATATTTGCGTGCAAATGAAAATGAACGAGACTGGAATTAGAACTAAACTCTTCAATTGTTTGTTCAGGCCGATATTCATAACATCACAAAGCACATTCGATTAATATAATAATGAAATTAAATTGGACCGTTGAAATTACTATTTCAAGGTTTGAGGCATAAACTTATAATAGAATTTCATGAAACTTGGTTTTAAGACAAAGCATATCTTTGTGGTGAGATAGAGTGCTGTTTGATAAAAGTGACTCACCTGATTTTTTTTTACTTAACATTTTTTTTGCTTATTGTTCTTGGGGTCAAACTAATTTTTAATCTTACTAATATAAAGACCCCTTCCCGACCACCTAGTAAAAAAAGTTTACTCACCCTCAGGTATTCTATTGATAGTTATAATTCTGGATATGAATGAGATTTAGGGAAAAACTTTGGTCAAAAAAACTGACTCACTTATTTCCCGCAACTAGTAATCAAAAGAAGCCTAACCGAACGGTTTTAAATAAAGAATAATAGAGGTATAATCTATTTATAATTGGTAATATAGTTCAAAATATTTAATAATCTATGGACCCTTGTTTATTTTGAATAACTTTTTCAAGACATTGACATTGACTTGATTATGTTCTATCAAAACTCATCTCCAAACATTGAATTCCTTTCGGATATGAAATTCACAATAAAATCCTCTTTGTTGCTCAAGTACTTTTTCGAGAGCCTGCACTTTGTAATGCTGCTTAAGTTTTTTATGGTGTTGAGGTCAGGTGATTGGTGCGGCCATATCATAACAGTCACCTGCTTCTCATCAGAGTATTCCTTCATCAATTTTAATTTGTGGCAGGGAGCATTATCCTGCATAAATATGAGCTTGGTAGGGCCGATTTGCACCCTTTCAGAAGATAGGAGCAGACAGAACTCTAAAATTCTATTGTACTACTCGCTCCTGATGGTCTTTCCAATAGGTTTTAAGAAACCAGTTCCATGAAAAGAAAAGCATCCCCAGAACATTATACTGAACAGATGCTTGACAGTAACTACTGCTAAATTCAAAGAGCTTTCAAAAATTCTTCTTAAGATTTTAGATCGCTTATCTTTTGAATTTAGCTCAACTTTCGTTTCATCAGAGAACAGTACATTCTTCCAGTCTTCTACGGTGAAATTCTTGTAATAGTGAGCCAATTCAAGTCTCTTGGCTTTGTTGGCTTTGCTTGTTAGCAGCTTAAACCTTCGTGTACAAGATTTGTAGCTTTGTTCTAACAGCCACCGACTGACTGTTGAAGAGGCAAGACTAACACCATGCACTTCGCTTAGACTGACTGCAATTTCGTGGCTAGTTAATGTCCTATTCTTTGCATCGTCTCTCTTGATTACCCTGCCAGTTCTAACATCAATCTTTTTCTTTCGTTCCCTTGTTTCCTTCCTTGGAGCAGGAGTGGAATCATTATTTGCTCTAAGCACCCGAGAAACAGTTGATTGCGTGGTTATAGCAATTTCTGCAATTTCTCTCGTTGACTTGCCTGCTTTTGAGATGTCAATAATAAATGCCTTAAGTGGTTGTGAGTGGCTATTTCAACTGTTTTATACAGTATGAGGCAATCTGGAATATTCTGGAATACTCTAGATTTAATTTAAGCTGCTCTAGAATTCTCTAGAATATTGTTTTGAGTGTATTGTTAAATAGTTTTCAATATTTTGTCAAAATTCCTTTAAATTTACCAGTTTAATCATTACAATACTTAATTGACGACAGGAATGGCGAATGTCCACATTAAAATGCATTTTTAAAATACAATCACATACTAAAGTTTTAAACTGGGTACTTAGGCTTACTCAGAGAATGCCTTCTGCAAACTCTCCACAAACATAATCATCGCATACTGCTCGACGAAAACTAATAAATTTTCTATAATATTACAACAGATTAGACCAAATCATGATGAGAGGAGCAGCAACTGGATTTTGTTTCATTTGACGAATTAATTTTCTCGAAAGTCTTGAAGAAACCTTACGTGGAGCACCTATTCTTCTTTGGTTTACAGAAGTTTTGATTTATTTATACCTTGCAATAAATGAACTCTTGGTAGTAGATTGAATATTCAGGTTTTCTGAGATATCTTTGTATAATTTACCTTCTTTTTTAACAATAATTTTTTTTGCAAATTTGTAATTTCTTTATCTCTTGCCATGTTGGAAATCTTCTTGCACGAATATCAGTAACAGAATATTCTGTTTGTATTTTTAGGCCAAATATAAATGCTGACAACATTACTGGAAAAATACAGAATATTCCATTTGAATAATCTAGAGTATTAGAGCAATGTAAATGTTTTAAAATCTGAAATTGCATTGTACGAATACATTTTCACCCATGGATGAATGTGATTTATTCTATTAAATCAGGTGTACAGTTCATTACATGAAAAGTATGTTTATTCATTAGAAATTCAGTAAATTAAAAAAAAGGATGTGTACAATTGTTTGCTCCCACACCAATGTATATATATATATATATATATATATATATATATATATATATTATTCTCTTCTTCATAGTACATATCTATCTATCTATGACTGCCTCTCCCCCTATTCCCTTCTATCTCTCTATCTCTCTCTTTATATATATATATATATATATATATATATATATATATATATATATATATATATATATATATATATATATATATATATATAAATGAAAATTGAAGACAACATTAGAGGCGATAGTTTGTTTCATGCTAGACGCAATCGTCAGGCTTGGCTCGTGGCCTGACGATTGCTTCTAGCATGAATTAGACAGTCGCTTCTAAATGTTGACTTCAATTTTCACTTTTATATTTACACACACTCTATCTCTGATATTGACCATTTTATCCCATAAATATAGCACTACAAATGACTATGTGTGCGTGTGTGTGTTTGTGTGTGTGTGCCTGTTCAATATTTCGTACCGTGTGTCAATACATGGTATTTGAAAAATTAATTATCAAACGTGATCTGAAAAATAAATTTTTTATCTAATATCCCGGTGTGGCGTGTGAATGTTATATCTTTCTACAGTCAAATGAATAATGAAGGAAAATGAGACTCATTTTTGCCAAATAATATTCTTCATGCTTGGATACAGAAAATTAACAGTAAAAAAAGACCCAATTACTTACCATTAATAACGAAGGAGCAATAAGTGTGAGTACTTTCAATAAGTTCACTAATGCAAATTTTGAACTGGAAAATCGAATAAAATGCGAAACGTATGTAATGTTTAAAGATGGCCGAATCAAGATGCTGATACATATCTCTGCCATAGCAGTGATTGTTTAATTATCTGATAATCTTTGTATAGCATTTGAAAACAGATGCAAATTTTAATCACTACGTCTTCCTGATACTTCACCATTTAACGAAATATCATATGAGGGGAGTCTTCCAATTTGTAATTCTCTGCAAAAAAGACGCAGCAAATGCGATGAATTCTAGATTGATGGGATCGAAATATTTTTTTCGAAGAACTTGACTTCTTACGGTGAAGTTGATGCACTGTATCTAGTGTAATTGTAACGACATTGTGCATAACAATCTTTGCAATATTTGATTATACATTTTAGACCTTATTAAAGTGAAAATGGATACATTTGGATTTCGTCAATCATATTTCATCAAGTCGTGATATTTTAACCACACAATATAACATGCAAATAACAATTATTAAAGTCGCAGTATTATATCTTCAGGTAAGACTTTAGAAGGTAATAACATTGAGGGGAGGAATTCTAAACATTAATTGTAAAAATATAGTATAGTTTATCGTCAATAGGATTAACAAGCGAAGGTGCGTGCATTGTAGCCGTCGAAATCAAGGAAGAACTGATGTTTAACAACATGGAAAGTGTTATAATGAGATGTCAGAAAATTGGACAATTATATGTAAAGGCCCTTTGCAATAGCTGAGTATGACTCCCGGATTTAAACGTATCTATAAAAATATATTTGTTAGAAAGAGTAGGTGCGTTGAATTGTTCTGTAATTACATATGTTATTACTCTGGCAATGTATTGCTTAATTATTGTTTAGTCTTTGTAAAGAAATATATGGTATATGACCTCGATTGAGCCGTGAAGGTAGAATAATGGTAATCAGTTATTTTTTTTTAATTATATATTGAATTCACTGCTGATATTATTTTTTACTTCAGTGCCTTTCCTCAAAATATATCGGCATATATTATATATTGATATACGTCGAAATTTTTAGTGTGTGTCTACGCACACGTATGAGAGCTCCCTTTTGCTATCGTTAGGATGTATATAGGAGAAATCTTACGAAAGGTGAATTTGAAACAATGAATTATATGGGATCTATATCTCTCTCTGGAATGTTTTTTCGTTTTTTTTTTTTTTTGTTTTTTTTTAATGTAAACTGAATATTTCGGGTTGTTTTTCCACTTTTGGTTATATTGATTTCTAGATATAAAATAATATTTTTTCTGGTGACAAACGGATCCCTTTAAATAAGAGTTCGTTAAGTTTTGTGTATTTGATTCTTTCGTTTAGTTTTTGTTTATTTTATCCGACATTATTTCTGTACTGTGTCTGAACATCTCAAAATAAAAAGAAATGTATGTGGTAATGAAAATCTGTAAAATAATCCACAAAAAACATCATTAATCTCCGATAATATTACCAAGATTGTTTCTCTCGGACTGTCTGTCAATCTCTCTATTTCTCTGCATAATAACCTCCTACAACTCCTTCTGCTATCAAGGACTGGAGCTACTTCCGGGATTTACTTCGCGATCTCACCTGGGATGTTGGCTTTACGCTCCCCGGTCAAGAATGTACTTCCGAGTTCTCCTACTAAAGCTGGAATCAAGGATTTCATCCCATCAAAGAAATATACGGTCAAATCGTGCTCCTCCCCTTGGTTCTCCGCTGCTTGCTCAGCTGCCGTTGCCCATAGAAATCACTTCATCCACCTATATCATAGCGACACTTGTGACGCAATAAACGTCTCTTTTTCTCTTCCCGTAACGAGTGTAAGCGTGTCCCCAATGAAGCAAAACCTCTATATGCTGCTCGAATGAAAGAACGTATTGCATGTCGAAAGTTCCGCTCCCATGACTATTAGCGTCTCTGCAAGGGCGTACTTAACAATAGCAAACCCTCTATACCTGCATTATTCAAACACTTCGAGGTTCTGAACTGTTCTGCCGACAAGGCTGAATGCTTTGCTCGGAAATATACGCGGACGGCACTACACTTTAGTCCAGCCTCAAAAAAAAAAAAAAAAAAAAAAAAAAAGAAAATTAGTGTCTTTGAGAAAACTAACTTGGTTTTTCCTATCGTAAAGGTCCTCCAATCGGCTGTGAACTGGGGCAGGATTTGGCTCGTTAACGTTAGAGCCTCAAAAACAAAACTGCTCTCTATTACTCAGCACAGAGGACCATAGCCATCATTAGGATGTCTGAAGTTCAACTCCTCGCGAGCACCTATGTGTGACTACTTGGTCTCAAAACTGATTGAGATGGAACAAACACATTGAATCAATAGCTTCCTCCACCGCATGGAAAATTGGCTCCCTGTGCCGCGCCAGGAAAAATTTTCTCCCCGGAATCGATCCTTCAAATCTACAAATCAACCATTCGCCCTTGCATGGAGTATTGCTGCCATATATAGTCTGGGGCCTTTCATTTTCGACTCGAGGATCTTGATAAAATCCAGAGTCGGATATGCAACGTAATTGGATCTGATCTGGCATCTCGTCTGCGTTCGCTCTTTCACAGACGTGCCGTCGTTTCCCACTGTCTTTTTTCAAAATGATTTCACGGTAACTGATCAGATGAGCTGCTTTTGCTGGTTCCCAGACTTCATAAATTTAAGAGTTCTAATAGGATGACATTTTGCTCACCCCCTTTCACTATCGAAATTGTTAAATGTTGCCGTCACTTCTACTCCAATACATCCATGTGACGCACCTCTCGCCTGTGGAACTCTGTCCCATTCTCCTGTTTCCTTCATAGCTATAATCTCGAAATATTCGAATGCAATGTCAATCGACGTCACCAGATGTCTTGATCTATCCCCTCTGCTTCTCTTTATCCCTTCTTCTATCCATCCTGTTTGGTCTCATTCCAATTCTTTGTAACCCCTTGCGTGCTAGTGGCTTCCCGCCTTGCGTGGGGTGAAACGCTTAAAAAGTTATATGTGTGTCTGTGTATATATATATATATATTATATTTTTTCTTCTACAAGATTGTAACAAAAACATTTTGCAATAGCTTTCATGTTTAGATACTTTGATTGCATTTCTTCATGTGATGGTAAGTATTCCAGCAGAAATAAAATCTTACTATAAAAAAATAAAAGAATTTGTTTACCAATTTCAAAACATTTGAATTATCATATCTCATAATTTAAATATAATAATGATATATTCTACATTGTATTTATTGTATTTAATACTTTTAGAATTAAATGGAATGAGAAATGGATTTTAATCTATCTGTTCTTTCTCCCATTTGCGTATATATATATATATATATATATATATATATATATATATATATATATATATATATATATATATATATATATATATATATATTATAATTATTTAAAAAAATATGATACCATTAAAAAATTAAAAAAAAATAAATAAAAAATACTGAAGAATTCCGGATAATTTACCTAACATGTTCTTTCCTATTGTTCTATATATTTGCACACACACACACACACACACACACACACACACACACATATATATATATATATATATATATATATATATATATATATACATATATATATAGATATATATATATATATTTATATATATATACATATATATATATATATATATATATATATATATATATATATATATATATATATATATGTTAACGTATTTCAAATAAGTTTTTCGTTATAACGTAACAACCATTTTTTTTCAAATATGGAAGATAAAACCTTTAAATCTAATTATATAATTAAATTAAATCATTAGTTCGTTTTCGTCTTCAAGCGAATATTGGAATAATTTATTTTACATTTACTGAGAGTAAACCCACATAAATTCATAATTTATTGTTTCCAAGGATACAGAGTAACCCAATCATTCATAGAGGGGCGGTAGGATGCTCATTTTTATTAACTATTGAATCAATTACGTTCGAAAAAGCGATTAAGTTTAAAGAGGGTAGGTATTTATGTTTCAACGAATTCTGACATCGGTTAAAGGCATGTCGTCTGGCTGTTTTTATTAACGGCAAAAATTTTATTTGCAGTTTTTCCCGTATACTCAAAGATTTTTTTATGTGATTTTGTGTTAAATTACGTTTTATTAAACTACAGGTTTAAAATTATTTTTTCTCTTGATTACTAATAGAATATATATCTTTTTAAAGCCAAGAATGTGTAATAGAATTACTTGAATTATTTAAAAATATTTTCAAATATAAATATGTATATTACCAGGACGTATTTTTAAATTTTACTTTTAAATTTTTAAATTCTATAAATATATTTTAAATATCATTTAAGGAAAATTTATGACATTGACGGACAAAATTTAATTTCCCCGATTCAGTAATATTTTTTTTTCTTATAAACTTAATAATATATAGTTTGCCATGTATGCACAAAGGATGTGGGTCATCTAATAACGTTTCTTATTAATTTCAGTTTTAATTTACGTATTTTATTGGATTCTTTTAATTATTAGAAATATTTTGAGAACGATGTTTAATTTCTGTAATCATCTAACCTAAATGAAGTTCAATGTTGAAAAAAAACTATTTTAATTCAGTTAATTTATAATGTTTATGCTCTGTAAATTTACATTGAACACTGTTTGTAAAAATAAAAAAAATTAACAAGATCACCGGATATATATGCGGGACCGACTATGTGGGCAAAACTATCCAGATTCTTGAGGTTAGAATCGCCCAACATGTCCCGGGCTGTGTGCGCAGGCATGAGCTTGTGACATCTGGTTGTTCGCAGACTCATGCCTCTGCAATCGGCGAACGTATATTAAATTCTGTTGTTTGTAGGACTGAGTATTCTCCCCAGTTCTTTTCGGTATTGCATAGGGCTAGGAACAGACTCCACCTTGACATCTTGGAGTCTGTTATCATCAACATACGTAGGCCGGCCCTTTGCGTACAACGGGAGATGAGGTTTAATTTGGCCTTATTCGGGGAAACGGTTACATGATTTGAGGTAAAACAATTCCCCCCCTCACCATCTTGTTTTATTACGGTATTAATAAAAAATTTTCTTGTTAGTACTCTGTTTTAGATTACCGACGATTGTGTTTGAAAATGTGTCGGTCGAAAGGTACCTTACATTTTAAACGTGGATATTATTGTATCTTTTGTTTAATATGATCCCATATTTTTATTCCTCAAATGTTTGATTAGATTTGGCAGTACTGGAAGTCTGTTCATATATATATATATATATATATATATATATATATATATATATATATATATATATATATATATATATATATATATATATATGTGTGTGTGTGTGTGTGTGTGTGTGTATTTAAGAATGTGTTTTTCTCTGCTTGATTTTCTTCACTTAGTGAAATTTTCTTACAAGTAAGTGGGAATTATTTAGCTCCAGTTACAATTTCATATATCTATGATAATTTCTCGAACATCAAACGAAATTTGCATTTCATTTTCGATTTGCTTTAACAATAGTCTATATATATATATATATATATATATATATATATATATATATATATATATATATATATATATATGCGTGTGTGTGTGTGTGTATGTATGTATGTATATGTCTGCGTATGCTTTTTTGGAAGTTTAATTGCATCTGAAAAATGATAAAAATATAAATTGTAAAAGCTGTAAAACATATCTTTCGCCGAGAGCGTCTGCTTTATGAACCCTCTTTAGTTTAATGAAAAAATGCTTATAGTTATGTAGAGTTCATCGTCTTTGAATATAATAAAAACATTCATGTTTCTTATACTCATTTCGTCCATAGGAAATATTTATTCTTAAATTCCTTTCACCGAGCAATATATATTTTTTCATCTATAAACGTGATATGATTTCATGTTTTCAGATTTTGATTAAAATCATCCATTGCACGAATTCACTTGTTTGAAGGTTTGCTTATTTTCCATCCATATTTTCATAGGTAATATATAAATCATGATGATTAAACCCTCTTATATGTGACTATACAATTCTGTTCTGACACTTTCAGTTTGCATCATAGCAGTAAGCGTCCGTCTTAAAAGAATGCGATTGAGTTTTTTTTTGTTTCCAATGAAAATAGATAATATAACAATCAGTATATAGTTGTTAAGCAGATTATGCATCAGTTTGAGATCTGAGCTTACAAAAATAAATACATACTGTTGATATACATTTGGTTTGAACGGAAGTCAAACGGAAATATTGCTGATGCAGACACCGGATAAACGATGAAATATTTAATATGCTAGTTGCAAGGCGAGCGTAGATTCCAACTGGAATTACGAGATACTTATCTGACATGAGAATAGAAAATATTTGAAAATATTTTATAATAATCCTAGCAATATAGTCGAGCCAAAATTTAACAGGAACATATTCACTGATTAAAAAATGCGAAACTTAATATTTAACGCCCAATATCGGCTGAATAAGACCGGATAAATAATTGGCTTTAGTCCCCAAATGTGTTCGGTGTTGATATGACGAAACCTGTACAGATCCTTACCCAACAGAAGAAAAGGTTGCTATACGTTTGCAACATTCTTTCTGGCTATTTAATGGGGCCTCCATTACATTTTATACAATCACAAATAGTTTGAAAGCTGCTAAATGTGAAAACAAATAAATAATCTGGAATAATATTAGACATTTTTGTCGTTTTTGTTTCACCCTTGAACGATATCTATATGATTTTAGACGTAAAAAAACAACCTGTAAGATATCAAGATTAACTTAAATGTATGCAAATGTTTATGTTTATTGAAGAATTGTCAAGTCAGGATACTCTTTCACACGTTCTATTAGACAATCTCAGTATAAGTACATTAGGAATCCAACAGGAGAGTGCAAAACTTATTTCTGACAGTGGATCCATAGCATCTAAACGAAAGAAAAGTAAGTAAATTCATCTAACTCATCAATCTTCTAGTGTACAAAAAAGATATCTAACCAATATGACATGAAATTAACGTTTCCGTGGGATCATGACAATATAATTTTTATAACGATAATGTAATAACATAGAATGAAATGTATTTTGAAATGAAATTGTATTCATTCTTTATATATATATATATATATATATATATATATATATATATATATATATATATATATATTATAAATATATTTGAAAAGTTTTTTTTTATCTATGAAAGTAACTCTATACTGATACAATTTATTAACACCCCACCCCTGCCGATTCTAAACAATCCGCCCTTGATGTTACCCTGGAAATTTTTTATTTCAATTCTGACCATACTATTAAAACTCGTACATTCCAGAAATAAGTCATTCCAAAAAAAATTTCGCTTGAAGATGGAACAGAGCCTACTTTAACTCAAGTTAATTCTAATATTATTTTGAAGTTTTCGACTCTTGTTTTGAAACATGAGACCTCTTATGTAGCGAGTTGGAATCATATTTTTAAATAAATAATTATATATATATATATATATATATACATACATGCATATATATATATACATATATATATATATATATATATATATATACATACATGCATATATATATACATATATATATATATATATATACATACATGCATATATATATACATATATATATATATATATATATATATATATATGTGTGAGTATTTGTGCGTGTGTGTTTAAAATTGTGTTTTTGTCTGCTTGATTTTCTTCACTTACTAAACTTGTTTGAAACGTAAGTGGGAATTATTTAGCTCCAGTTACAGTTTAATATATCGAGGATAATTCTTGGAACATAGATGCAATATTCTACTATTACTAGTATGTTTATCATCCTTGTCACTCACTTGTGGACACTTTTCTTCATCACCGTTTGATGGAGATTTCAGATGACATTATGTCCGAAAAATGTAGGTCTTTTCTAATCTTGCCTTAGAGATAGGCTTGCGGGAGAAAAAAAAATCTGCAGTCAAATAGGTCTTTCATTGCCTATTTAATTCTGATGCCTCCAAACGAGAGCTTCACCTGTTTAGTAAGACAGACAAATTAAATTCCTGTTCTTTCCCGCAAGTACCAGAGAGCGGAAAACTCAATTCTAATATTTGTATTTGCCTTCCATGCCCTTAAAGAAGGTTTCCAAACTGAATCTCTATAAGTTACATCATTTTGTTGTTATAACTACAAATTTAATTGTTAACATCCTTTTGTCTTTTATTTAATCTTTAGTGCTATTCATCTTTCAAAATTGTACAGTCATGTAAGCGTTATTATTCTCTTGCTTTCAATGAAAAACGTGAATGTTTCAACTTAGCAAGCCTAATTCACTCATTAGGAAATTCAAACAATTTCAACTGAATCTTTATACATCTTAGCAGCCTTATTATTGTACTTCATATTTTCCTTACAATAAATAAATAAATAAATGATATGCTAAAAGATTTCTCAACATTCCTCGATAGAAATAATTCTCTGTCTATTCAAATTTCTTTACAGTCTTTAGGGAATGTGTCCAAACTCAACTGTCATATAGATTATAAACATCACGCAGAATAATGAATTTAAAAATTTGAAACTCACAAAATACATTAAAGTCAGAAGAAGAGCAGCGCATACACTATACTAACTAGATTTTTTAAATTTGTTTCGGAGAATATATTGCGTTAGAGAGCAAAATAATCAAAAAAAATTAGCAAGAGCTACAAAGGACAGTAAGATGGGGAGAGCCATTATCGCTAACCTCCTGATAGGTCACATCACATGGAAGAATAAGGATACTAATGACGGAAATCACATGTTGCTATTGCTATGCGCCTTAGTACTACTGTGTCAAAATTTCCTACGTATGTTACTGCAGTGACCAAAAATAAGTTTCTGCATTTAGTCGATTTTCATATATATTCTACTTAAAATTGTTTACTTTGGCTGACAAAGATACGTATTTAACTTTGCTTTCTTTTTGTTCTCCGATCACAATTTGTGTAATAGTCATTTCAGTTTATTTTAAACCACTGCCTTTTACACAATACCATCTACGGAGAATAAAATTTAATGTTAAATCCGCAGAAATTAACCCTAGTAACTGTTCTTTCTCTCTAAGAACAGTCTCCCTGATGAGGATAAATCAATCCAAGGGAAAATCATATTGTCTTTGCATAAATTTCTATGTAGATCGAACTCATTCAATCTCTGCATACAGATTTTGCAAACTAGAATTTTGGAGATACTTGAAAATATTTGTAGATTAAGATTTACTAAAATTACACGTTGAACCTCGTGTTATATCTGAAAACTACATCTCTATGCGATATATAAATCATTCGTATAAATCATTTGCTCGCTCTGAGAGCTTTAATAAACAGATGGCATTTCTGGTTTAGATATCTTGAACCATGATCTAATTAGGAATGGCAGAAACCTAGTTGAATATCAAAATATATTCGCATTTTCGAACTTAAATAAAGAATCGTTTTGACATTGAAAACAATTAAAATACTACGGTGAATCTGAAGTATCCCCTTACATGACCCATAATTCGAATCAAGATGTTTCTAGGAAAACTAAAATTATACTTTACTGATGAAAAGGTTGTCATAACTTTTCAAACAAAGTGAGAAATTGAATATAATTAAAAATGCCTATATTGTAAGGTTTCTTGTTAAATATGTTTTGTTCATATTATAAACATGGTAGATACTTTTAATATGTCGATATTATTGACATGGTCGATCTTGCTGGCCCGTGAAATCCTCGGAATGAAGAGGTGATTTCGCATAAAAGGTGAAGGCAGTTATGATTCTTACTTGAGAAGTGAATTTTTCAGTAAGATTTATCGAATACGCTGGCCGATATACATAATAAACAGTTTAGTAAATAAAAATGGGATGTTTATTTCAAATATGAAGTATCCACTATAATAATGACTTTCGGCTTCATAAAAACATCGAATAAAATATATAAATTATATATAAATATAAATCGATTAATTCTTTTGAAATTGTTATACATATTGAGGAAGCAGCATATGCATGTAGAAAGATACGCTACCGCCGACGAAATGAGAGAATTATCAAACTGGGCAATAAGATACTGGTCTATAGAGCAGTCGTTTTGATCACACTGCTGTCTGGCTTAGAAGCGTGGACACGTTATTTGTCCTGCATCATTTTGTTGGCTATCTTCGGCATAAGTTGTCGCCGTGAGATCTTTAGCTATATGTTTGACGATAGATTGACCAGCGTTGAACTTCTCACATAAAGCAACTTTTGTGGAATTGAGAATTTACTGATAGAGACACAACTTCGCTGGGCTGGTCATTTTGCAAGGATAAGTAACGACAAAATACCTAAGGTCCTCATATACAGCAGCTTAATAGTAGACAAAGGAGAGTTGGACGGCTGTGACTTAAGTATAAAATAAAAGCTAAAGCGTAACCTCTTAGCTGCCAATATTCTAACTTCGAGAGGGTTCAACCGGAGAGAAATAACTGTATATATATTTGACAGAGTGGTATCAGAATTTCAAAATCAGTTGTATTAGATACGAAAGGCAATAGCAAAAACCATCAGCAGATATTCCTGCGAATATATCCCAAGATCCTCGCTGTTGCCCAATATGTGGACTTGCATGCAAGTCACTAGCGGGTCCGAAGTGTCACATACGACACAAACATAAAAAAGTAGGATCGTCGGGAGAGACCAGTATATATATATATATATATATATATATATATATATATATATATATATATATATATATATATATATATATATATATATATATATACACATATATATATACACACACATATATATATATACATATATATATAAATACATATATAAATATATACACACACACACACACACACACACATATATATATATATATATATATATATATATATATATATATATATATATATAAGACATTTTGTATGTGTATATGTTATTTTTATAGATACAAATATTTAAGTAAATGCTCATTTTATAACAAACAATATTAATGGCATTTACCGGTAAATAAAAAAATATCTTAAATAATTGTCGAACTTTTTTCCATTTCAATATATATATATATATATATATATATATATATATATATATATATATATATATATATATATATATATATATATATATATATATATATATATATAACCTAAGAAATCGTAAAGGTTCGGCTACATCAGTCCAAAGAATTTATTTCCTCGTGACTCGTATACACAACCCACTAAAATAAAACCTACAAATTTGCATTTGTAATTTGTTGCATTAAAACACTAAAAATTGAAACATAGTGTCGTCATTAAGCGTTTATGACTCTGTTTAAACGCAAGAAAAATAAAACGTTTCATCTTAGATATTAAGCAGATTTCTTACAAATAGTACATTTTTGTAAAGACACGCACACACATACACACACGCATAAAAATAAACAAACACAAACAATGGTGGAATGTAAATAAGGGTAAAAGGTAATAAGGTTTTTGAAGGAACAGTAGCTTTGATATATAAATTTAAAAAATGCAGACGCAGCGTTTATCCATATAAAAAGATTATTTACATTTGCAATCAACGCGTTTATGTTATCTTCATTTCCAAAAGAATACTTAATAAAAGCGAAGAGATAAACATGAATAATAAAAAAAACAGCATAAAACAAATAAAATCAATATGGAGAGGTAATATAATGTGTCTGACACAATCACGATCATCCTCTCTGCTAAATGACCATACAAACAAACTGCTAAAAGGCAACAAATAAACCCTATCTAGTTTTACCCATCCCAATCATTGTATGCAATTTCTCAAGTGTAATAATCACTTTGCGATAAGCAGGCTGGCTCACATCGGATGAGAGAATATGAATTGCCTGCCCTCTGCCAATTCCGTGTTTTCATTAATCGCTGAAAAAATGGCCATTGGTTATTTGTATGTAAAAGCACGATGCTAATATCGTACATGATTTTGGTTCTAGGACTAGTTTTGATTATCCTTATTTACTTTTGTATAGAATGCCATCATGTTGAAAGTAATTGCTGTCTCACGAATAAAAAACAAAACAAAAAATCACCCCCCAAAAAAAACCACAAGAAACAATAACTAACAACAAAAGATCCTAATATTTCTATCGTAATTGAACGAGAAATTAATGCAAAAATAGAAAAAATAATAGATATAGAAGATTAGAAAATATGAAATTCAATGTATGATAACAAGTAATGCAAACGTGATGTCAAACACATTTATATATGTATCGAGTGATATTCTGAAATGAGACCCAAAATTTTAATCTTGATTTTGGGCTTCATTGTATGTCCAAGCTGGTGTTGATACCTTTCAATACAGATTCTATAAAGCACAGCAGAATTCCATTTGTGAAAAGTAAGACTCTTTTTAAATTAATATACTTGGTTTAATCATTTAACACCAATCCATGCAATAAAGCCACTCAGAAGCAACGTGTTACTTTTTGTGAAACATATGATACAAAATGAAATACATTTTTCAGGGAAGACCAAACAGTAAGAAGAGAGAAGATATCGATTGACATTACATTTCAATTTTACCGAAATTAAATTTAACTATAAATTAAATATCCATACGAGATCTTCATGAGAAGTGCAAAAAATATTAGCATAGTATATTTAGCAGTTTTAACAACGACATGATGAGACATATAGATATAATACTCCCGTTAGATTCGTAAGTTTGTGGTATGTAAATGGGAATCAATATTTATTTCTGTAAAATTGAGAAAACGTAGCACATGGCTAAAGGCAGATTGGGAAAGGATGGTGTTCAAATGTCTTAACTAGCCACAATATCTGACTGGAACGTTCTATAATATTCCTTAAATCAGCAAAAAACATTTTTTTCCTACCATTCTTACTACAGCAACCATTATGCTACAATTTCTTTCTGAAGTTTTAACTAGCGCTCATATGCACAATTAATTTGGAGGAGGGGAGTAAAAATCCATAAAATTAAAAAAATCTAGCTTCAATAACTATTTACAATGATAAAATACTATTTACGAAGCTGAAAAAAATAGTTTCAGTAACAAAAGCCCTGCTCCCGCTGTAATATAGTAAAAACACAAATTAGAAACTAATGAACCTTTATTAGACATAATTCAGCAGTAGCACTAAAAACGTTATATTTAGTGTAATGGATATTTACGAGCGAGAAGGATGTGCTTATTCCCCACACTCCACACCCACCCCCTCCCCCACCACAACTACGCACCGGAACATCCCTTAAATAGAGGAAAATTAAAGCGGGACTGGATACAATAATTGAAACAATCACTTAACCAGGCACTCACTCAAAACATGCACTCATCTAAAGACATCATAAACGAAATGCGAAAAGCGTGCCGCATTCACTGCAGAACTGATGTCTCTACAACAGAGGAGGGGGGTAATTAAACTAAAGGAAGAGAGATCAAAAACAGAGTTCACAGATTAAAGTGAATAAACAAAGTAAAAAAAAAAAATAGTATAAACTTCCGAATTTTGGATTTGGTTGCCAAATTTCAGTCCATAGGTGTAACATTCTGACGCCTAGCCGATACCAAATCACCTCGGAATTAGCTCCATTCACTTGAAAAAGACTAGTCCAGTTTTATCAAACCCAGATAAAGAAAGACGATACATTTCTGTTTTGATCTTGATTTTAAGTTGACGTTTAAAAATTCATTGATTGATTCGTTTTCTTCGACTAATAAAACAATTACTCTTTATTTAAAGCACAAGAGTTTTAGAGATTTGAATGAGGCTTAATGATTAAGTAGTAAAGATTTTATTATTTAACTCATAGCAGAGGTGGGGAAAAAGTGGATGCATACCTTTCCCAAGTAAGTTTCCTTGTAAGTGAATAGAGGGAAACCAACTGGAATCGGAACTCATTTTATCCGATTAAAAATTCCGAATCATTATCCACGACTTCGCAAGCACACCCAAGCTTACAACAGCAGGTATTTCCAAAAAGTCACTCATCTAGGTACTGAATATGCTTGACATGATAAAAAATTAAATTCAATCATCTTACATGAACTAGTGTTTCAACGTGATTTGGTTGTAACGTTTTTTTGTTTAATCATTTCACCCCAAGCAAGGCGGGAATGCCACTAGTACGCAGTGAGCTACAGAGAGCGAAAGTAAGAGAAAAGACTGGATGGGGACTGAGGAAAGGAAAAAAAAAGATGAATGGGATTACAGAAGACAGAACATCGCGATTGATTTTGTATTTAAATCTTTATAGATTGTAGTTTTTAGGGAACCAAGGGTACGGAAAGGAGTTCTTGTGGCAAGAATTGCGAGAAAAGTAATTGCTGGATTAAAAATGGGGTTAAATAACAGTAAAAAGGATGTGACATAGATGCAAATCTTTTAGAACGCTTAATTTCACGTAGCTCGGACATCAAGAAAAAAGTTCTTCAAAACAGTTGCCCAGAAAACATTCGTAGAAAAGAAAGAGGAATGCCACATAACGTCGGTAAGAACGTGACCGGTATTGTGATGATAAGTCAGGATCGATTACATAAATGAACAAGATCAACTTGGAACAAGTAAACTTCTCATCCTATCGTATCTGCCGCGTCGTCCTAGCAACGACTGGCATAAAAACCTTCATAGAAAAGAACAAAGTGTTCCACTTTCGTCAACGGTGGAAACAGATGGCTGCAGAAATAACTACTTTCGAGGACAAAACTGGAATTACTCAGCTTGCACAAGGGACGTACGAAACTGCAGTGGAAGAAGGAATGTTGGATGATTTCCTTGCACTCGCCGCAGCTTAATCAAATGACCAGTCCTGCAAAACAACAGATCTTGCCGATACAGAAGGTCCTTCGCAGGCGAGTGGTGACATCATTAGTAAAGCATTTTACCCGAGCGAAACTCCCGCTTCATCAGGACACGTTCGTCAATCAGATCATTTAGAAAGCTTCCCCTAAGTATCACAGAATATAATGCCTTCATGAGCAATGACTAGACGCTGTGAATCCGTCCTTATTTGTAAAAAAATAGAGTAATTCGACATTCTCGACGGAAGGAGTACACGTCTCGAGATAAATGGCGGGACTCATCCTCGCGGGAGCAGGTAGGGTTTCTTAAGAGCGCTTTTTTTTCCAAAATCCGTCGTCACCATCCGATTCCGTGTACGTTCAGTCAAGGAAACCAATTCGAAATGTGCGTTAACTGTTGTCAAGAAAACCTTCATATAAATGAAATTAACAGATATTACGAAAATCCATTGACTTGACTCAAACACAAGCGGGCAAATAGGACTCGTACTATTTAATATACTGGAATAGAAGCATACCTTCATATTTAAGTAAGTATTCTCCGAGACCACAGAGGAAGTAGGACCTCGGATTTTTCCCGAAGCTCCGGTGGGTTCATTTCTAAATAGAAGTCGTGACCAAACCAGACGCCGAATATTCTTCAAGCCTCGTCTGTCCAGAGTAAATAACCTCGGATAAGAAACTCACTTGGACCCAAATAACTGCGAATAAACAAACATATCTTGGTTCTTGTCGCTGATGTATCTTCCGATTTCTTAAAGCCTGACACTGCTAATTACAGAAACAAATATGTCGTCAGCACAGCAAAGTACTGGTAGGGAAGGACTTCAGAAAAATAACCATGAAATTATGCATAGAAATGTCACAGAGCAGATATGTTACGGAGATACAATTGGCTGAGGCTCTAGATCAGAACGGTGATGATTGAATGTAACTAGGTTGGTCTTCGAGGAACTGATGTTGACAAACAAATTTTTACCCCAATGAGAACCTAGTACAAGATCGACGGAGGCCTGAGGGACCATTATTAACTAATTTCTTGGAACTACATGTTTGGAAGAATTTTATGAGAGATAGGAGACATCCAGTGATTCAGTCACTTGAGAGATGATGAGTAAACATTTGCACCACACCTTGCCGACGGCCTTTGAGATATCTTATACTGTGGCCCTCGAGGTGCGGTTGTCGTCGACAGTTTCAGTGATTGTTTCAATGATCGTAATCCGACCGATCGAAATTCATATTACTCGTCGCTGAAGAGTTTGTTTGTTTCTAGATAGTAGACAACCCTCATTGAATATGGCCTAAGAAAGACTTCTGAAGATACTGTGAAGACTGTTGGGTCAGTATTGGAATGGGGAAATTCGCACGTCATGATAGGGTCACTTGAAGTATGCTGATACCTGAACAATCACCAACAGCCTGTACAAAGTATTCTCCGTGATGAGGAGTACGATCGGATTTCGGTCTCCCTCGAACCGTAGGTTATGCTGCCAAGAATCATGTCAAAGCAAAGCAATGCTACCCAGAAGCAAAACCTGGATGATTCAATTGCCTTCACCCTAGAAAACCAATCTGAAAAAACTGTGCTGCTTCTCGTCTTTTACCAATCGCAGACATCGAATGTACACATCTTTACAGTCGGACGAAAAATGAATGGCCATGTCACTCATTGGAGTTTGCTAGAAGTACCGTGCTCAAATCGTGGAAGAAATGTGCTTGCTTATATATTGCCAGAGAATATTGGGACAAATCAGAGACCTTCTGTAAATAATATTTGGAACATATGAGTAAAAAATATACATATTTGGTCACAATAAAAACTAACAAAGATCATTCCAAGAGTGTGGA
This sequence comes from Acanthosepion lycidas, assembly GCA_963932145.1. Lineage (NCBI taxonomy): Eukaryota > Metazoa > Mollusca > Cephalopoda > Sepiida > Sepiidae > Acanthosepion > Acanthosepion lycidas. Next base: position 93,018,006 of record OZ010594.1, read on the forward strand.
TGGCGTTGGAAATATTACCTTCCAAGACGTTTTCATATTCTGCATGTGAATGACACCATATTATCCAAGAAAATGGCATCATCAACAAATTATCCCCCTGATGTATAAACTTTTCCATATATATATATATATATATATATATATATATATATATATATATATATATATATATAAATATTTATATGTACATATATATATATATATATATATATATTTATATATATACATATATATATATATATATATATATATATACTATATTACTGAAATTATATATATATATATATATATATATATATATATATATATATATATATATAATTTCACTAATATAGTATACGAAAAATTAGCTCTACTTATATAATTTAATATAAGCCGGGAAGATTTATCGAGATATCATATATTGCATGTTTGATAGTGTAAAACTTCTTAAAATACATTACCTGTACCGCTATTAGTAATTGAAGTGTGACCAAGCGGTATATGAACGAACTGAAAATACGTACTTAAAATAGAAAAATAAAACGACCACAGTAACTTCTTTTAATGCCTGTTCACCAAGTTTGGCGTTGCACTGTCTCGAATTTCCTTATTGATCTAGATCGTTACATATAACATGCTCATTTTTCTGCTCAAATTTATTTCGCCGCTTACATGTAGAATTCCTTGAAGCATTGAAAAAATGTACTATATATATATATAGAGAGAGATATATATATAGATATAGATATATAGATATAGATACATACATATATATATATATATATATATATATATATATATATATATATATATATATATATATATATATAAATGTACTATATATTGTAGCATTTTATAACACGTAAATATAGCGTGATTTGACTTCAGCCTCACATCAGAACACTGGTACAATTTAAAGACTGATGGCAGCCGCTATGCTACATTAAAATGTGAAATGCCAAAAATATTAAGGAATAGGTAAGTATCGGAAATATGCTTTTGTATATCTCCTTCGGCCATTAAAGTCATGCTGAAAGCAACAGTTTTCGACAGATTGCTGGATTTAAATACCGAACCTCTAGATCCATAATCAATTTAGTTACCGCTTCATTTTGCCGACCTCCACTCAATTTATTCAATAATTTTTTTCACTCTCTCTCTCTCTGCTTCACACACACACACACACACACCCACACACACTTGGTAGATCCTGAATAAAGGGAGCTACTAGCGAACAAAATAACTGTGCATGTAAATTTTGTAACAGCATATTATATTTTTTCTAAAGCTGGAAAACTGAAAATTTGCAAAACGGGTTACCAGCAAATGTTTTTAATTCGACAACCATTGATAAAAAAAAATAATGATTTCAAAATCACTTAGCACAAGGTCTAACGGAAGACAAAATATGTCTATATTCTTTAACAATGTGGTGATATCACCGCGATAATTTGTTGATGATGTCATATTCTTGGATAATATGGAGTCATTCACATGCAGAAGAAGAAAAGATATCTTGGAACTTAATATTCCCAACGCCATCCACACTCTTGGCATTATCTTCGTTAGTTTTTCCTCCAAACAGGTTAGTTTGTATTGTGACTAAATATGTATATTTTTGACTCATATGTTCCAAAAATTATTTACAGAAGG
>OZ010594.1:93022140-93034640 GCA_963932145.1 Acanthosepion lycidas
GGGGCGCGATTTTGGTAGGTCTCCCTTGGGAGCCCGTGGTATTATGTTGGTTGAAGGATTGTTTGGTGATGGACGAGTTCTTTTGGTGAATGGGTAAAATGTAATGTACGAATGGGTCGCGAATCTGATTAGCTAGGTATAAGATAGTTAGTGTTGACCAGCCTCTACCCCTCCCCTTTATTGACCTCGTGCCACAATTTGTACTTTTGTATGAATAAATATCAGTCTTGTTCCTATGTCCATCGTCTTTGTCATGTTGAATTGATAATGTTAATTATATTTTATGAATATGTCCTGAAGATGGTTTATTAGACCGAATCGTCCGACGATGACATTATATTAACATTAAAACAGCATAATTGCATATAACGATTTTTGTTTGTTTTTTCCGTATATTTTTCTTCATATATATATATATATATATATATATATATATATATATATATATATATATATATATATATATATATATATGCAAAATACTTTTTCAAAGAGAACAATAACTTCTACCAGTACTCATGACTTTTTTAATGCGAGGCGTCTTTGTTATTAAATTGCACAATAGTAAGATAGAGAGCGTAAGATTTTGCCACAATGAAATATTTTCACGTGTTTCTCCTATTTCATTATGTTGGAATATTGCATCGTCTTTATTTGATATGCATTTTCCTCAACGCTAGTATATTTCCATTTGTAGAAACGCTAACTATTTCTCTATTCAATGGTATAGAATTATTCCATTGCAAAGTATATTCCCCTAGGAGCTAAAATGCGGTTAATATTAAATATGATATTCTCGTTCTGGAATGAAGTCATACATTCTTGTACAAAAACAAAAATGCAATTTGAATACAGAGTATATAACGTACGTACTGCCATCTTTTGCCAACAGGTAGCACAATTCTGAAATAGCTTTATATCTTATGGTTAATCTGATTACATTCTGATCGCTCACTAAAAACGAAAACAGCGAGTCACGTGTGTTCTTTTTCATTTAGAGAAACATTCATTTGAATCTGCTGTTATATTTTGAGGAGTTTTATTGCGGACCAAGTCAGATAAAACAGAAAAGTACGATTTTTTTTTCAGATTTAAAATGTAGTGAAAGGGTAATACAATAATCATTCAAGCCGGAATATCGTAAAAGTTATATTTCAAATAATAAGCTGTTTTTCCATATCTGTGAATTACATCATGGATGAGATTTTCTTTAAAAAATACGATCTGCGAAAGAAAAACGCAAGGTAAGTTTTGAAAACCCACAATTCCCCATGACGCAACATCAACTCCATGGTAACCTACTTGGTTATTATCAATATAATCGTGCACACATGAGTTATTGATGTTGAACCCCTGGTGACCCCCTACCACCAAAGTTCTCTCCACCGACATACACGTGATTAAGGAAAAAATAATGGCGGCTTTCTTGCATCGATTCTCATAACATGACGATGTTGCTTTTTGAATTTTGGTAAATTTATCTACATCCTTTTGAAAGATGTACATTGCATTCGATAACTCTGCCAGTGACGTGGTTCATTAGAGATAGAAGTTAAGAAAACCATAATTATGCTCCATACGAATAATTTCTTAAGTTTCTTTTAAAGTCAAACGAATCTATTGTCATATTCACACACGTATACATGTATACAAACAATTTCAAAAGAATGTTGACTCCCTCATTTCACTTTGCAATCCCAGTGACGGAAAGCTATGGTTAATATTGAAGTATTTCTACTGTTTACTAATTGTATTTTACTAAATAAAATGGGCAAAATTTTACTGAGTCAAAAAGTTTAGTAAATGGATTATTGAGAATCATGAATGATCACCTATAGTGTCATCCTATTATGCTTCGGAAGAAGTCTGTTTATCGTATATTTACATCGTCATCATTTTTGTGGATGTTATTACTGATTGAGAGACTCATTTTGTAATAGTGTTTATTTCCATTAAAATATTTCATTTTATGAGTTGGATAATTTTTCAAGAAATACTTCATATTTTCTTTTCATGAGACATTATTTTTCAGGAGTAATTTTGCATGTAATGAAAAACGTAATGATTCATTATAACGGATCTCAATCTTAAACGAAGGAAAGTTTCAATGGATTTCATGCATCCAGTGATTTCTGTTTCAGAGACAAAAAATTATTTCTATTTCAATGCTTCATTCGAAAGTCAAATTGCTCACTGCCTTTAATTGCAAAAATATCTACAAAAACTTATATTATTCCATTCACAAAAAAGCATGTTTCAAATCGATGCCATTCTAGGTGAGTTACTGAAATCCGTTTAGAAACCTAGTTTCTTTTATGTTAGATTATGTTGATAACCTTATATAACATAACACATGAGTAAACTGTCAAGAAATAAACTGATTATTTTTTTGAAAAAATTATTTTTAATAGATTCCAATACAACAGCTATTAAACAAATTTCTAGATGTAAGTATCTAGTGAAATAAAGAATTAAAAATGATTTTACGGTTTGTCACACATTAAAATATTTTGCGTTGGAAACATCAAACAGTCTTCAAATATAGGGGCCCTGATTAAGATAATACATCCAGGAATTTTGAATGCAACAAAAACATTTTCTCCGCGTATTAAAATAGCAAATATGTATCTGTTTCATTTCAGCAATTTTATGTATACCTCCAAGTATACAAAAGTTAAAATGGCTACATTGACGGCAGGTTAAAGAGTTTTTGTACACAACAATGAGACAATATGCATGAAGTTAGACAGGTACAAGATCTTGCCGAATTGTAGGCATGAGAAAAAATATCTTTTTTCTTGTGAACAAGAAGCAGACATTACAAAACTTTATTATAAATAAGTTACAGATTTATTCTTTTACGATGCTGCTTTTCACAGGAAGCTTTTTTATCATGTCTCTCCAAAACGTATTTCCCTTGTCGCTATAACCAATGTCCTATAATTAACCATGACTCCTTTCCCCAACATCCATTCATCTGCCCTACCTCAGGATATAGATTCTTCAATATATCCTTTTATTGTCAAATACATGTCGTTGACGACTTTTCTTTTTTCTTTTTATTGGACGTACGGGATCATGGCCCTCCACTCTATCTCTTGTGATTCTCTTTTGTTTCTGTTAACTCCACCAGACCACGCTCCGCCATCCACCTGCTCAAGCCCGCGACGTATGTCATGCGCTGTTTTCCCCTATCTATGTTTCCCTCTATTTGTCCCGTGACTATCAGATTCTCCTAGTCCTCCTTTCTCATCACGTGTCCCAAAAATTTCATCTGCTTCTTCCTTATGTTAGACATAACCGTCATCCTTGTTTGCATTCTCTCAAAGATCTCATCGTTGCTCACATTCTCGGTTCATGCTATCTTCAGCATTCTTCTGTAGAACCACATCATCGCCGCCTCGAGTCTCTTCTTCATAGTTTCGACGAAGTACACTCTGGGCATCATCTAGTATCTATTGGTTTGCTTATATGGATTATCTGTGAATTATTTGGATATTTTGGCCGTGGGACGTCAGATATTTTTTTGTTACTATTGAATTTCTCTATTTGACTTGTCACACTGATGCCATAATATTATTTACCTTCGTTGAAATTCCTTAATTCCGAGAACATTCATTGCAAAATATAATTCAATTATTTTTTATAGATTAGAGTATTTAGATACTAACAATGTATTGTCTGTAAAGAAAAAGATACATTATTACATAAGCCAGAATTGCTTTAATGAAGGGTGGCTAAAAACTTATATTAGCCCATTTTAGAAGTTATTATAGGAACAACGTTTCGACGAAGTACCACCACTCCGGTCATCATTAAGTATATATTGATTTACTTATATGGGAGATGTGTAGATTATTAGGATATTTGGGCTGTGTCATGTGAATTATTTTTTGTTTCTGTTAAATTAATGATTGACTACCGGATACAAGAATTCAAAGCAGATGGTACCTGGTCCGATAGTATTGATCGTTTTGAGATCAGAAAATTCTACAGAAAATATCTAAGCCTCATAGAGTATTAAATAGAAGACAAAACCCCGGAATGAAATGGAATGTATTAGGAAATAGAAACAGACCTGTGTTGATGGCTGCTAGAGTACAGAGACAAGTCTCCTATAGGCGCTCAGTACATTTTGTTTGTCACCATAGAAATCCTCCGTTTCTCAATACTCTGAGTAGCTTCAGTAATGCATTCTTGGCCATCCCAATCCGTCTTAAGATTTCATCGTTACACGTGCCATCTTCCATTAGAACACTTCCCAGACATTTAAACTTCCGCACATATTTGATTTTTGTGTCTCCGAACTTCAAGTCGCATTTTGGGATAATCCTTTTACTGATGACAATGCATTCTGTCTTCTTGTAGTCTAGCGTTAGTTCTTTCTTCTCGCTATCCTTTGCTATCTTCTATGAGAGGTTTTGTAGTTTCTTTTCCGTGTCTACTATCAGTGTCAGCGTATCTTCTGTTAGTAATCTTCTGGTCGTCACTGATTAATCCTTGTTGGATCTCCAGTTCCCTCAGTGTTGCCTCACTGTATAGGTTCAATAAGTCCGGTGGGAAGACACAACTTTACCATACGCCTCTTTCTATTTTTGTATATTCGCTCAGCTCATTTTCAGTGCAAATGCATGCCGTTTGCTGCTAGTATAAGTTGTTGATTTTTCTGATATCTTTCTCGAATATAGCAAGGTTGCTGAGCAGTTCTAGCAGGTACTTGTGGCGTACTTTGTCGAATGCCTTTGTGTAGTTTATAAAACATAGATACACCTTCTTCTGCATTGATTTTTTTCAGAAACCATTCTAAGCATGAATTTCGCGTTTCTTGTCCCGATGTCTTTAACGTATCCACACTTCCCTTGTCCTTCGACAATAGTTTGTTACGAACGGCAGTTCGCATATATATGACCATGAGTCGAACTGCAATTTATATTTGCAATTATCTGATCCCACTTTAGTCATTATTGCATTTTTATATTTACGGTTTGCTTAATTTGATGTCATTTGAATCACTTCTTTACTCATTGTTTCTTTCTTGATTAGTGTTGTTTTGTTTTTCACAATCATGGTGAGCTTTGTTGCATTTTTCTTCGCCTAAACTTGACGATATGGAGGAAACTCACAGCTTACAATCCGTGTGATCCTTGCACATCTTTCGTGATTTGAGTTAATTCCTTCAAAATGTGCAAGGAAATCATTCTTGTCGTAAAACTGAACATTCGTATGTCTTATAAGTCGTAAGTCGAATAAAACTGTTCATACTAGTCGTAATTATTGAAAGTTTTTTCCATAAATTTGAAAAGATACTTCCTGATATTACGTATAAGTAATCTTCTGGCTAATGTTTTACAAAGAACATTATCATCTGATCACATCTTCGACTACATGTAAATGTCAAATTTTATAAGAATAATCTCATTTCACTCCCTTGAAGTCGCTTCTTTGTCCGTAAAGAAATTGCCCTTCATTCAATAGCATCGATAGAATACATCTTCTTTCCCTTTTTGTAATATCCATGTCGCAAATATATTTAGCCATCAACACAATTGCCAGGATTAATATTAAAGTAAAGACACAAAAAGATTCGGTACAGTGGTGGGAGATGTCAGGCCAAGACTTATAAATTTTCAGTTTATTTGGGGATTTGTAAAGAATTATTAGAAATATACCAGACAAACCAGACCAGATGTGACGGCAGGAGTTTATCCACAAGCGAATGATATACTTATATGTATATGCTAGACTTCAAAATGTTGTACATGCATATCCAATATATAGATTTATAAATGAAAACAATAGATTTATTGAACATTAATAAATGTCAATTTAATTAAAACAAAATTCGCATTTGAACATCTGGGATATAATGAATTTTATATCGGAGTTTATGAGACCAAACAGGAATGTATGTAGGCAAGCTTACATATTTTCTTTAAATATTAAATATATTCGAATCGATTAAGCACTTACGCCTTGTTGCGTGTATTAGAATATTACAAACTCCAGTTGCGTAAATTAGCTGTGCAACCGATTATATTAATGGCTTCGAACATGTCAAGAAAAAAAATGAAATCGAGGGAAAGCTCTAGTTGCGCTGAATATCTTCATTTAACGAACGATTTTCTGGTCTTGTATTTTTTAAATTTTGATTCGTTTTAATGCAATGTTTTTTTATATTATAGTTTCAAAATGTATGTGAAATTAATATGATTCTAAAAATTATTGATGACATTTTCATATTACTTAAAATTATGTTTCTTCTAAGATATCAGAGATCTTGAGAAAAATCTAATGATTAAAATGACTGATGCATTGTGAATTGTGAGAAGTCTCACACAAACAATCCAGCAAATACCATATGGTTTCCTTCCATTAGTTGTCACAAAACATGTCACGTTTCTATCAAGACGTGCTCATTAGTTGAATTTTCAGAATAAAATGTCTTCTCAATTTGATGTTATCAATAACAAGGAATACGAGGTTAAATCCTCATTTATTAGTTTCTAAATTATGAAGATTTATAGACAAGATTTTTGATGTCCAAACACTATGGCTACACAAAATGAATTCTGCTAAGTAATGTTGTTACTCCTTATTTGCACTTTGAAAATAATATCATTGAGACTTTCTCTATATTTATGAAGGTAAGCTTATCCGTGCAAAGATTTTAGTAGAATCGAATATAGGGTATGCAATAGAAGGATACATTGAAACTGCGCATAAATTGCATTTCAGACAGATGGAGCCAGAGATCCGTGTAAGGCAGTGCATTTAGGGGACGAAAACGCTGATTTTAAACGTACGCTGTCTTGCAGTTATATCAAAATCAAGGAAAATTCTATGGATATAACTCCAGACAGAAAACCCTGAGTTAATCATCGAAGGCTGTCAACTCTTAAAATTTTTCTAGCAACTGCTTCAGTCAATCTGTCACCAAATGTAAGACTCTCTATTCTTTTAGATTTTGTCATTAAGGCTGAGGGGGAGATCATGTAGTCTGGGTAGCGAACGTCCTCCATTTACCATCACCAACTAAAAGAAGGAAATCTCTGTATTCAAACTAGCTTGTAGTTCTTGCGTCTTTAACTCCTCAGAGGACGGACGGATAATCTAAATATCCTCGGAGCAAAGTAAAATAATTCACTCCTTTTCTCTGATGTCGTCATCATCAACAATTGTGAGATGGACAGGAGTGATGACGACAGCAGCGCAAAATGAATGACTGAATGATATATTTCATGCCTAAAATTTATTGCATTTTGCATTCTGTTTCTCTGTAATAAACCTCAAATATTGATTATTATTTTTACCATCTTTTTTGCACTCGTGATATTTTAACATTTTCTATTAGATTAAGATTTGCATGAATATCACGTTGGAAAATTGAGCCTAAGATGGATGAGTGCATGGGCATACCAGGTCCAGTAAGCTTGGATGTGCTGGTGGATAACGGCTCTGAAATGCAAATTGGAAAGCCGAGTTACAATTCTAGTCCAGGTCACTTTCACATAAGTCACATTAGGAAATGTATGAGATAATATCTTCTCCCTCTAGATATGGATTAATCATTGGAACGTCTATCAGTAATAATCATTTTCATCTGCAAATAATCATTATCATCACCAAAATTTTCTTAAAAATCTGAATAAAATTACTGGCTGTAATAACATATCGAAGGTTGATAAATCGGTGAAACGAATCAAAAACCACAAATTTTCTTGAGCCGTGAAAATAATTTTGACGATCAATCAATGAATCTTGAAGTCAATGAAAATTATCATGATAAATGATTTTCCAGTGCAAAAAATGAAAAAGACATGGGACGAAAATCTATCATATCTTACAGACACACTTTCCTAGTGAAGTGAAGTTTTCACACAGACACACACACACAGACAGACAAACAAACAAATATATATTAGTGACTATACCTAATATCCCAAGATGATAGCAGAACAAGGAGTTTCATGCAAACAAGGGATCTTCACTTGCAATATACTCTTTGACCGTTAAGCGTTAAGAATATTTCAAATTATTATTGTTGCCTGTAATATTAGAATTCCTTATTTGTCATTTATATCGTTCAAATTTTATGTTAAGAAAATGAAAATAAAAAATAAATTATTTTAAATAATTTAAAAATAAAAAAATATATAAACACGTTATGTATCAAGAAGGATAATGCAATCTTTATATATAAAACCGTCGTTAGTTGTAGGAGAAAAAAACGGTGATTATTAAAATATATTATTAAAACGATATATCATGAAATAATAATTGTTCTTACGATGTTAAAATGATTACAGGTTATGATTATATATTTAATGTATGTGGAACATAGATTTATACTTACAAAGGTGAAATTACCTACAGCCACCTTCATAAATTCATCGAGTACGATCAAATATATGTAATTATAAATGTGTATAGATATATAAAAATAGATCTGTCATATAACGTTGAGCACAGTTTTAAGACACCTGAGAAAACAGACACACACACACACACACACACACACACACACACACATATATATATATATATATATATATATATATATATATATATATATATATATTTATATATATATATATACGTGCAAGCATATGTGTAAACATGCATTTTATCATACCTAATTATATATCTCTCAACCTATCTACCTACGTATCAAACTCTGTCTGTCTGTCTGTCTCTCTCTCTCTCTCTCTCTCTCTCTATATATATATATATATATATATATATATATGTATATATATGTGTGTGTGTGTGTGTGTGTGTGTGTTGTGGATTCCGGGTTGAAATCCTGTACCAATAAATAACAAACACCAGGAATGAATACATGAAAATAATGTTGTAACGTAATACTACAAACTGGTAATGCAGGTTAGTAGTTCCAGGAATACGTGTTAGTAGCAAAATATATATACAGTCTTTGGTATTGAAGTATCGCAGTATGACTTCTTACTGAGTCTACGTGCTCGCTCACTGTGACTCCTACAACGCCGTTACCTCACTTTCACTCTTCCGGTTACCTACAACCATTTACTCTGTCACTCTGGACTCGACTCTTCGGTCTTGCTCTCGTCTTACTCTCGTCTGACCGTAGCAGTAGTATATGTACATACTAGGTGACTTCATTTGTATAAAAACGGAATAACCCTTCAGCACCTACCCCTTAAATCCCTTTTGAGGGGAGTTAGTATTTTTTTCCTCTTATGGTCGATAATCAGAGGTTCAGTAAATTTTCTCCTCTTGTTTGACGGTCTAGATTCTGTGTTTTCCTGTTGTCTTAGAATCTCAGAAACTTCAAAGTTTGCATCTATTGAATCGTCATTTCAGCGGGTGAAGAGCTTGGCTTTTCAACCCATCTTTTTTGTATTTGGTCAATATGTCTTCTGTGGGTAAACTTTTCGCCTTGTATTGTGGAAATCACATTTTCTAATCTGTTAATTATTGCGCCAGGCTCCCAGTAAGCCATATTGTTCCTGAACATCCTAAAGTAAACCCGTTCTCCAGATTTGAAAGATCTCTTGGGTACTGTAGGTGCATGCTGGTGTTTATTCTTATTGGGCTATAACTTATGAAACACAGATCGTATTTTCCGGGCAAACATTACTTCCACTTGTGAAAAACCATTTGGTGTATTTCCGTTAGTTTTTATTCTGTATACTTGGAGAAACTGTTGAATAGCTTCTTCTTTCGGTAAATCCCCTGCTTTTTTTAGAGCTCTTTTTATTATGTCTACGAATTTTTCAGCCTGCCCGTTAGACCGTGGGTGATACGGAGCTATCTTTATGTGCTTTACCTGGTACGTCTCACAGAATTCTTTAAAATCGCTGGAGGTAAATTGTGTGCCGTTATCACTTACCAAGCAATTCACGACACCGAATCTCGCGAATAATTCATGTAGGAAGTTTATAGTATTCTCCGTCGTCGGGCGTTTGAATCTGAAGACTTTTGGCCATTTACTGAAACTATATACTGTTATTAAGTAGTATTAACCCTCTATGGGTCCCGCATAATCCACATGTATTCTGGACGAGGGTCTGTCCACTTTAGGCCATGGTTTCTGTACAGAAGTTGGTGCTTTTGCCGCAGCAGCACAGCCATTACATCTTTCCAACATTTGCGTAATATCATTGTCTATGTTAGGCCAGTAGACGAAAATTCTCATAAGTCCTTTCATCCGGATTTTTCCTGGATGTCCTACGTGAAAATCCTCAAAATCCTCCTTTGTAACGATTTTGGCATCAATACTCTTTGTTACCCAGTTGTTGTGGATACTGGCAAAACGGCAATCTTTTTTTTTTTTTTTGAGTCTCCGAGAAATGCAAATTCTTGTGGCCCAAGATGTTGTGGTGAGAAGAGAGATTTTCTTTCCGTGTAGTTCCCAATTTTTTGACACCATATCATTGTGGTCGGCAAGGGAGAATTTTTATTCGTACTCATCCTTTCCTCGTCGCCTAAATTGTTGTGGTGGACGATAGAGAATTTTTTTCTTTTTCTTTCGTGTGAGTTCGAAGACCTCGTCGCCAAGTTGACGAAGGATAATTTTGTCTTTTTTTTTCTTTCCGTGTGAGTTCAATATGCTCGTCGCCAACTTGTTGTGGATTCCAGGTTGAAATCTGGTACCAATAAATAACAAACGCCTGGAATGAATATATGAAAATAATGTATTAATGTAATAATACAAACTAGTAAAGCAGGTCAGTAGTTCCAGCAATACGTGTTGCAAAATATATATACAGTCTTTGGTATTGAAGTATCGCTGTATGACTTCTTACTGAATCTACGTGCTCGATCACTGTGACTTCTACAAGGCCATTACCTCACTCTCACTCTTCAGGTTACCTACAATCATTTACTCTGTAACTCTGGACTCGACTCTTCGGTCTTGTCCTCGTCTTACTGTAGCAGTAGTATATGTACATACTGGGTGAGTTCATTTGTATAAAAAGTGGTGGACTCCTCAACAATATATATATATATATATATATATATATATATATATATGTGTGTGTGTGTGTGTGTGTGTGTGTGTGTGTGTGTGTGTCTGTGTGTGTGTGTGTGTGTGTGTCGAGATATTGAGACAGACATATAAAAACAAACACACACGAGAGCACACACTCAAACTTACCAAAAATTCTCTTCAAAATGTTTCGTCTGTAAAATTTAATCGATAATGTCACAACATGTAATCGATTTACTCAGGATATTTAAAAGACTCAACTTAGCACTAAATATATCCTGGCCGAGAAAAAACAGAAGTCATTTTTTGATTCCACTGGGAAAAATTGTTATAAATTATTTGTAAAAAAGTAGACAACTGTTAATAAAATTATTTTTTATTGCCCAGTGCAATTAAGGAATAAATATATAATGTTGACATTTATGCTGTGTATAAACAGAGGCATGATTGCTTTTTTCAAGCAGATTCAAGTGACGTGTGTAGGCCGTGTCACCATAATGCCTCTCGTTAAAACACTTCCTGATGACAGGGCCTAATATATAATCTGCTTCCGCCTTAGTAAAGGAACTTAAATTCTTTTTGCTAATATTTAAATTTAAACTCACCAGGATATGAGTGTTTCTTTTATTTTCTGGTTCGACTATTTATATATGCTGGTTAGTGGTACGTTATGTGTAGTATGGTCTATTGTTTTACACTATCAATGTCCACTTAAATGCAGACACACATTATATATAGAGTAGCGACCAAGATATAAGGAACGAAAATAAGAAAGACATAAATATGTCTATTACTTAAAAAGTAAAGCATGTTTAGCAATGACATTTTTACCTAATAAAGATTAGGGTGTAATGCATAAATATTATACAAACTTACAAAAAATTACATAATAGTTTTATTTTTTTAGATGAAGATTAAATAGAAACGAAGGAAATAAGCTACTGAACAAAAGTTAAGGAAGGATGTTAATAATTTGCATAAACTTTTAATTTACATTGTTAAAAAACTCGATAGAGCTTTTCAACAATGAGTAAAAGTACTTTATTCTTAAGCAATGTGGAAAATTCTACACGCAAAACGCTCTCTTTTCAAGAACAAAAAACTCATTGCCGCTAACTATCAAGAAAAAAAATCAATTACAGGAATTTCTAATATAGGCTTAAAAGTGTCGTTCATCGTGTAATTCCAAAGTATAAAACGGATAAAAGGTTAGCTGTAAAACCGAAATCAGGCAGACATAAAACATCGCAAAAACAAGATCGACGAATCGTTAGAATATCTACAAAAAACTGTTTTGAAACTGCTACATCAATCGCGCGTAAATTTAATGAAGAGACAGATAAGATCTCAAAGAAAACTGTTGCCCGCTGGTTAAAAAGTGCAAGATTGCATGCCCGTATTCCAGCTTCGAAGACTCTCATTTCAAAGCGAAACCAAAGGGTATGCGAGAGAACATGTTGTTTGAACTGACGCACAATGTGAAACAGTTCATTTCAGTGACGAGTCAAAGTTTACTATATTTGGTTATGAG
>OZ010594.1:93039640-93112140 GCA_963932145.1 Acanthosepion lycidas
CTATAGTGGAAGGCAGCAAAGGTTGGGAGATCATTATTACGTGCAATTAAAAAGATAGTACAAGAAAATATATGTCAATGTACTGTTAATTGTATTGTCTCTGTGTAGTGTTTAATACAATTTTGAAACCATGTCTTATATATATATATATATATATATATATATATATATATATATATATATATATATATGGGGGGGGGTAGATATGTATATAAATACACCTAACATACATTTCAATAGTTTTATGTGTATGTGTATGCGTGTAATTATTGATCTGTGCAAAATGTAAATATTTTCGCAATCTTATTGCCATAATAGAGATGGCCTGGTAATACTGCAATCTTGACAACATAAGATACTCTACTGACACATTATTCATAGCAGACACGGAAAGGGATTTACATTAACTCCTACAGAATGTATAAAGGAAAGGAAATCAAAGGACTCAACAATTGTAAAAAAAAGATTTTTTTTTCTTTTCTGGAAATGTAACAGCAAAGTCAAAATCAAATGCAGAAACTTAAATAACAAGGAAGTGTTTTAACAGAAGTAGTGGGCATTTCCCCCCAAAATATAACAACGGTACTCCATTTTTTACCTGATCTGTCTCTTATATATGGCAAGAGGATTCAAGAATTACTAGAGGGGTAGTCGGTGCCGACTATTTTGCTTGTATCCTTAGCAATGAATCGTATCGTTGTTTCACTTGCGTTCGAGTGTGAGTATTAGGCCAAAACAAATATCAATATATTTTGATATTTCTCGCAGAAAATAAGGTTCAGTCATTTCAGTAAATAAAATCACATGGAAAAAATCGAGACGACTTAAAAAATATCGCTTCATCTTGGACAAAGTAGATAAAGGAAAATAAATACTTGAAAACTTAAGCATAAAATCAATTTGTTTAAATGTCTTGGCCGCGTAGTATGTACCGTTGCAGTTAATGTTTTACAAACTAGCTGCGATAATTTTCTTATAAGGCTCATTAGAAAATTTTACAATAACTAAATTTTCTTCAGTAAATATTATACGTTTCTCACTGCTGATTAATGACGCACTTGAATATATATATATATATATATATATATATATATATATATATATATATATATATATATATATATATATATATATATACACATATATATATATATATATATATATATATATATATATTTATATATATATGTATATATGTGTATATATATATATATATATACATATGTGTATATATATATATATATATAAATATATATATATATATATATATATATATATATATATGTATGTATTTTATTTTACTTCTGTTTTAGGGGATTTCTCTAAAACGATATCAGTTTTTCAATGATAGTTTTCCATTATTGTAGCCTTTCTATATATATATATATATATATATATATATATATATATATATATATATATATATATATATAATTTTTATACTCATCTTACAGATGTAACGTAATTTCATTATTTGCATTTTGTCATAATATAGATTTTTCTTCATTATGCACAAAAATTCTAACTTTTGGATGATATATGTTATACTTCGTCACTTTCCTTACTTTGGGTGAGCTTCCGTAACTCTCAAATTCTTTATTAATATCTATTTAAATGGTAAAAATAATTGACTCCTAGTTGTGATTGCCAATCATTGTCTGCATAGTATTACAGCAAACCCCTCTGACCTTTAAATATTTCTTCTTCGATTTTTTATCAAAGAATCTCGAATCAGTGAAATCATTAGGGTTTACAAAATTTTTGTCAAAATACAATTTTTTATTGTCTAACTCTCTCTAGCATTATTAGGTCAGTTTTAATTATAACGTCCCTCATGTATACAATTTTCTTTAAAGACGACAGAAAACGTACTGTGATAAGCGTTTAATTTAACTTGTCTTCTGTTGATATAAATGTTTTATTTTCTTGACGCAAAATGAGTAAAGACTTTTCGAATGTTCTTCAGATCCGAACTCTTTCGATTATACTTTTAGCTATTATCAAGGATGATTTTTGATTTTCATTTTTAACTGAATGTATGGGTTGTGCGTATGTATCTAGAGTTTGTCTGTTGATATTTTCTATATTATTATTAGGGCTTCCATTATTTTTCAATTTTTTTTTTTTTTGTGGATAAAGTTATGATATTTGTATTTTCTACTTGCATGCTTCGAATGATATCTGGTAGGTGTGGATGTGTGATTAATTGAGGTACAAAGGGGCATGTGGACTCGTATATAACGTTGGTTATTTGTAGTTTTGATTTTGCAGGTTTGTTGTTACTTTTAAGGATGAGGTTAGCTGTTTTATTTATTTTGTAATAGATTATTTAATTTTTTGTTCGGTTGAACTGGTGTAGTGTATTTCTTTATGATATTTCTAAGTAAAGATTCATTTTGCATATAGTTGAAGTACATTTGGATTTTGTAGAAAATATTTATGCCATTGTTTTGTCTGTGGGTATAGTATCGTTATTATTTACTTTGGAAATAAACAGTATAATTTTGTGGTCGATTAAGTAACCATGGTTAAATAGTGTCTACTGTTTTATGGTGTGCTCACTTCAGGATTTTTTTTTATTACTGCTATTTTGTATCTAACTGGACATTCCTTCATGAAATTAATGTGTCAAGAATTTCTGCTAGTGTGTTTTTTTTTTATATACAATGAGATGATGAAAGCTGTTACTCTATTCTATAGAATGTCTAAGAATGGGAGTTTATTTTTGACTTAGTTCGTCGGCAAAGATGAGACAGCTTTTTACAAATGTGGTTTTGAGTTAATTTCTTGTGCGTTTTTCGCTAAAATAAAAATATTGTCTACGTAAGGGACATATATTTGGTGTTTAGTAACCTGTTTACATATCATATTTTTCACCTAGATTATAAAGGAAGTTAATATACTTTAAAACAAATGTAGGGCATTTATTGCGTGATGGGCGAGGTTTCATAAATTATTCCCATACTGCTTCATTCTTAACTAATTCGACTTGATGTGTTTAAATCTAATCTTGTGAGAGGAAAGCCCCTTCTAACATTTTATCTTGATTCCTGAGGAACGTATGCAGAACCCGCGCGTGTCTTTTAATTCCAGAGTGAACACTTCAGTGAAGGATGCTCCAAATGCTTCCATTAAAACTCATTAATCTATCCCGGATTAGATTCCTCCAATTTACATTTAAATCACATCATTCTCCATTAGATGATGTTTGCTTTTCAAACTATTATACGTCTCCCATGAGTTACACTGCGGCAACTGTCACTCTGGTTATCTCCGTATAGAGCATCTATGTCCGAAGCCTCCTTTGATCTATCCTGGAAACAGGAAGAACACAGCGCGTCTGTGTAAGTGTGGCCTTATTTATAATCGTACTGCATTCTCCTCCAATAATAACAATATCTGGTTCCAAGAATATTATATAGTTTTTTTTTTTTACGTTTCCCTGTATGCAATTTTGATAAGCTTTCTCCCGGCGTCTTACCTGATGCCTATATGTTTTCATGTTCCACGTTCTTAATGCAAAAATTCTGCGGATCCTATTCATATAAACGCTAATTTATTGTAATAACACTTTCTGAGAAAACTCGTTTTGGAGTTTCCAATCCAAAGTACAAGCAGTTGTTAAGTTTTGATTAATTTCAGCATGAATATTACCACCTCTATTAATCTTGCCTATAAGGATCTATCTACCACTGAATGTATTTTTACCTCAACGTATAATTCAATTGCAGATGGCGTGCACATAATATTGGTTTGTGTATATCGATATTGTGTTTAAATGCACTATAATTTTCATATCATTTCATGTCTGTGAAGAAATCGAAGAGTTTGAAAAGAGTTTTTCTTAGTTTTGAGGGAATAAAAAAATTAAAAAAATTATGAGGTTCAGCTCAAATGCCATTGTCTCGAATTACATGAGTAAGCATCACAACGAAGATAGATAGATAGATAGATAGATAGATAGATAGATAGATAGATAGATAGATAGATAGATAGATAGATAGATAGATAGTAGTGCTGGTGGTGATGGAAGTCGAGTCGTGAAAGAATTTGACGACCCTTTGACAGAAATTTAAAACGAATATTTTCCAGGACTATCTACATTTCGCTAAGGACATCATAAAATGAACATAAACTTGTACTGACCTGCAAGACATAAAACATTGAGAACAGGCGATTCATCCGTCAGCAGCTTCATTAGATGCTTTAATTTTATTGTGTTGAGTGAGTCCACTAGCTCAGCTACAAAGTTTCTTACAAATACAGCGGAAAATTCTGGTCCGGTATGATATTACTAGAGGAAGTTTAGGCTTCGATTAAGTTGCATTGTTTTTAACAACTCATCAAGCACGAGATATATCTTTCAATTTTTAACAGAAAACAAATAATATATTGGTCTTATGGGAGGAACGCTAAATTATACTCAGATTCACATATGAAATTTACTATGTCATATATAATTTTGGGGTGTAAATACAGAAAATAGTTTTAGGTAAGGGGCTATTAAAATAATTAAAAGTAAGTTGAAATGAGGAAAGCTGTTTGAAGCTTTGAGTGAAAATATAAATTAAATGTTTAAAAAGGGATTAATCCATATATAGCCTGGAATATTGGATGGAAATGCGATATATATATATATATATATATATATATATATATATATATATATATATATATATATATACAGAATTAAAATATTTTTAGAGATATTTCTTTCTATGACTACAAACTAACATGAGTTCATTTCGTTTATTATTAATATTCTTGAGGCTGAATCGTTCTTCCATTAAACACAGGTTGTATCGTTTGTCTCGGTTGGAAAAATGTGTAATTTTGGAGAAGAAACACCAATTTACTCCCGCAGTGTAGTCATCTGTTTAAATATCCAAGGAAAATTTTAAGTGATGTGGCATTTGTATATATCCTTTTGTTAAGTGTCATTTTGTGATGATAAAGTCTCGTTTTTCAGCCATTTGCCTTTGGACCCAAATAAAATTTACACTCGCCATTATGCCTATTGCTAAACTTATAGATGCCGCCTGCATACATACATCTCTTATTGATCGGACACATAATGATTTGCGACAATTACACATTTTTATCTTCTATGTTAGTATTGCTATAAGTGTTACTTAAGTATTATTTAGATTTACGCTATTATGCTGTGCTGTATATTTCTAGTACAACTGTAACTAATCTTAATTATTTTTCTCATTGAACATTCTACTGAGTAAAGTTTATGACTGAAATGTTTATATAGTAAATTTAGAAAAAGCATACCGATGTTGGTTCTGACATTAGTGTTAAAAGGTGTGTTGAACCAAATTCTGTGGGCTATTATATTCTTACGTTTGCTATTGATATTCATACTTGTGTTTGAAATGTACTCTAGTTTAATATTGTGTATACGCTTATTTACTGCATCAACATATTTAGTTTTATATTTGTCAAAGATGTTTTTGTTGCAAGAGTTAGGAGAGAGTCTTTGTTGTACAGATTTGTGCAAGTTATTAAGGATTCCTTGTGGGTGATTAGATTGTTTACTAATGTATATGTTATAAAATAAAATAAGACATATCTCGGGTGATTTTCAGGCAAATAAACTAACATACTCAAGAGCGAGAGCCGGATGTGAACGGGACAAGGCCCCGTCACAAAATGACCATTATCGTCGTTTACGCATGGGCCCGACGAACGAGTTCCGGTCGAAAAATAAAATAATATTTTAATTTGTTTCTATTTTTTCGACCAATAAAAATGATCCCCTGCTAATTATACTCGTGTCGTTTTTCGAACATGTTAAGCCAAAAAAAAAAAAAAGAAAAAAAAAAAAACGCCATAAATGAGTCACACAGGGAAGTACCAGCAGTCAACAGGAGGCCAGGGAGAGACCTGTCACGGTCAGTCAGCAGCAGTCAGCAGCAGTCAGCAAGAGGAGCGCCACGCCGACTAGTGATAACTACTATGAGAGATCAACCAAGATCGCAAGCCAGCTTATGAACTATACCACAAGGTAGCTGTCCCAAAACCACACGTTCCTATTGAAATAAATCACGTAAATCTATTTCTGCTGTTGTATTTCTTTCTTGCAACCATACGCTTGTCTATAACACTGGTGTCAGAGCGTACAACAAGAGAAATATGGAGGACTACGCGAGATTCACCCGAGCCGAAATATTTACTCTCATCAAGGAACAGAAAACACTACTATTCAACTCGAAAACGGGAACAACACAGCTTTCCGAAGCCACGATACAAAAGATTCAAGCCGACATAAATGACATGCTGACTGCCCTAAAATCAACTACTTTAACACCTCCCTCCGCTCAAACAAACGGCGATTACAGCTTAATAATGCGCCAAGTAACTATACGCGAATATTGAAGCTAGAGAGAACTTTTCACCCTGGACCCAACGTGAACCGATTCATCACGGCTCTAAACAAAGCATACACAATCCACGTCACGCCAGAACTTATCACCTATCCGAGCCTGGAATGCGAATTCTTCAAGTCTGCTAAAGATTTACTGGACCAAAGTATCTTTCAGCAGATGGTTGACTCAAAAAAAGACATATCCACCTTCGAACGACTGAAGGAATACTTATTAGCAGCCCACGGAAGCCAGATGACTAACTTCCAACACCACAATCAAGCCTGGTATCTGGAACGGCGAAACGGCGAAAAATTAACAGACTTTGCGGGTCGACTCGAAAAGAAAGGCAGCCATCCACATAAAAAACAAATACAAAATAGACAAAAATACAGCCTTAACAGTTGATAGATTATTTTACACCATCGGCGCTCTGCTAATGAGCGAAAAGCTGAAAATTTGGAACTCAAATCTTTACTCACATCTTGTCAAGACAATGGATAACCACTATTCAGCCATTGGCAAAGCCTCCGAATATCAAATATAGCTTGATCGCGGTGTAAAATCCAACAACACGACTTCGCACGATACCGTATATCTCACACAGAAATCACAGCAGTCAAACCAAAGAAACAGGCCACTCCGACCCAGCAGGCAAGGAAACCCACAACAGACGGGCCTCACCAACCCTCCTGAACATGGCCACCATCCGACACGCAGAAACCATCAGCACAGACCACGAATCATCGTGTGCAAGAACTCAGAGGGCGCCCCTGCCTCCATGGACGCAACTGCCTATATCGCCACCCACCTCGCACTCGGGGACAGGCCCATATCGCCGCAACGAATAATAATATACAAGCCATAAATGATGTGGAACAGGATTTTCGCTTCGGGCAAGACGTGATGTGATGCCTCGTTCGCCGTCCCCTACGTCAGGCATCACACCTACAACTTTCAAGGACGCGCTCACCATTCACCGCTCGTCCAGTCCATCTTCAACTTTAGGGACATCACCTTCTCTGGCGTCGCAATGCTAGGCTCTGGATGCTCCACCTCCATCTTACCAATATCTCAGTTACGCAGAGAAGCCAAGAAACACATGACCCGCTCCGACGTCGTAGTAAAAGGAATCAACAGCAACACCACCGCTCTTGGCGAACTGACTCGCAACATCACCATCGGCAGTCGAGACTCAGCCACATTGAAAAAGGTTAAAGTGCTGGTACCTACCCAAACCACAGCGATCCTGATCGGCCAAAATATCCTATGTCACAACACGCTCGATTCCTATATAATTGACAACCAAAATGCGACTATAGAATTCAGACGCACACTTTCCTCAGGATACACAACACACACAGCCCCAAGCATATCACCGTCATCGTCAACCAAAGACCCAGCACATGGCGCCCAAGCTGACGTCATCCAAAACCAGCTTAATATGGAACTACAGCCCAATATCCAGAGACTGGACCAAACCTGGCTAAAGCATAGCACGGGGCTATCGCTGCCAAACCCCCCGAACCGAGACTGAACAAGAGGCCACTGCAAACTTACTCATTCGCTACGCTGACATTATCGGCACCGAAAGTAGCAGCAAATGCACATTCATCCGACCCATCCGCATACATATCAACGGCCAATCTCGCAGCCAGAAACAATACCCGATCGCCCAGGCTTTGGAAGCAGATGTTGATACCGAAATTAAGCGCATGGCCGATGAAGCTATCATTGAAAACTGCAGCGACCCCAAAGGCTTCAATAGCCCAGTATTTGCTGTACGCAAGAAAAACGAATCGATTCGCGTCGTCGCTAACTTTAAAAGAACTCTCAACAAGGTCTTAGTCGATCTTGACCCTTACCAAATGCCAAGGATCGACCACTTGTTCAACAAAATCGGCAAAGGCAAAGGTAAATTGAGATCGACAAGCGAGACCGATACAAACAGCATTTACATGGAGGGACCAATGCTATCTTTTTCTTTTTTAAGCATTTTACCCCAAGCAGGGCGGGAGCCTCTAGGACGCAATGGGTTAGAGAAAATTTAGAGCAAGATCAAATAGGAATGTTAGAAGAAATGATGAGGGTAGTGGATAGATCAAGGCAACTGGAGATGTCGATTGAAATTACACTTGAATAGCTGGAGATTATAGCTCACAGGGAAACAGGTATAGGGAAGGGAGTTCATCAGGCGAGAGGTGAGGTGAGACGTAAAGCTATTGGAGTAGAAGAGATGGCTAATTTAGGGGTTTCAACAGTGAAGGGTTGAGAGCGGGATGCCAGCCTCGTATGTCGCTGGAACTCATGACGTCTGGGAACCAGCGAATGCAGCTCCCCGGAGCAATTTCCATGAAAGTATTTGTAGAACAGACAGAGGGAGGCGACGGCCCGTCTGCAAGAAAGTGACTGTAGACGAGGCGACAGAGCAGAGCCAACTACATTGCATATTTCCCTCTGAAACCTATCAAGAACCCCGAGGCAAACAGAAGGGGCACCAGACTATATATGGCAGCAATACTCCATGCAAGGGCGAATTGTTGATTTGTAGATCAGGAGGATCGACTCCGGGGATAATAACTTCCTGGCGCGGCTCAGGGAACCAACTATCCTTGCGGTGGACGAAGCAATTGACTCAATGTATTTATACCATCTAAGGTCAGCAGTCAACTTGAGACCGAGAAGCCGCAGAGAGTTGCTCTCGAGAAGTTGAGCGTGAGAAATTCTAATGGAAGGAAAGGAAGGATCTCTGTGGTGATTAATAGAGAGCAGTTTTGTCTTAGAAGAGTTGAAGTTGACCAGCCAATTCTTGCCCCAGTTCACAATCGATTGGAGGTCCATTTCGAGACGCTCGGCCAGGTGAGTTTTGTCAGTGAGACTAGATTTTTTTGTCAGGCAGGAATAAAGTGTGGTCTCATCCGCGTAAATGCCAACTTGGGAAGTTATGGCGCCAGGAAGGTCATTTATGTAGATAAGGAATAGAGTGGGGCCTATGATGGAGCATTGAGGAACACCTGCCTTTGTAGGATAGGAACTGGATGAGAATCCGTTAAGAACGACCTTCAATTCACGGTTTGACAGCAATTATTGTATTAGGTTATATAATCGACCCGTAATGCCATAACCCTGGAGCTTGCGAAGAAGGCCGGCATGCTAAACCCTATCAAATGCTTTGGAGATGTCTAGTGCCACGGCACGGGCTTCCCCGTTATTTTGAAGTGCTCGGTAGACAGTTTCAGTGATTGCGGTAAGCACATCAACTGTAGATCGGTCAAAGCGGAAAACATATTGCTTGTCTGAGATCAGATTATTGGATGTGAGGTGGTTTACCACCTCGATATTGATTAGGGCTTCGAAGAGGGGAAGGAGACTGATAGGACGGTAGTTGGAAGAGTCAGCGGTCGCCGGATTTCTTGAAGACAGGAACGATCGAAGAGGACTTCCAGTAGTCAGGAAAACAAGATTCCTTGAGGCAGTAGTTTTATAGTTTAGAAAGGGCGGATGCCAGTTCAAGCGCGCATTTCTTCAAGACAATGGCTGGTATCCCGTCTCCACCACTAGCTTTTCTGGGGTCTAACTTGGAGATAACGCCCAGTAACAAAGATGGGGTTATGTTTAGCCCACTAAATGTGGCCTCAGTTCTAAGAGGGAAGTCGGGTATTGGTACACCGGAAAAGTCGAGGGTAGAGTTGAATGAAAATTTCCGAGCAAAGCACTCAGCCTTGTCGGTAAAGGAGGTCAGGACTTCGAACTGGTTGAATAAAGGAGGTATAGAGGGTTTGCAATTATTCAATACGCTCTTGCAGAGACGCCAATAATCTTTGGAGACAAATTTGCGAGATGAAATACGATCCTTCATCCGAGCCGCAAACAGTGACTTAGCATCGTTGAGGACACGCTTACACTCGTTACGGGCGGAGGCAAAGAGAAGTCTATTGCAGTCAGACATGTCGCTACGGAATAGTTGGAAGTAATGCTTTCTATGGCCGATGGCATCTGAGCAAGTACCGGTGAAACAAGAGGAGGAGCACGTCTTGACCCTATATTTACTTGATGGGATGAATGCGTCGATTCCAGCTTTAACCCAGGAAGAGACCTCAGAAGCACATTCTTGGACGGGGAGCTTGAAGACTCCATCCCAAGGGACATCGCGGAGGAAATAACGGAACGCGTCACAGTCAGCACGTTGATAGTAGAACGAAGTTCTAGAGGTAGGAGGTTCTTTATAGGGGGTGGATGTCACGGGTATTAAAAGTAGATAAGCTAAACACGCATATACGCACATACGAAGGTTAATTTCCGCCTAGCAACAGAATAAAGATTACGTGAAGTCTTATGACATTTTGGGAAGGCCGGTCAAAAGGGTCGACTGACCCAATTACCCGTAAAGGAAAACGTCTAAACAGAAGCTAGACAGGGGACGGAAGTAAGTTAGAATTCGCGCCCAAAACCTAAGTCACGTGACAGTCAAAGATTCACTCGAGGATCAGTTGTTCTCTGGACCGAAGTCGAGGTGCTAGTGTTTCACGAACGGAAAGATAAGACGCATTTGATAGTGATGACTCATCCAGTTCGATCCAGGCAACTCCGGACAGAAGTATAAAGAAATATTCCTGTTCGAGAATCCCAATTTGAAGACGCGGATAAAAATATATGCTGGTGGTTCAAACTGCGTAAAGAAAGTATACATACCTGTTGCAAATTGAGCTGTCTACAGAAGAAAAGAAGGAAAGAAAAAGTCGAAACAAAGAGAGAAAGAAAGTGTACATCCCTGTTGCTATCGAGCCGTCTACAGAAGAAAGGAAGGAAAGAAAAAGACGAAACAAAGAGAGAAAGAAAGTGTATACTTCTATTACAGACTAGCAGTGTGAAATTGTGTTTGTGCCGAGAAAAGGAAAGAAAGGACATTGATATAAAACAAAAGAGAGAACTGAATACAAAAGATAAGTAATCACATTTTGGACCCGTAGTAGAAAAGATATACACACACACATGAATATTATGTTTTTTTCGCAAACACCTTTCCACATGTAAAACAATAATTGTAACTCCACTCCCATCTCTTTTGTATATGTGTGTTGGCTTCTACATTCAATTCATAATAATTCATACTTGTATTTTGTATGTTCGGGTTCAGTTGAATCCATTTGGTGTTCCGCGAATTTGATATCCCAAAATAAGTTAGAGATCCGATCGTCGGATGTTTTAACTCATACTTATCTGTTCGTTTATTTTTTATATATGTATATTTGTATACGTATTCGTCGACTGGGGCATATGGCAGTGGAGATGAAGGAGATGTTAACAGATACTACCCCATGATCAGAGTTACTAAGAGGGCAGAGTTGCGAGGCGCTGCAGGATTCGGGGATGAAGTTAAAGCACAGGTCGAGAAGAGAGGCCTTACTTTCCCGGTTGAAGGCAAAACGAGTGGGGAATTTAACTATCTGTGTGAGGGAATGAGAGATTGAAAAATTGAGCGTTTGAATGCCTGCGTTGTCAGTAGTAGCATTCTTCAGCCACAAGGTGTGATGAGCGTTAAAATCACCAAAGACAAAAATGTGAGCAAACGGGTGGAGGGAGAGAGCCTTGTCTATACTGTCTATCGAGTATCTCACAGTCGAGAGGATAGATAGCGCTAAAGGAAGAAGAGATAGCTTACCGCATTGAGGAGAGAGAGTCGGAGACAAATTGTATGACCGGTCTGGCGATTCGAGAGTGAACTCTCAGGCCAGAGGGAGATGTTCCTTGACGTAGGCACCAAGACCGTGCATGTCGGTTAGAGAGTCTTTTCTGAGGAGAGGAAGGTAGCCGGGGATCGAGAGATCAGAGAGTGGATAGACGAGACAAGGTTTGTTTCACAGAGAGCAAGTATATCCGGGACGTTTGCAGTGAGGAAAGATTCCAGACTGCAGAAGTTTGTCCTAATGCCACGGAAGTTGTAGAATGAAATGTTGAGGGGTTTAGATGATTTTTGAGAGGCTCGTTTAGGGTTAATCTTTCGGTTTTTGTAACTCATATTGAATTTTGTTTGTAAGATGAGAAGGCCCGAATTAAAAGAAACAGACAGTTTCGACCGTGACGTGGGTAGAGAGGAGTAGGCACAACCTGCATCATAATGTGGCCTCAGGGCTGCCCACGGGAGGTGACTGCAGGGACACCTTTCCATGCGTGACCGGTATTATACAACTGTTGATTAGAATTGGCCGCTCAAGACGCTAGGCAAGAGCTAGGGCTCCAACCTACCAGTCGGAAACAGCAACCAGAGAACTGTCAGCCGTGTACCCTCAGAATGAAGAGGTGATGCCACAGACTGCACACATCATGGGAGAAACAGAGCTGCACTGATACAGTTCCGGAGAGAGAAAGAGTACCGGGAACTCCTTCCTAGACAAGAAACAAGGCGTAAGCCTCTACTCACGTCCAATAGAATGAGGAGGAGTGTTGACCGGGCGTAGAAAAGACTACCTACTCTTATTATCAATACACGCGCCTGGCCTTTCGGCCTTACATCTTACAAATCTTCCGTTGCATAGCAGAAGCCCTAGCCACGGTCACATCCCGTGACAACATTTCCTCCTATATCGACGCCAACCTGGTCCACGCTAGGACATTTAGGGAGTAGATACTCTCCCTCGAACAATTTTTTACTGCCTTCCGAATATTCGGACTCAAGCTGAATCCAGATAATTGTTCCTTTCTTTCATCAAAGGCAGAATTCCTTGGATGCATAGTAAACAGCGAAGGATTCAAGCTTGATCAAGAATATTTTTATGCCATCAGGGAAATGAAACCTCCACCATCTAAAAAGAAATAACAAAGTCTTATCGGCCGTTCAGTGTGGATCAGACAATTCCTAGAGACACGTCTTCACGAACAAATCAGGTCAGATAAGTTTTCAAAACGTATGGGTCCCATACACGAATGCAACAAGGTTAATAAACCGCTTATCTGGACGCAAAATTCCGAAAGAGCCTTCAAAAAAATCAAGGACCGTCTCTCTTTGCCACCCGTAATCTAGTTTCCGGGTTTCTCCAAACATTTCAGACTCACCACCGACACCAGTGACGTTGCATATGGAGCAATCTTAATGCAAGAAGCCGACAACGGGAAGAAAGATATCATAACGGTCGCTTCCCATACATTAAAATCCACGGAACAGAACTGGTCCACGACGGAACGAGAGGCATATGCAATAAAGTGGGCAATATTGAAATTTGATTATTTCCTTCGCAACCGCCCCTTCGTCATCTTCATCGACCACAGATCGCTGACATATCTGCACCATCGAGAGTTCAATAATGCCAAAATACGACGATGGCAAGAATAAATTTCATGTTTTAAATTCGTCTTAGAATATGTCGAAGGCGAATCAAATGTATGGGCTGACATGCTCAGCAGCGGTTGCGGACATGAGAAAACGAAAGCCCCGAACAACCCTACACCAGTAGACAGAACATTCGAGGTAAGTGATTCAGATCTACGCGTATACATACCATCTTGGTGCCTCGGCGAGTCAAACGGTTTACAGCTGATTCCCAAAACTCACACCACAAAACGCCCGCACCCACAAGCGCGTCATCAACGCATACTTCGCTTATCACTCTACCACCACCAACCCCACTGAGAGAATCTGCAAACACCTCGGCATCGCAAGTGAACAACAGAAGGACGACGCCCTGGCAAAGATCATCAGCGCCCTCCAGTCACCCACTCCAAGCGAACCTCCACCGGTGTCTTCCCATACTATGCCATTACTGGCCGTCACCCCAACATCGGCCTACCTACACTACACAGAAAAGAAATCGCAAGTTACGATCCTGGAGCATATGGAATGCAAATTAATGCCCTGCCAAAGCAGGTTGACTAACACGTCATCCTGGCCAACGATGAAGCTGACGACAAACTTGAGACTAACTTAAATCGCCTCACATACAATGACCCATTACAAGTAGGCGACAAGGTTTTACCTCACCAGCCACACTCAGTTGTTGATTAATCCTCTCATCTGCCCTGGATAGGAAATTACACCATTATAAAAACGAACAATATGATGTGTCAGCTGCAAAACAATAATGGTGATACAATCTGTATTCACCGTGCACATATCTGACGACTGGCTCCTGGTCCAACACATCTATCTAATACAATCCCTCTGCCTCCACCATGTAACAGTCATCAAGATCATTCTCCTCCACATCCCTCTGGGACACATAATTCAGCAAATAACTCCATACCAAAACAAATGCCAATAAGAAGAACACGAGGACAACTTCCCAGACGCTTCAGAGAATTTATCAATTCATACATCACGCAGATATACAGGAATAACGCTCACTGTAAATCAGACCGAGATCTGGGGGAGCCTTGTTATAAAATAAAATAAGACATATCTCGGGTGATTTTCAGGAAAATAAACTAACATACTCCAGAGCGAGAACCGGATGTGAACGGGACAAGGCATCGTCAGAAAATGACCATTATCGTCGTTTACGCATAGGCCCGACGCACGAGTTCCGGTCGAAAAATAAAGTAATTTTTTAAAGTGTTTCTATTTTTCAACCAATAAAAATGCTTCCATCCTAAATATACTCGCGTCGTTTTATGTGCCTGTTAAGCCACAAAAAACGCCCTAAAAGGGGTCACACAGGGAAGTACGAGCAGTCAACAGGAGGCCATGGAAAAGACCTGCCACAGTCGGAAAGCAGCAGTCTAGGTAGCAGTTCCAAAACCACAAGTTCCTCTTGAAATAAATCACGTAAATCTATTTCTGCTGTTGTCGTATTTCTTTCTTGCAACCAGACGCTTTTCTATAACATATATATGGTTATGAATCTCTCGAATCCGGATTGATTGAAAGTAGTGTCTAGGAAGTTGATAACCTTGAGGTTATTAATATTGGTGATAACAAATCCGTGAGTCCGATATTGAATAGTTGTTTCCTAAAACAGTCAGTTTGTTGATGATTGGCGTTACATAGAAGGATAACACCATCGTCTACTGACAGACCAGTGTGTTCACTATTGAAAGTATACCTAAGTCTCTATAGTAGTAGAATGCCAACTTGTTCTCAATCTTCCGTGGAGTCGAACGGTCCCATCGCTCTAGAGAATTTATCGTTGTCTTTTTTGGTCCACATAGAACCATGATAGAGGATTTTTTTTTATTTGGTTTACATAATAATGCTGATGTCCTGGTTGGTGATGGTGCAATAATATTGTTCAGGGTTATAGCAGCCATTGACTAGGTCTTCATTGATCGTCGGATTGAAGTTGGTGATATCGAATTGTATGAAGGTGCAATCATTTTAATTTTTTTTTATATTAGAGAACCAATTGATAGAATCTTTCGTATTATCCCATTGGTTGTCCCCTGTTGCATTCATAGCGTATTAGAAGGCTCACTCTAGTATAGTCTTGCTGGTTTTGCCTTTATTATTCTTGGAAGTGTTAAGCAATCGGAACTGCAGGTTATTGGAGAAAATTTTGAGGCTTAACGTTAATAAAAGTCTTTTTATTCTTGAAGATTATGCACCCTGTCGTCGACCTTATGTTCAGTGGCTGTAAATCGTGCATCTTTGTTAATATTATTTTCCCATTCAAATGGGAATATATATTTTATTAATTTTCCTACAATTAGCTTTGAGGTAGTTGGCGACGATATAGTAATATAGATTGACAGTTTTATCAGATTTGATGATAATTTTATCTGCATTTAGTGTTTTAGCTATGTTTTTTTTTTTTTCATATTCATCTGTAAGTTTTTTTTATGTTTGGTTACGTATTTAATTCTATCTGCCTCAGAGAATAATTCTTTTTTTTTTCAAATTGTAAGAGAAGTACATCGCCAGGTGGTGTCCTCATGAACTTAAGGGAGAGGGATAGATAGATCGATAGAAAGATAGATAGATCTGTTGAGTGATATTTATTGTACTGTTAGTGTGGACCTAAGACCGAAAATTGACTACATTAATACAATGAAATAATGTAACATTCGAAGTGTATTTCTTCACGAGTACACACACATGCAAATATAAAATGCCATTAACTCATATAAAAAAACTCTTTCAGTTTTGACAATTAATTATTTTCGATAAACATTCGTCACGACATTCATTGAATAATATCTTCTTTCAATTAATGACAGGCTTTCCAATGAAAAGCACTGTCATGAGCTTTTTGAAATAATTCACCCTTTCTTGCTGTATTCATGGCTTTATATTCTTACGCGGAAATGTATCAGTGTTTACATTTTACTTGCAATGACCTTTCCATGGAACGAATTTCATACTGAGTCGGACAATTCTTTTTTCCTTCAACTTGGCGATGTTTCTTTTATTTTACATCTTGCTCTCTCTCTCTCTCTCTCTTTCGTATCTCTGCTTTTCTTTCTTTTTTAATTATTCATTTCTTTTCTCCATTTGTCCCTATCTTTCTCTCTATATAGATTTGTCTCTTCAGATTCTTTCTCATTAAAGTTGTGTTTATTTACAAATTTTTAGACTTGTTTATTTGCAAGTTTTTAATACGTATAGGGCTTCAGCTGGGAACTACTTTCTCTCCTCTAACAAAGAGAAAAATTCCAGTAAATTCATTTCCCAATGACACATTCTTCTAGAAATGCTGATGGTATCTATATATTTACTTGTGAAAAGTTCTGCCATTGTATCCAAACAGATGAACGAATATCTAATATAATATCATATTTGCTTGGATTGATGCGAGTTTGTGACCCTAGGTTTCAAGATTTTGCGATCATCAGTCAACCTGACGATCGCAAAAGCTTGAAACCCAGTGTCACAAACTCACATCAATCCAACCAAATATGTTAGCTATACCTCTGATATTGAGCGCTTTCTAATAAGTACCGCGTATATAATATATAAATATTGATATATATAATTTATTTGCACACACACACACACACACACACATATATATATATATATATATATATATATATATATATATATATATATATATTTATACACGCACGTTTCACATAATATAATATCATATGTGTCTGTTTCATTTCTCTTACAGTAAATTAGATTTCTGAAATTTAACTATAAAATAAATTTACGTAAAGTGTTAATTCACTATACAGTCAATATTAATGAAACTATTATTATATATGTGAGAAATCCAATATTTTTGAGAGAGTGAAATAATGGATAAAGAAAATAATTCTGACAGTGAAGGCCATGATTTAATAAATAAATTAACGTAATAAGTAAGAAAGTTAAAAATTAAAACTAAAGTGAATTAATTAATATTTTGGATCAGGCAAAAGAATTACTCTTCATCATTGTGAGTGTAATGAGGTTTGATCTGAAAGAAATAATCACGCATTTTTGAAAAAGAAAAACATATTTAAAAATACCAGAAACTTCTGCGATGATAACGAAAACTAAATTTTATTTTATTTTCCAGAATTATTAAACTTATATTTTATATGCACAGAAACATGGAAATATTAAGTCAGTAAAAGTTTAATTAATGTTTTTAATTTTAATTATATTCTGATTATGATCGGTTTGATCAGTTCCTGATGTAATCAGTGAAATCAAAAATGAATCCGAACGTACCAAGAGTTAGACAGAACTACTTATTTGAGAAAAGAGGATCATTCCATGTGATTTTGCTTGCACTGCTTTCCTGAAAAATCCATATATTACAATACATTACGGGTCAAAAAGCAAATGAATGCTCATCAACATGGTCTTTAGGAATAAATATAAATATGAACTTAATTATTTTTGGCATCATTCTAATATTGGTGATTGAATGAAACATAGGTTTCATCTAATGATATGATACTCAGAAAGGACACATTAATAAAAGAGAAACTAACAACTGTATAAAAGTCATTGGGCTTGGTTGACAGAAACACTGAGAGACAAGATTTCAGCTGTATATTTGTATGTCAAAACCAAGAATATTCTAGAATTTATCTACCTGGCTGTTGTCAGAACAGTCGACGGATTCTATTATCATAGAAACGGAAAGCTTTTAGGAAGAGGAAAATACGCCCTTCAGGAAAAAAAGCAATGTATTTAAAATCGGAAAATGTCGGAAGGAACAAAACAAAGATTCGAGATAGTATGATAGATTTAATCTCTTAAAGCAAGGTGAATACTGAAAAATCTGCAACACAGATGGAGAAGTGACGTGAAGCAACGAATATAGTTCTACAGATTGTAATCGAGATTATTAGTGACAGAAATATTGGCTCTAAGAATATTTTAAGGAGAGCAAAACTAAGCTTGAAACTGAAACAATCGGTCATAAAGATTCCTGAAATTCCAGGAACAAATAAAAAGAGGATGGACAGACTGGAGATTTAGACAGAAACAGGAAGCATTTTAATTTATGAGTTTTATTGTAAAGACTATCGAACAAGGCAAAAGAAGAATTATAAAAGTACAACAGATAATTAGTCTGACAAATGATCGAATTTTCTGGAAAGAATAAATCCACTACAACTGGAATAAACTTGTCTACTTTTTTCTCCGAAGTAATAGCATTTTTTCACATCTTACTTCATATTCCATACATTTCTGTATACCGTTCTTTTCTCCTTCTTCGTTTAAGATGGTTCAGTTTGTCCCAGTCATTCGATGAAGGGTGTACAATCAAAATGACTTTTTGCTGCCTCTGGTGACTCGGACAAAATATATATATATTTATTTCGATTTAGCTGATTTATGTCTTAATTTTTTATTTTATTTTCGTCATCTTTCTAAGGCAATATTTACATTTGCCTTAACGGGAATACGATAATCACCAAATTATCTTAAATAAAAATTATTTTAATTGACTTGTGCCTGCTATATGGTTATTATAAAGTGGAATATAAATGAAAAAAACTTCTTTCAATATGGCGTATCAGGTAAGGACGTAGCGAGTATAAATCTACAACTTCCTATCTGTTGTAGCATTGAGTTTTGTGTTTTCGATACTCAGCCCCATTTCCTCTTTTAACATTGATTTATCCAATATTCTAACTTGATTATCTAGCTATTAGGTTGGTGCAAAAATAATTTCGTTTTCTAATATATGTTACTATGTGAAAAAACGAAATTATTTTTGCACCAACCTAATAATTTCCGTGGTTACTTGACCCTTCAATATGTCCATGGAGTGTCAATATTTGAACTTTCTCTGTCCTGATTCGAAGTATGTGCCATTTTTCACATTTTCCTTTAAACATCTCCGTTACTCACATGTTCAGTCTATGGTATTCTCAGTATGCTTCTGTAGATCTACATTTCTGCCGTCTGAAGTATCTTCTTCGTTAAAGAAAGGATAGCCCAGCATTCACAGTCATGCAATGGGGCCGATAACATAAGAAATTTCAGCATTCTCTTCTTTGTTTATAAAGACAAATTCGTGTTTCTCAATACATTTAAATTTTGGATATTTTTTCGCGATTTCTGTGTACCTACGAATAATAATTATTTTTTTCCAAAAGGAAGACAACTGAATATTAATGTGTAAAAGTTATTAATGATAATAATAATAATCACAATAATAATAATAATAATAATAATAATAATAATAATAATAATGATATAAAGCTTTTTCAGCGTAAAATGTGTATGATCTTAGGTGGCGAGAGTCATGAAGGCATTTCTGACATTGGTCTTTCGTTGGAACCCGTAAGGAAAAGAGTATACAAGAGAAGTCAAACGAAATAATAATAATAATAATAATAATAATAATAATAATAATAATAATAATAATAATAATAATGAAGAATGAAGAAAAATGAAGAAGAAATAGAAAAAATTATTCTCATGAGCACAGCCCTCAAAATACGAAGGGCTTTGTCTATATAATATTTTTTTCTAGTGGAAAATGTCATGATATTATTTCTTACCTTAGGTCTCTGGGTGGGACCCGGAAAGAAATAAGTACACATCAGAAATCAAAGGGAATATAATAAAGATAATAATAAGGATAGTGAGAACAACAAATATACTAACCAGTTTTAAAACTTCAATCACAAGAACTATTTTTTTTTACAACCGACTACAAATGAAAGAAGAAAAGTAAAACACTCATATCAATAATATATTGCGATGGGAATATTTTTTATAAAGAAATCGCAGTCAGACATAATAAATATTTCTTTTGCTTATATAAAAAATATTTTTCATCTTTATTTAATGAACATATATTTTATAACATTCAAATGGCTGTTAGAATGTGAACATGTCTTCTTGGATGTAAACTCTAGATTTTGTATTAGATATTCTGTTATTGTAGACACGGATTAACAGCATACGTTTTTAACCTCGAGTAATGAATGTTGGGACTTGTTGAACTATTCTCTAGACGTAAAATATTCAGCTTCTTAATTTATAGATTTACGTAAAATGATTAGTAGAACATCTTCCCTCGACGTTGATCTATTGATATGTTCATGGAATTACTAAGTCTCGGATTTTTACACACTTTTCGAACGTTATTTACTCAACTATGTCGACTTGGATTGGCGCGGATTTGCAAGACTGAGCGGCTCTCTAACTATTTCTAATATGACTTATTATTATTATTAATATTATTATTATTATTATTAGTAGTAGTAGTAGTAGTAGTAGTAGTAGTAGCATTAGTAGTAGTATTATCAATGTTGGCATAAACTAACGTATGTGTAGTGAACTACCACCGAGGGCAAATAAGTTGGTTGCATGTATTTTTTGTAAGGCTAGAATGAAACCTAGAATAAAATAAATTCCACCAAAAGCAAACATTCGAGCGTGGCTCGCGGTGTAAACTTTTGATCGTTGAAAGAAATGTCAACTTGTCGGGTAGCATATTTAAAACAGTTAGATCTCAGAGTAAGATGCTTTTTCGCTAGATCATCTTTGTTCATATACAAATTTTAATTGTGAACGATAGATAAAAACGGAAAGACCAATGCGAAGCGTTGAAAAACATCGGTTGACTGTTGTGTCGAATTGACTACTAGTATCAGGGACGAGAGAGATGAAACTGATTACGGTTGAGTGTCGTGCTGAATTGTAAACAAGTCTCGCGGACAAGAGTGTCAGAAGAAACCTACAGCAGGCATTAATTACTACAATAAGTTTAAATACATTTTTTTAAATACAGTATGATTTGTTTAAATCCCTCCAAATATATGAGGAATCCGAAAGTAATGAAAATATGAAAAAAGAAATAAGTACGGAAAAATGACTCCAAGAATGCAAGAGGACCTAACCAAAATTAATCGACATCTGGAAATTCTTCTAGAAAAATAACGTCCTGCTGAGTCTCCGATGTTGTAGATTTTGTTCGGGAAGCTAGAGAAAACGAGCTTGCCATATATTATGGAAGTTATGGTCTTTGAGACGTGTATTGTATGTTTTCGTGGATGATAGAAAAATAAACAAGATAGTCAAATGCACGAAAGACCAGGTAATGAAATTACTTTCAAGATTTGGTACGATAATTCAAGAGGTGTTATAATGCATGCAATTTCCAATGTGGTATAGGATGTTCTCTGGGCAAAGAATATATATTTTTACGGAAAGACGTCGTGAATTGTTGTGGTGTCCTCTCTCTTAAGGGTCTATGTTGGACGCTTCAACGTACTATAAGATTAGTAGTAGAGAAGGCCTTGGGCAACAGTCGAAGAGATTGAACGCTGTGTCAACCGACACAAACTCACTAGTCTTGTAATACTTTTCTTCTGAACGTACTGTTTAATATATGATATAGCAGCAACACTTGTTTTGTTATTTCTTCAAAAATTTACTTGGGCACAACAACTTTGCGACGAAGAATTTGAAGAGACGGACTTGACCTTAAATCATAAAAAAATTGCCAGTAT
The DNA here is from genome assembly GCA_963932145.1 of Acanthosepion lycidas. Taxonomy (NCBI): domain Eukaryota; kingdom Metazoa; phylum Mollusca; class Cephalopoda; order Sepiida; family Sepiidae; genus Acanthosepion; species Acanthosepion lycidas. The sequence goes on from OZ010594.1 coordinate 93,061,852, forward strand.
CTACAAAAGCGGTGAAGAATGGAATTCAAATGAAACTCTATGACAAAAGTGTATCCAGTGCTAATTACAACACTAAAAATGAAAAAAGGAATCTCTTCAAAACAATAGGATGTATAGAAGTTCACTTCAGTGGTTGAGAAGAAGGTTGCTGAACCATGTTATTTTTTCATTCCAACAATTCTGTAAAAGAACTGTACAAGTCAAACAGACTTATTGTTTACGCTAATAGAGTAAAGTAAAAATGTACCCCCTCTCCCGATTTAAAGTTTTTCAGTAAAAGAATCATACAAGTCAAACAGACTTATTTTTGTTTGAGAGGATAAAGAGAAAAATGATTTCCCCTTCTAATTTCGTAATTTTACGTAACACTCCAATAAAAATGGACGAATTTAAAAGTGTAATGCTATTGATGAAACACCAACAGGAACAACAACTAATGTTGGAACAGAAATATCAAGAAAGACAAGAGAAATACCAACAAGAACAAGCAGAATACCAGAGGAAATTTGAAGTTTGCATATAGAAATTCAGGTTAGACAATAGAAACTGGAAGAAATGCTCCTTCACAAAGAATGGACTAAGGCACTTGTATAATATATCCATCAATAGCCAAAAAGATGACAAAGATAACGCGTTCTCTCAAAATGCGCTATGGAGTGCCATTGAAAACTTCACGTTTGCACTTGAAGAAGAACTTACATGCGCTTCTTACTTTAAACTTCGAGGACTTATACAATACGGATTGTGCAGGTTGGGCTGACCATAGAATGTTTCGCCTACTCCTCATGAAATTAGGCACAGCAGGATATATTATGTTTGTTAACTACATCTTCCTAAAAAACACAGCGACTTGAAATTTAAAGAGTTGATTCAATCATTAACATGATTCTTCAGCCCCATAACATCAGCTTCGTAAGCGTTGGAAATGCATGAATCTCACTTGCCAAGAAGACGAAGACTATAGTACTTTCGCGAGTGTAGTCATTAAACGCTGCCATGATCTCAAATTGGTAGACTTAAGTGCCAATAATTTTAAATTCCTGATTTTTGACTAGGATTTGATTTCAACGAAAGACGCCGAGATAGAACACAGGGTAATCAACAAGCTTGAAAAGGAGCCCGAATTTACTTTACAGTAAGTTTATGAAGATTGCCAACAGAGAGTGTCAGAGAGGATTCGAAAAACACGGAAAAGAGCGGCGTGGCTCGCATAAAAAAAAAGTACGCCAATGAAAAATTAAAAAGTGTCAGACAAAAAATTTAAAAAAATTGCTTTGCCGTCAAGACCAAGTTTCGGGGGAGGTCAATTATCTTGTTAAAGAGATTGTCTTTTAAAAATGAAAAAAATGTTTTAATTGCGATAAATTGCGACACAAAATTTATCACACCAGGATTAAGAACAAGACAAAAAAAATATAAGCCTTCAACTTGATTCGGCGTTGTAATTATCCATAATTCATTATCAAACATGGAAAAACAAGGTAAATCGACTTTGTTAAGAACGGAACGAATAGCTAAATATGTTACTGGCGACCCTATTAAGTTTTTAGGCGAACTTATAACGAATATGTCATTCAAAGGTAAAACTATAAAACTAAAGTCATATATTATGAAGAATACGTGTAATTTGTTAGATACTGATTCGTTAGAACAGTTTCAACTTTGGGATATGCCTATTAACTCATTATATCAAATAGTAGAAAATTTGACTGAGGAATCACGAAAAGTTGAAAGATGAAATTAAAGTGGAGGACTAGGAAAATGCACAAAAATGTCTTCTATGTTTGATTTAAAGCTAGACGTAAACGCAGTTTTTAAGAAAAAACCTAAAGTTCCATTTGCCTCGTTAAAACAAATTGACGAGGAGTTGAATCAACTTAAGGGAATGAGAGTCCTAGCAAAATTTTAATATAGTGAATGAGTGTCTCCTACAGTTTATATTTAAAAAATACTGACTTATCTACGGGGCTGAACAGCACTCTAAAGGATCACCATTATTCCTTTCCAAGTGCCACGCGTATGCAAAATACCCTTGTGCGAGGAAAGTTCCTTTGCATAAACAAACAAACGGGTTCATACACAATTTTAAGAATTCCGTTCGGGGATAAAGTCGCCGCTTCCATTTTTCAACAGGCCATGGGTATGATGTTAAATGGTCTGGATTTTGCGGTGGCCTATCTCGATGACGTCCTAATGAAAAGCGATAGTATCGAAGAACACAAACCGCAAGTCTGGCAGGTGTATATGAGAATCCAGGATTACGGATTCAAATGAAAATTCAAGAAGTGTGAATTTTACTTAGACAGGGCAAAGATTCGCCCTGGGAGGTAGACAGTCCCTAAAACCATTTAGGCGGGTTCAAGGGGAATATATTTAGCCGAGCCTACGGGCTCGGAGAAACCCACTTTAAACTCGGCCTTGTGGAGGGACTTTTAGATATAACAGTCGCATAGATTGTTCAACTGTCCAACTCTCTGTCTCGGCAGAGAGGAACTCGGACGAAGCTTTGACTCGTGGGGGGGTGGCTGTTAAATATTAACAGTCGAATAGACTGAATGCTTGTCAACTGATACACACCGACTAGTAATGTAATACTCATCTGTTGTACTACTGCTTAATATATGATATATATGCAACGCTTGTTTTGTTATTTCTTCAAACATATACTTGCTCACAACATCAACAAAGTAGAATATCAGAGTCAGCTTCAGTCCATGAATGTCTCGGAATTTTGAATTTATTTGTCTGAATTTCTGCTTCAATACGGAGGAAATTTGACCGTCGAGCCAGAAATAATGTTTGCGGTAATGATCACCAGAAAAGCCTTCAAATCTATTAAGAACAATCTGGTACTGCAGTTAAACTAGTCATCTGCCTGCATATTGCCTGAAGCATTCAGCATTCTCTGCATCCTTCCTATACAGCAGGTGACTGATCAATCGTGGTGTCCCCACTTCTGGGAAATCTCACCGTTGGAAAGAATATATATCCTGTGGCTTCTTCATTAAACAATAACTGCAGACACAACACAGAATTCAGAGAGTGAATTGCAACTACCGAGAAAAACTGTTAGAAATGTTCCGGCTATGTAACCACAGGCCTATTTGGAGCCAAGGTGTGATGACACGTAGAATTCGCGGTAAGAGGCATTTAAGTTGTATAACTAACATGTGAAGTTGAATGTAGTATGTAACAGTTATTGTAAACAAAAACAGCTAGATATCACGTAAAAATCAATTGAGAGGATACTCTCCACAAGATAAAAACTATTTGTAAAACAATTAAAATTATCCTACAACTACTAGTATTAGTACTATTGCTGCTGCTGTTACTACTACTGAAGGATACCCACAGTTCTCTCACAGGAAACATGAATGGATCGTGCTTAACGCCGTTCTTCGTACATCTCATTTAAAAGATCACCTACCAACACAAAATCTCAAATCTCACCGACATTATCTACTCCATCTTTTTTCCTGAAGCATTTAATCCCATTATCTGCTCGTAACCGTTCTCCACATCTTTCATCATCATATCCCAAATAAACTGCTTAAACTACTTGAAATCGGCAAATAATCTCGTCTCTAGAGAGATTAGCGAAGAAAAACCATCGTTCTAAAAGATAGACAGAACAACTAAGCAACAACTTCTACGGAATATAAGGTACATTAAAAATTGATATAGGTTTATATGGACGGTAAAAAAAAATGGAAGGACCGACAATTTCTGCATGGTCAAAGCGCCTCATCCCGATTACGGTAAATCGAAAAGAACGTCATAACTACTCGCTGTTGGCAGGGCCTAACGACAGAATTAAGTGTTATCTCCACTGGGGGATTACACCAACGGAGATACATATTTTAAGACGTTTTGTTGTTGGACGGCCCACATATTTATACACCCATTCTTTTTAAGACTGTAAATTAAACAACACGAGAAATGTAGGGGAGGGTTGCTGTTTGAATATGAGACTATAAAACTCAGATATACCATCGATCCATGCATCAGCCCTGCGTTGTATTCTCATGTCAGCGACCCCTTAGAACCGATGATGACTTTCTATTTTGTCAAGCTGAATGACCGAGTGTTGAGGTGTTGAGGTCGTAGCTGAAAAAAGCTCAACTGCTACTCGATACCAGGTATCTAGTACATCTAACCAGTCATTCTTCACCGGAGTTCAGTACTGTTTCAACCATGTGCGAACCGATTTGAGTCAACAAAATAGGGCTGATTACATTTCTTTCGGATCATAAAATCTTATGACGCGTGATAAATCCATGAAATGCCGAACTTAGAAAAATTCCTCGCTATACATTGAGCTTGCAAATTCTTGAACAGATATGTTCACATGACGAAGATACCGGAAACTTAAGTAAGGATAATGCTATGAAGGCTTTTCCATACTTGAGAAGCGTGCACTGGATTAATGAATATGCCTGTACTCTCACCCCGATCACCACCCGATAAGGGCTACATCTACCATGATATGCGATATACACTGAATCATCCAACCCTTTTTGAGAAAACCACCCGGAGGTGGGCGTGGGAAAGTCTTCTGATAGATGATGCCGGCCTGATGGGGTTGATATTCCTAATTAATGACGAGGAATCTCACTCTAGACAGATGATGCAGAATGCGCATCGGACTGGGAAGCCGTATTTAGCAGCAGTATTACTCATTATGCCAGAATGCTTTCGTTGCGATGAAATAATCACGTCAGCTGTCTATTTCGCCCCTCCAGCAAATTCATGTTGTATGAGCTTATTGAAGTCTACGTGTATTCCATATTTTGTAGAGAGTTGATTTTTCTTGCCAGTACACTTTGTAGCCATATGGGCCCGTTTCTAGAGAAGAAAATATGCTCTGGGTTTATTAGACGTGATGTGGCTGGTGGCAAGGTCAAAACCAAAGTAAGCACTTTGTGTTTCTTTGTTCTTTTTTTTTTTTTTTTTTTTTTGATTTATCATCGTTAATTTTCTTCAAGTTACCAGCTCTAGGTCTACTGTCGACCAATTTTAAAGAGTTGGTCTTGCTAATGAGATAGAGCCTGGCGGAATTATATTCAGATTATAGGTGTGTATTTAGGAGAGGATTTTTTTTTCACTATTGCTAAAATTAACAGCGGTAAGATTATCATTTATAAGCGTTTCGATCACAAAGTCACACGGCGTGTTTCACCAGACTCAAATATATCTTCAATTTTCAAAGGAATTTTCATTAACTATTATTTTCTTATGTTCAGTAATACGAAAATATATTCAAACCTCTCTAATCCTGTTACTACACGAATATATTTTACTGATAAATCCATTTAATATATCTTTACTACTAATAATAAAAGTTCATTATATATGTTGGTACGGTAGTGCTTGTAATTTATACATACACATCAAATGGTTAATTGGTGTTTAAACCACCAATAGTGAAATGATAATATTATTAAATGTATAATACTTTCTAATAATTGACGTAAAATTAAAGAATGCGTTTTAAGGAAGTCATTTCCACAGATATTAGTATTTCCTAATGATAAAATATCTTTTAAATAATAATAATAATAATAATAAATAAATAAACATTCACAAATAACAGACAAGTCACCACAATCATCACTACTACCGCCAGTACCGCATTTCTCTTTCTCTCTCTCTCTCTCTATCTCTCTCTCTCCCTCTATCTCATATTAAATGACTCTCTCTTTCTACCACTTCCTCTTTCTATCCCTTCTTTGCATCTCTCTGTGATTGCGTGTGTGCTTATTTAGATCTAATCTTTCTTTAAATAAACACTATTTTAAATATTTTACATAGTTTTTCTTTAGTTAAAAAAAATATTTTTCTTAGACTAAAAGAATAGTTGTAAATATAACTTAAATAGACATTGTAAGTGAATAAAATTTTAAAAAGATGTTTATACAGTAAATATTCTTATTTCAAATTTATTCTAAGAGAAAACTGCTTCTGCATGAATATCTACGTGCATTAGCGATTAAATAACGAAGCGTACGATGAGTAATGAACTACACAAAAACAGTCTGAAATCACGCATCCCAAGGAAGACTCCACTCCTCTTGAAACGACACAGAGATGCTAGGCTCAAATTCGTCAGAGAGCATAAGGATAAAGTTTATTCGTTTTGGAAAAAGTACTATGGATAGTTGAAACTAAAATAGAGTTATTTGCTCATAATTATCGAAATCATGTATGGAGGAAGGACGGTGTGCCTACTTACCAAAGAACACTTTGCCAACTGCAAAATTTGGTGGTGGCATTTTCCACAAAGTATTAAATTAAGTTAATATGCTTTTTTGTATTGTACGAATAGTTATTTTATCAGTTAAAATAAAAAAAAAAATCATTAATTTCTGTTAGAAAAAAATAAATAATATAATGTATAAAATGTATATTTACACATAAAATGCATCAAAATTTGTTTTAGTTAAGGCTTTTACACTTTTAAAAATACAATTTTTAATGTGTAGAAATATTTATTTCTCCCACTGTGCGTGTGCATATATATATATATATATATATATATATATATGAATATTTATATATATATATATATATATTGTATATATTTATATATATATATATATTTATATATATACATATATTTATATATACATATATATATATATTTATATACATATATATTTATATATATACATATATGGTTATATATATATTTATATATATCTTTATATATATTTATATATATATATTTACACATATATATATATATTTATATATATATTTATATATATTATTTATATATATTTATATATATATATATATATATATTTATATATAAATTTATATATATATATTAAATATATATTTATATATATATATATATTTATATACATTTATATATATATATATAAATTTATATATATATATATATATATATTTCTATATATACATATATATATATATATATATATATATATATATATATATATATATATATATATATATATATATATATATGAAGGAATATAATCTCATGATATGCTATATTTCGTGGATAAAGTGTTCACTATCAGAGATAGAGCGTGTGTAATTATAAAAGTTAACATAAATGTCAACACTTAGAGGCGACAGTCTGTTTCATGCTAAATGCATTCGTATATACATATAAATATATCAATGCAAACACAATATATATACACGTAATTATTATTATTATTATTTTTATTTTCTTTGCTTTCTGGCGTTTACACATTTCTTTCCGGGTCCCACCCAGGGACCTAAGGTTAGAAATGGCATCATGACACTTTTCACTGACAAAAAAAAAAAAAATAAATAAATAAAATAAAATAATTACATAGATAGAGCCCTTCGTAAAGTGTGGGCTGTACTTGTCAGGACAATTTTTTGTATCTCCTTGAGGCATGGGCTTCCAGGAATCCCTGCAATTAGTCTACTGCAATCTTTTCCAACCAGTCCTAGGGCTTCAACTTCAACAGGGATTGCTGATGTTCCCATATGCCACATTTTCGAGACCTCTATTTCAAGGTCCTTGTATTTTGACAGTTTTTGAATATCTTCAAAGATACATTGCAGTCAGCAGTTAGTTATTATTATTATTATTATTATTGCATTTTGCTTCATCTTTTCTTCCTGTCAGCATTATTTGTCTTGTAAATTTCAGCTACTTCACTGACTGCTACATGGAGGAGAAGCATTTGTAGTTAAAACTAAGACGGATTAAAGAAACTTATATAAAAAATAAATAAAAAAATCATCATTATTATTATTATTATTATTATTATTATTATTATTTACAATCTCTTTTTCGCATTAGTATATCTCTCATTTCGTTATAGACCTTCGATTGCTATAAATAATATATTCATTAAGTCCTAATAATTTGAGTGGTGTCGCTCCAAATCAATAGATATCACATTCGTTTTACATATCATATTATTTGTCTAGAGTAAGAAGGTTACATCGTTATGTCAAACGAAACTAACATGTGATTGCTGCGATTTTCTCTTCGTTGCTAGAAGACAGTTTTCGAACGCAAACAAAAACTCGAATTTCGAACGCATATCTTGCAACACGATCAGACCTTCCTGTATTGTAAGGTCGTGATGACACTCCTTTCCTACCGACATCTATACTGTGATCTTTGTAACCTAAGATTGTGAATATGTTAAGGAATATTTTTCAAGTGACTGCTTAGTTTTAAAAAAGTTCAATAGAATTTTTTATACTTAAATATAGAATACTGTGTGACGTCACATCGGACTCTCCCGCGCACGTGCTATCCTGTGACGACCAATGTGACTTTGTCTTGGTCGCGGCGCCAAATGTGACGTGATCCTGTTGTCACGGCACAAAATGTGACGTTCTAACCCTTGGCTGATTCGGATGGGAATCTGGTTAGATTCGGTATCAGCCTTGTCATTCCCAGCTCGCCTCCAACGTCTGGTTACCGAAGTAACTGCTTTGATTTCTAGTCTAACCTACCCATGTTGTTATTTGATCTTAGGTAGACAAAATCAATCAGTCGCAGGGCCGTAATGCTAGCCGAATTCGAGCAAGGGTGACATCGCACAAGTATATGTAAAAGAAAATAAAGTAACAACTCAAAAAGTTCCGATGTGTTAAAAAAAAGTATAACAAATATTTTTATATCTGGTTGCTGAATACAGGACTGCGTCTTTCTCCCGAGCCGCTTCAATGGATACGTGACACTTTGCGTTTGTTAGGCGAGTCTTAATATCTTAAGTTGTTTTTCAATAACTGGTTTTTGGTATCTTCAGGCGATGTTCGTAAAACTTGTTTTGGTGATGTGAGCCTATGTCGTTCTTCAAAAAGAAATTATTCTTGGTTAGAAGTTTAAGTAAGAATGCGTGGATCTTCAGTCATCTTCCTGCGAGGCTGGTCTCAGAGCTCACAGCTCAACTCTGTCTGCGTCTGCATCTCCTCGGAACTCTGCGTCTATCCAACTGCAACGCTCCAACTGCCGTCTACTCGCTGCGACTCTGATTATATGGACGCCGAACAAAACCGGGTGTCGGCCTGTCGTGGTTGGGGTTCCTCGATAATTCTAAATGCACAATAGGAATATTCTTTGTTTTTGGACAAGAAAAAAATTTCACTTTCCATTTTTGGAAGTCCATTACTTTCTGCTCCAGTGGTGTTCTTAAGGGATTCGTCCTTCCAAATTTCTCCTTTCTCATATTGGTATCTCACACCAATCCTTTCAGAGGGCTTCAACAGGTTTCCCTTCTTGCTCATAGTGGTATCTCCCCCCAATCCCGTCAGTGGCGTCAACAGACCTCCCCTCTTTCTCATGTTAACCTTCGCCCACCGCTCACGCCAACACTCAGCCAATGACGCTCGGCAGCGCGGGTGTTTACAATTATCGTTCTTAGGGAAAAAAATATTTTTTCCCACCAGACATAGTGTGGTCCTTAATCTCTATCTTAACTGAATGTCATCTGGAATTTATCAACGAGGTTTTCGCCACGCGTTAAATGGGTGGTCAACCGAACGTCTTCCCACCCTGTCGCCAATTATCTGTCCCGGTAACAAACTTTTATCATGGCCAGGACTGGACATAAACAGGTGGTCTCTTTCCAAAGCCAAATGATATCTCCGAAAGATAGTTAATGGTTTATTCTTCTCCTTTTTCTCTTTCACTTCACTTCCTTTTTCATTGGGAGTGGTCTAAGCTGATGCCATTCTCGCTCAGTGCCTGACCTGATTACGATTATCTTCCAGTATTCTGCGTTGTAGGCCACTTGTCCAATTTGAAATTGCTATCTTTTGTTCACCGCGTCGTAGCATAAATTAATTCCGACAGATCCGAGATCTTACGAATTTTCTATCTTCTGCAAAAAAGAAAAATAATACTTTTCTTCGTAAATGAAAATAAAATCTTTACCACTTTTCTTTTGTTAAAAAAATAACATCGCTCAATATGTCTTTCGTGATAGCTTCTCATCGCCTTAATTATTTCTCGCTTTTCATTTTCACGCGACCGCTAAATAGTGTCAAAGCTGTAAATACGTCAGACGAGAGCATTATTTTGTTTGCATATTCAGTTGTAGCTGACGCAGTTATTATATAACGCCTTTACATCATAGAAGGAATTTATATTTAAATTTGTCGAACTCTATCTGATATCTATATATTTCGTTATGTTTGTTTCATATTAATATTATTTAAAATTCAAACATTTTAAGCAAAACCGCCGCAGAAATTAATGAAATAGCGTCTACACAACTCCAATCACACGAAGTGGATCAAACATAGTATGATTTTGACCCTCTTGGCAAAGGGGCGGTAAGTATTGATCGTCTCTCTAAGCCGATATTATGAAGAAATATTATCAACGATGCATTCACCATGGTGAAAATCGAACCTGCACCGGAAAAAATAACGGCCTAACAAGATGGCCACAAGGTCTCTAAACTTGGGTGTTTTTATACTTAACTGTTATAAAATCGAATATATTTGTGTTACCATGCCAGAGTTCACCGTGACAATACTTCTGAAGTACTGGCCTGTATCAACTATTACTGATCACGCTAAATGTTGCTCTCTACACAGTAAATCTATCAGCTTATTGCCGGAGATTGTAACTGGAGTAATTTTGTCATTTCAACATCTTAAATTATATGTAGTTTTTCAACTGATGGTAGGTTCATGTGTTGGTTTGATATCTACTCCTTGTTTACCTGTGTTCTCCAGTCTGAGACCATTGAGTTGTTTTTGTGATAGATTGTATTGTATCTCTCTGTTTCCTCCGGATTTTCCTGAGAGTGTGCTCGTGGATTTCCTGTTGTTCGCCACCACGTCTGTCGAATTTAATTTTGATGATATTTATTGGCACATTAAAGGTGTTACAATGGGTTCGCCTTTGGGTCCATCTTAACCAAATATTTTTGTTGGGTTTCATGAAGCTTCCTTAATATTTATTTTATTGGTCGCCCCCTTTATGTATCATCGTTATGTGGATGATACCTTCTGCCTCTTTAATAATGAGGTTGAAGCCGACCTGTTTCTCACCAAATTAAACTCTGTCTCTCCCGCTCTTAATTTCACCGTAGAAAAGGAGTCCAATTCTTGTCTTTCCTTTTTGGATGTACTTGTTCATAAGATCAGTGACAAGTTTGAGACTTCCGCATTTAGGAAGGCTACCTTCTCGGGTCTTTAAACGCGTTGGGAATCTTTTGTCCCAGACAATGAAGAGTTAATTTAATTAAGACCATAATTTATAAAACGCATATGATTTGTTCTGATAGCTTTCTCTGCGGTGAAATTGATTTTATTAAGAAGACACTTTCTAAAAATGGATATCCTGTTGATGTCGGATTCTGCCATGATGTCATCATCGAATACGACGGGAGAGACAAACATATATATATATATATATATATATATATATATATATATATATATATATATATATATATATATATATCAGTTCCATTTTCTTTTGAATGTTGCTAAGAAATTGGCAAAAAATTACAGGCCGTAACAGAAAAATTAATTCCATCAATTTTATCCTCCGTTTTCTAGGATTGTTTTGGTTCATAAGCATGAGCTAAATATATGATATATATTAAATGGAATTTGAACAACCATTATATGTTGATCTACTATAGTTTATAACGGGGAAGAAACAGAAAATTTCACATCAGCAGAAGCGAAGGTGAAATAATCAATTCTATAATGAAAAAAAATTATATCTGACTTCAATGTACTGAGAGTTGATGCGAAGCCACACGTGTAGAGACTACGTTCTGATTTACTCGAATCTGTGTAAGCTACTGGAATTAGATTTGATCAATCTACGCAAAAAAATGAGACGACCTCATTGTGGGTGAAATTCTTAAATGTGGGAACATTTGAAATAAGAAAACATCGTTGAATTCTTGTAACAGATATAGGAGTTACTTGACAATTATCGGCCCGGGAACAGAAAGTTCAAATTCGTGTTAAGTCTGTTTCAGTCGCTTCACACGCATGCAATTGAGAAATGTATGTATTCAATAGGCCTCAACTCTAACTGCGGATGCAATTGATATAAAAGCTCTGTATGCAACAAATCGAATATAACAAATGGAAAAAAAAAACAAACTCCAGCACCTTTGCCAAGAAGATTCATCTCAGTCGACATTTTCTTCAGACCAAAATGAAAACTTATGTAAGATTCGCCGAATAGGCATGACATTTCAAAAGATTACTCTAGCAAGGAAAAGTGATTAACTGATCGATAAATTTATATTGAGATTTACCTATCGAAGTGACAAAAGAATGTAAATGATTAAGGCGGGAAACTTAAAAACATATTTTAAGAAACCGAAAACATTTTAAAAATATACGTGACTTCGCATTAATTAAAACAACAAAGAAGCATACTTCCAAAAAGCTTTGCAAATTCAGAAAATGATAAAAGAAAATAAACGACAGAATATTCTTTCTAAAGAAGTAATGTGCAGCAGTATTAGTTTATATTTCTGAGATGAAATATTATGTGCATTATTTACATTATTCGGTCTACTGTCCTTATCTTTGTCGCCATATTTATTACAACGTTACAGCCGTTGTACGTTCCTTCCTTCTACAGGAAGTTGGAACTTAAACATTTATTTCGCTCGCTTGGGTAGATTGTTCTAGTTCCACGTGCCATGTTTTAATGGATGTCAATTATCAATTATCTCCTGTTAATTTCCCTCTGAAAGTTATCCACTGTACCATGCGTCCTCAATGACACAGTGGATAAAGACGTTAGTTAGATACAGTGACAGGACCTAAAGAGTGTGAGTTCAATACTTGGTTAAGGCAGCAGCAGCAGCAGTAGTGATATGACTTCTTGTCATCTGATCTTCAGAGCAGGCTGTTCCATCATTTTGCAGCGAAAACTGTTTAGAACTAAAAGATTAAGAGTATTGTAATGAAATACATCTAAATAGCAAATCCAGAGATTATAAATAAAGATGTCTATTTGAAATATATATATATATATATATATATATATATATATATCTAAATAGCATTGGTACTTCAAAAATGAAGTATGTCAAACCGAATGTATTTCAACCAGAAATTGTGGAGAAATTAGCAGAAATGGTGGCATTTACTCTATTAACAAAAATAAATCACATCATAACATGATTTTTGTGACATTAACATTTATTAATTCTCAGAAATTTCTATTGAAATATTAATCCTGAAAAAATGTTTTCAAAAATTTCACGAAATATGATTATTAGAAATGTTTATGTGGAACGTAATATCTGTTCTAAATAAGCAGAATTACTAGTTTTGCTAACAAGATAGAAAACGAAACCATTACTATATATCTATGTATTTATGGTTGCAGGAAACCTTACATCAAAATCAGCTATTTCTTTTGTCGCTTTGAATGTCAGAAGTTAGGAAAGATAGATAGAAATTTAATTTTGAGCTCTAGTAATCAATCATTTATAATATATATATATATATATATATATATATATATATATATATATATATATATATATATATGTGATTCTTTTGGGAGTGTATGCTACAATAAAAAGAAAAGAGACAAATTGCTGAAAAAAAGATAAGTTTTTATTGTCATGGTTTTCAAATATCAAATGTAAATTGAAGTATTTTGTATGCGGAATCTTTTAACATTTAAGTCACAATATGGATGTTGATTTCAACATAATCATTTTTATAATGATTTTAACTCCATTTAGATCCATTCGAGATAGAGTGTTACAAAGTAAGGTGTACAGTTTATGCTGATATGTGAGGAATTTCACCGGAATGATTCAGACAAAAAATAAGCAACTGTGATATCAAAAAGGAAACATTTCAATATAATCAAATATCTGATCCAACACCTACATGTTTAACGTATTTTTCTGAAATTATTTATATATTGCTGTCAAAATATAGAAATATTCACAACCATTTGTAGTATGTAACAATAATCTCTAGTCAGAAAGATATGGAGCATTCAATATCATATCAGGTCATTAAATTAATCCAGGTGAAGGGTTAATCTAGGAAGTGGGATCGGATTTGAACCTGATCTCGTTAACATCATCGTGAAGCCGACTTAAGATCGACTCAAATGCGCCTATAATACGCACGCGTATTATAGCAACCTATGACAAGTAACTATATAAACAGCGAACTAATTTAGCGAAAGAGAAAATGAAAAGCATTTTTTGAAAGTTTCTTATATCACTCAAACATGTAAATTTCACGTTGGGAGAAAACTCCGCTTCGAGTCGCTGAGTGTAATTGACGATGTCTAGAATAGAATAAAATGTAATATTACGCATGACACATTAAATTTCGTAAGACAAATAAAATTATACAGTTACAAATGACATTACAGCTGACGTTTAAGAGTTGAAATGAATTATAACATCATATTATATACATGAATTATTCAGCAAGCATTAAAATAAACACATTATATTTTTAATTACGCCACACTGGGTTTCTGGCTAAACACTTCAAATGATTAATTGGTGTTTAAACCACCAATTATGAAATGATAAAATTATTAATTGTATAATACATTCTAAGAATAAAGAATAAGTTTTAACAAGTCATTTCTACAGATATTAGTATTTCCGAATGTTAAAATATATTTTAAATTTTCTGAGATGTTAAGCCCAAGTATCTTAAAAGTTTTCCTGCCATGATATTTAAAAAATAAAAAATAGTATACACAATGACATTTTAATAAATCTGACCAACCAGGACTTTAGAGATAATTTATTTCACACACACACACACAAATATATATATATATATATATATATATATATATATATATATATAAAGACGAACTTTCCCTGACGATACGTTTAGATGAAACCTAGGTAGGTTTGTCTGGCTCACTAGGTATATATATATATATATATATATATATATATATATATATATATATATATATATATATACATATATATATATATATATATATATATATATATATATATATATATATATATATATATATATATACACTGGCATTAGCATCAATATTTATGCGAATTTTCCCGTGTTGGTTTCTAAGTTTATCTATGAGTTACGAAGCGTTAAAAAGAAAAATAATTTTCTATCAATACAGGGAAATATAATCCAAAATTTCTAACAAAGGCGACAGGCATAAACATATATTACATAAATATGGCTGCTGCAAACACTATGAGAAATAACGTCTTCAATCTCTCAATGATTCTAACGAAATAATAATGGAAAACTTCTCTGTCGAAATGTTGAGGTTTTGTGTGAATGAATGATCTATTAGAATTTTCTGAAGCGCTGAATTATCTAAATAAGTACACTGACCGCCCAAGTATATCACGCCTCGTGGTAATTATTTAGGGTCTCGTATCACTTAACATTCTTGTAGACTAATCAGTTTTAACCAAACTGTAGTCCGATAATGAGGTTATTGTCTGTGTGTATGAATATCATGAAGTCACAATATGCTAGTATTAGAGTTCATTAATATATTATAATGATGTTTCTTGAGTAACTTTACATCACTAAACTTGCGTTAAAAGTATGCTACGCTTAATAAAACTTCCTATGTGATATCCTGACCAAAGAATTATCTCTGGTGTATTCTTCAAGCTGAATATGTGTGTGTTTGTGGGTGTGTGTGTGTGTATGTGTGTGTGTGTGTGTATTTACACAGTTGCGCATATTAATTGAAAGAAATCGAATAATGCTGCTATTATTTATATATATATACTTTTTTTCGTATTTTACAATAACCAATGCAAAAGCTACCACTTCAAGTTGCAATTCCACGAAGTCTTTTCTTACAGATTGACAAGAGCTACTTGATTGGATGTAGGGCAACTAATCAACAGTCGAGACAATAGTATATAGGCGTGAAAAAATCTGATACAATCAGGGAAGATGCAATATTTTTCAAGGGCAAAATAATTCCATCAAATACCCGTCATCCTTGTGAAAGAAAGGAATCTGAATCAGCTGTTTCATTTAATTTGTTAAAGGGTATATATATATATGTGTGTGTGTGTGTGTGTGTGTGTGTTTGTGTGTTTGTGTGAAATTTATATAGCACTCTAATTTAGTTGACCTACTCTAACACTAATCTTATGTAAATGAGAAAACGAACAGTACACTAATGAAGTTAGATATTGAAAATTATTACCAATCGATATCTAAAGAACTGTTCATAAATGCGTTGGACTTTGCTACCCAGTACACGGATATTACTAAAGAAGAATAGAGCATTATTATAAATGCAAAAATATCAATACTGATACATAAAGTTGAGCAATGGATAAAACATTGATATGGCCACTTTGACATCACAATGGGATCACTAGACTCAGCTTGTCTTCTGACTCATAGTTCTTTTTATATTATACATTTTTACAGCGCACTGCGAAATTAGTATAACTGACATTGGTTTATACAGAGACGATGGACTTATGGTTATAAGGAACTCTGCTATCTTTAAAATCGATAAAATTTGAAAGATACTATATAAATAACTTAAAAGCCTGAACTTAAAAATTACTGTAAGCACTAAATTTAAAAAAAAACATCCTTGATATAACATTATATTAAATAAAAAATTCATACATACCTTATAAAAACACAATACCAATCCTATATATATATATATATATATATATATATATATATATATATATATATATATATATATATATATACCCTAAATAAAATCATCCTCCATCTATAATTAAGCATATACTTCATCTATCGGAAAAAAGAATAAGTAAAAATTCATCAAATGAGAACATTTTCTATGAACATATTAATTACTATAATAAAGCTCTAAAAGATTGTGGCTACAGAAACCAAAGACGAACTTATATAACAAAAAGTAATCTGAAAAGCATAGAAAAACAGAAGCAGAAAAATAATTTGGTATACACCCCATACAATCAAATGGTAATGAACTAATTAGGACAAAATTTATTGCATTAATAGTTAAGCATTTTCCTAGAGAATGTAAACTAAGTACTATTTTCAATAAAAATACAGTAAATTAAGTTACAGCTGTGCGAAAAACTTAGAAAAAAAATTATTAAGAAACATAATGCTAATAACTTCTATAAACCCTTCGAAGAAAAACAAAAAAATTTAGACAATATAAAAATAAAAATAAAAACATATGTAGATAAACAAAAAATATGTACATGTAGAAACCCTCATTAGTATACCAATGCCATATCTCATCTTGTGAGAATTTCGAAAACTTAAAAACCTATATAGGTTGCACAAGCCATGAGTTCAAATAGCGGTTCAATCGATATCAAACTTCATTTAGGATAAATAAGTACAGAAATCAGACATCGCTTTCAAAGTATTTCTGGTACGTAAAAGAATCCAATAAAACACCTACAGTAAAATGGAAATTAATAAGAAAAGCTAGAATAGTAGGTCATTAAATGACCCATGTCCTTTGTTCATACATGAGAAAGTATATATTACTAAGTTTATAAAACATAAAAATTTACTGAATCAGAGAAATGAAATAGCAATTTTTTTGCCGAAAATTTTCCTTAAAAAATATTTTTAAATAAAATTAAAAATTGGGAGCATGTAATATACTTCCTTATGTTTTATTGGAAAAATAAATTTAAATAGTATATTAGTTATTAAGAGTAAAAATGTTTTAAAATTTTAGTTAAATAAAAAGTATTCTAACCCTTTAAACACTTCTAGAAAGAATCTTTAAGTATATACAAGTAAGAAAAAATGCCGAAAAAGATTTTGCCGTTAATAATTATAAAAAACACAGATGGCATGCATTTAACGAATATCAGAATTCGTTGAAAAATACACCACCACCCTCCCTAAACTTAACCACTTTTTCGAACATAACTCATATTTGATACGACAATAGTTAATAAAAATGAACACGCTATCGCCCCTGTCTGAATGATTGGATTTTTCTGTATCCTTGGAAACAGTAAATTATGAATTTATATGTGCGTTTAAAATTCAGTAAATTTAAAAATAATTTATTCATATATTCGCGTGAAGATGAAACGGAACTAATTATTTTAATTTAATTATATAATTAAATTTAATTTTATAAGCTTCCATTTTTGAAACATGTTAATTACTGTGTACCGAAAAAGCATATTTTAAATCACTTAAGTTTTAATATATATATATATATATATATATATATATATATATATATATATATATATATACATATATATATATATATATATATATATATATATATATATATATATATATATATATATATATATATAGAGAGAGAGAGAGAGAGAGGGGTAAAATAATATGATACATTTATGTTATTATCAACATCAGGTCTATAGCTTGTCAAGATAAGTGTGTGTACCCTTAGATCCACGTGAAATGCCGGTATTTTTATACATTTTGTCCTGAAGACTGCCATCAGTCAGGAATCAGATTATCTCCTATCTGTTTTGCCATTATATATATATATATATATATATATATATATATATATATATATATATATATATATATATATATATAGGTTGTAGTGGAAGAGTAAACATTATACTAATCCGAACGTGTATATTTACTGCTTTCATCGTTAGTAATCGATTAGTAAATATATCATTTGTTATACGTGACGTTGCCCTTCAGGTTGTTGGCAATCATGTATCTCCAAAATTTCGTATACTTTGTTGCTCTTAAGAATTTTTTGTTGTTCTTATCTCTTCTAAATATTATTCCGACTTCCATTTATTCTATTTGTACGCAATATGTTGTTTACTTCTTTTTCTCTTGCCTTTAATCTTTCCTGTCAGTATCATATTTTCAAAGATTTCGTCCTGTATTATATGCATTACAACTTTCGACTGTTTCTGTTTGATGCTAATTATAAATATAATTTTTCTTTCAATTTTCTTTCGTTCATTGTATTCCCAGTATCGTTCTCTAGAATAAATTTTTTGACTTAATCTCCCTCTCAATATGTGATGATATCGACCAGCATTCTCTATTATATATGAGAAATGATATAACATAACTGTACAGTACTCTTGTATTTGTTTAAAATGACATTTTTTCTGTTTCTTAATACTATACTTATATTTTAATATCGCACTTTACGTTCTCTTGAAATTACTTCCCGGATATTTAAATTATTTATATGTTTGATTTGCATATTTCCAATCTATAATTTACATGTTTTTGGCAACTATGCATTCTGTCTTCATGCAATTGATGTTTCCTCCTTACTTCTCGCTTTCGTCGACTATTTTAAGTTTCTTTTAGTTTTCTTTCTGGTGCTGCTACCAAGGTTGCGCCATATGCATATCGTAAATTTTAAATTGTACTTGACAATAATGAATCAAGTTTTAACTCATAATATAATAAAAATCTCTTCACTCTATAAATTTAATAAATCCGATACGAAGACATATTTTTGTCTTACTTTACGTTCTGTTTTTGTATATTTACTGAATTATTTTTTTTTTTATGTATGCAGCCATTCTGCTGCCAGCGTAAGTTCTGTATTATTGTAATGGCAACGATAGTAATAAAGGTTTACCTAATAGAAAAAATTGACATTAATTGACCAAGAATGCAGTACACATTTCCGTTGACACTTATAAAAATTTTCACGCAAAAATTTTTTTCGGGGAAATATGTTCACCGGTCTAGAATATGATATTTTTTCTTTACTGATTTTGTTGTTATTCTTTTTTGACCTTCTATTTGACTTAGTGTTAAATGTCATCTTTATTATACCATTATTCTCTCTTCGAGTCACTTATGCGATATCCATGCCATTTGCTTCTGCCTTTGCTGCTGGCAGGCGTCAGATGATTTGATTTCTGATATTTAGTACAGTACTTTGTTTGTGATTGTGTATCACCAGGTCAAGGAAGGATGATCCATTCTAAAATCTTCAGCCTTATCTCACACGTAGCCATTTTTAACCATTGATCGTAGAATATATTTGCATACGGTTGCTTTATTTATTTGTGAAAAAGCCCCGGACACCTTAATAAAAAAAAATGTGAATACTCTTAACACCACCAACATAAATTAAAAATAGAGTAAATTCTATTATTTCATAAGTTATTATTAATCGTTTGAGAATGGAACTGACCACCAAATTTTAAGAATTAATATTAAGATTAAATATTAAAATTTAAGTCTAATTCTCAAAACATAGTAATTTATGTGTCGAGAAAAAAAAAATATATATATATATATATATATGTGTGTGTGTGTGTGTGTGTGTGTGTGTGTGCGAGGCGTGGTGGAGTAATAGGGGTTCGGATTGAGGATTCTCAGAGCTGAGTTCGATTTCCAATCGAATCCTTTACATTTCATGCAAAACTTATGAATCCTATACTTCTCCGCCCCTAGCTATGAGTAAATATTAAGCCAGACCGGGTTCCATAGTCTGGTATGGCAACGGTTTAGGTGAATGAAAACTCTGAATTCAAAACCTGCGGAAGGTCCTTTGGGAAACCTTTGGCACACTGTGCACCAGTTATCTGTATTCTGATCTTCAAAAAGTGTGTTTGGTTCTGCACAAAGTCTTCACTACAGTAATCAAATCATATGTGAAGTTACCTTTCTCTCAGTTACTAGCAACTGAGTTTCTTGACCCTCATACTTTTTAAAGGTCAATATACACACAAACACACACACATACATACATACATACACACACACACATATATATATATATATATATATATATATATATATATATATATATATATATAAACACAATGAAGATTTAATAGGTTCGATTAAATATATAATATATATTTTTTTATATTTTTTTTTATTATTGTTATGGGGTCCACCCCTTTTTCATATAAGTGGACTCTACCAAGTGTACCTAGACTGCTGCAGTTAAATACCCAGAGTTTCAGTCGGTAGTCCGATAGTGAGAGGATATACGGAGAGAGTGAGAGAATATACGAACGGAGATAGTGTGAGGTAACCTCTTGTAGAAGTCAGTTACAAGCACGTAGACCCTCAGGAAGTCCTACTTCGAGACTGTATATATCTATCTGTATTTGCTACTAATCACGTTCTTGGACTTACTAACAGTATTACTCTTTGTATTATTCTGTTAATACATTTTATTTCTTATATTTAATTATTTGTCATTCC
The DNA here is from genome assembly GCA_963932145.1 of Acanthosepion lycidas. Classification (NCBI taxonomy): domain Eukaryota; kingdom Metazoa; phylum Mollusca; class Cephalopoda; order Sepiida; family Sepiidae; genus Acanthosepion; species Acanthosepion lycidas. The sequence continues at coordinate 93,082,993 of OZ010594.1, forward strand.
TTGCAGACCGAATTCATCTCGGAATCCACAACAATTTTGATTATTGATATTAACGGAGAACTGAAGGCAGTTATTTATTTATTTTTTTAATTTAAATGTAATTTAAGAAGAAAAATTGTTTTCTTCCTTCCACTGAAATTAACGTTAATAATCTCCTACCGCATCGGTTTATGTACAGAAATTTTCAGAAATATACTACTTCATTCTATTAAAAATTGATCTTGTTGAATACTAAAGTTCAAGTCGTAAGTAGAATTACTCTTAGAAAGAACATAATCTAACTTGGAAAATTAAATTCCCCTTCACATATGTAATTTTATGAAAAATTGAAGAACATAAAAGTATAATTTACTCTTGAACCATTTTTCTCAGTAAAATATAAATAATCTTTAAAGTATTAAAATGAATTCACATAAATGACAATAAATGTATTAAGAAAATACTAATGGCATCTGTTGAAATCTTATAAAATGCATCATTAGAACAGAAATAATTTTCTGAAGATATAATTTATCATATCTATCACGTAATAATTGCAATGAATAACTATTTTATCGTTTATTAAAAAAAGAAAGAAGAATTTTGAGCATGCCACAAAATTAAATTGTAAGAACCAAGGGGGTTTGCAAAGTGAAAGAGATATAATAATTTAATTAAAATCAGAAAGACACATTCGAAACTTTCAGAGTTTCCTAATCTGTTAATTGTCTGGTAGTAATGGTTAAAATATGTTGTTGGGCTCATTCGCACCTTCATTGACCTTTCAGTTCTTTGAATGACCGCCCATCTTTTGAAAGGACACGGTGCATATATAAAGATTATGATGATAATTGATCATTCTAGAGGCTACAAAAATATCCGTTAGGTTAAAAAAAAAGATTATTTATTAATTCTAATGCATTAATAATTTTAATGCATCCAAAGTTAATAATTAAAACATTATACTCTTATATTCATCACAAAACATACTATGCCGTCATATTTACTAATTTATAGACGCTTAGTGAAAATTATTTACATTTTAATGTATATATTGCAGGCAATCACAATATAACAATTATTATGAGAAAAATATTAGGCGACAACTTGAAAACCACATGTAATACTCAGTAGGAAGCAAGATTCATTTTTTTTATAAAACAAAGTAAACAAATAGTTAGTTATTTCTATATAAAAATAAAGTAATACTCACATGCTTTAATATTTTTTGGCAATTAACGGCTTCATTCTGAGATGCTGTCAAAATTTGAGACCCAACAATCATTTCTAAATAAATAGTGTTTAAAACCTTACTATAACAGACGTCAGTGATTGCATATATATATATAAGAACCGAAAACTACAATATATATATATATATATATATATATATATATATATATATATATATATATATATTGTAGTTTTCGGCTCTTGTTTTGAAACACGAGAACTCTTATGTAGCGTTGGAATCATATTTTTAAATAAATAATTATATTTATGCTCTACTGGTTTATCGAACACTATGTTTTGAAAATAATAACCTAAATACTAAAAAACTTTGGATTATTTACCTAACGAGTTCTTTCCTATTTTCTGTATATTTTTACACATAATATATGTTTAAATATAATATAAATCAGAATTTTAGAGTTCTTAAGAATACAAGAAAAAACTGACAATTATTTTATTTATGTCATAGATAAAATTGACAGACTTTCTAAATGATTCGACCAAATGTTTATGAAATTTTAGACAATTTCACAAAATACATGCATGAAATGTGAGAATAGAAATTTGAAAGATGTTCTTACAAGTTTTTCCATAAAAAATAGATTCGCGCTGAAATTGACAAAACTCTTGGTGGGGGGATGTTGATAAAACAGAATTCGTTCATAAGATTTTGTAGTTGTTAGCAGTAATAATTGCATTGCTATTGTGAAAGCTGAATATTGGGGATACTTTAGGTTAAGTGATCGGATACAAAAAATATAAAGACTTCCTCCTTCCTGGGTGTTGTGGATATGTGCATGTTTCTGTGTATGTAAATATTGTGTTGCCTAAAATGGTCCTTTCGATTTATAAGTGAGTATAATTAATTTTAAGCGATTAAGTCTTTATATAATTGAATGGATAAATAGATTGTATTTAAAACAGCTCTTATTTAAGCGAGGTGTTCAACACAATCTATTTATTCAACCAATTATTTCATTACGGTTTTGTTCTCCTATCTTCTGCCAATTTGTGAGCAGATATATTATTTCTTGCTCAAATAATTTCCTTAATTTGCTTGTAACAAAGTCTGGCATGTGACTTTTTTTACATCCTCTTTAGTGTTGAGTTCTTTCCTTTCAATGATTTTCTAAGAAATGGGGTCAAGTGAAAAATCTGATGATGTAGCGTCAGTCGAATGTCGCGGCTGTGGCAAAATATCCGAGCCACTAATTTTTGCCACGTCGGCAACGATGTCTGCATTATAGCTTTGTCGTGATAAATTGACAATGGCTACATGTATGCACAACCATAGGATGAAATCCTTTCAATGATTTTTTTGCGGTTTTTTCATATCTTTAAAGACATTTTGCCCTTCACATTGCTTTAGATGATCCATGCCCTTCCCATGTAAAAATTCACTTAAGAAATATCATTTTCGTTACATTCTTTTCGAAAAAAATCATAGATGGAAATACTTTCAGGAGATATTAGCATCCTTCAGATTATTTAGGATCCAAACATCGAAATGGATGCCATATCTTCGTTATTGTAGATGGTTTTCTTCATGCAATTTGAATGCTCGGAGAATTCCACTGATCATGCTAGTAGTATCAGAGGTGTTAGTGCCGACTTATTCCTTCTTTGGTTTTCGCTGTTAATCTCACTTGGAATGATATGTATATTGAACCGAACAGTTACCAATCGAAATCATCAAATCCATTTCTGGTACATACTTTCCCTAACGGCATACTTTAAGTACACAGCTCCTATCTTCCCGAAAACTTTCTTGTTTTTTTTTAAGTAAAAGTACATGAGGTTTTTTTTTTTTTAATTTTCCATTTCCTGGGCGATCTCAAGCACAGAAAATACAGAGTCTCTTATCTTAATTCCGCAGTGAACATCTTTGAATTGACAAATATCTACCAAGTTTGCATACACAAGAGAGAGACTGAAATTAGCTAGTTATGTGAATGCGTGAAGTTTAATATTAAAAAAATAATAACTAGTGTAACGAATTGTGCGTTATCACAATTACAGAAACTTTCTGGATCTAGGTTCACTCTTTGTTTGAATTTGTTACCGTGTTTTGTTCTCTTTTGTGACATTGTGTAGTAATTTTCGGTACTTCTATTCTGTTTTTCTTTTTTTAAGGCGACGACCAAAATGGTTGACTCTCCCCAGACATTTTTTACTCAAACGGAAACCCCATATGGAAGTCCATCTTCGTGAAAGACGAATATGCCAAAAAAGGATGCGGCCTATTATGACCGAATAAATGATTAGTATCGTGATTTTTTCAAGGGTAATGAGTTACTCACTGTTCCGGGGCGTTAAACGCAGTGACAACAAGGAACATCTCTCTGCTAACGTCAGCTGTAAAAACTTGTAAATTGTTCGGCGTCAGCAGGAAGGACATTGAATAGGTACTGAATTATCTCATGATAACCCCCGAAGATTTTAACCAAACGATCAAATGCGATGTGGGACATGCTGGTGGCTTCAGAGAAGGAAGCATAATAACTAGCATGCTGCATTTTGGTGTCAAATGCGCTACGGTTGCTAACCGAATACATGTCTACTTGTGGGACAAGATTTGCCATTCACGGTGTACCCATATATATTAATGAAGACCGTTTGGGTGCCTTCTTTGCATTATATGTCTAGGTGGAGGAAATCGTTTGCATATTGAATAAAGCTGGAGCGCTCTCAACTGAATTCTAGGTACAAGTAATCCTGGACAAGAAGTTTTAATGAAATTCTTGACATTATTATTTGCAGACACATGAAGATTTTTGTCGTTGTGCAGGGTAGAAGACGTCACCGCCTGCCACTTGTGTAAATGTGTTCTGGCAAAAAAATCAATGCCTCTGCCAGCTGTATGCAAGGAGTTAGTGGCGAAAGACAAGCCCGCCGAAGTTACTGCGAGTCCCGGTAAATTGAGGGAGGTGGTGAAAAACGGACGAAATTTGTTGTCCCTTCTCCCTCACCCTAAACGTAAAAGGAACATTCACGGAAGTAGTTGGAGCTGGGTAAAACTCACCAGTAGCCGCAGAGCAATCACCAACTATTGCAGCTGGAGCTATCTCAGCAGAATTGGCCACAGCATCATTAACAACAACAACACAAAGACCTGTCACATCGGCAGAAGCTGTCTCAGCAGGAGCTGTCTTAGCAGGGCCAGCAGCAGCAACTGAATCAACAGCCCAAAGTACATCATCAGCAGCAGTAACAACAGCTGACAGAGTTTCGCCCATAGATGTCCACATGGAAACAGAAGACATGAAGCTGCCAAGATCCTGCTCTTTGAAAAGTGTGGGGAAGAGGAGGAATTTACTAAAAAGGAAATGTCTGAACGGGGCAGAGCGGAAAAATCAATCGACATAAATCATCTACAATCTGCCTCTGTTTCGCCAGCACAAACAACCGAGACAGATCTCAAAAGTAAGGCAAGAAGCTTCTCCGCTTCCCCGTCTAAAGCTACCTGACCGAAAAAACTGTGTGCTGGGTTTGACCCCTTTCAGCTCCACCCTTCTCTATAAAGGCGCTTAAGTTAACTTTCCCGACAGACGACAGAGGTTTTTCAGGAACGGTCGAATTACGATCGACATCGGAAGTGGAACCTTGGACAATCCGTCGTGTCTTTGTCTCACATAGCTTTTCGTCAAGTTTAATCGACACAGGCTTAAATTATGTTTATCAAGCTGCCAACTTGGATGTGAGTGGTTTGTGTGATCGGGGTAAGGCTAATCGCATGCTTGGTGATCTCTTGTTTTTTGCTGTCGATGTTGCTGTGATCCAGGAGACAAATTAGTTGCAAAATTGAAACTTGTTTGCTGTCTAGTGAGTTTGTTGATTATTCAGCATTCGGGACAGAAGACTTTCCTTGTTAGTTAAACATTCCCTGGATGCGAGGGTGTACCATGTTCATGTCGACATGTGGATCGTGAGGTTGATCGTGGCCGACATCACCGTGAGGAGTCGTTTGTTTCAGGTCATTGCGTTTTATGCGCCTAACGGCCAGGGAGAGCGTGACAAGTTTTCCATTTGTTGTGGCCATTCCTGATCGATTGTTCGCGCTTGATCTTATTTGGAAACTGGAATGCCAAACTTAACTTGAAGATATACAGGGTGCTGGGAGCTACCGGGAGATCATCGGGCGATCGTAGCTTCGTTTATTGGATCGGCATTTTTGGCTCATCAATAGGTACCTGGTCGATCAACCGTGTGTGGCGCGGAGATTTGGACGCGGTCAATTACGTGACCGTCTACCTGGGTAGAATATTAGTTAGAATAAACGATCTAGTTTAACTGGATCTTTCCCCGTTCGACTATTTAGTTAGACTATTCGGATCATAGACTTGTTTGTGCCCGGATTGTGTTAAGTGTTAGGCCTAGAATGGCTGGACACTGGAAGTTCAATCTATCTTTACTGAACAGGCAGAACTTCCATCGTCAGATAACTAGAGTAGTGCAGCGAGAATTACTGTGAGCGTTTATTGAGAATAAGTGGTTGGGGGAAGCTTAAGGATGGGATTAGTTCCTTCAACACTGAATATAGCCAAAGACTCGCTCTAGATAAGGCTAACAAGATGAAGACTCTATCCATGGCAGAGACTGAGGTTTCCCTAGTGATAACACTAGGTAGACAAATTCTGGAGCCCGAGGCTAGGAAGAAGTACCGGGGTCAGTTAATTAAACATAGGTTAAATATCTAATAAAGCGGGGAATATGGCTGGCAAATTGCGCAAGGAATAGATCCATTGTTGTTCCGATCGATATATTCTCTATTTCAATAACCCGGAAAAGCGTTCTCTGGGCTCTGCATGTGAGATGCTTCGGCAGTATTTCGAGAGCCGGTTTACCAAGGAGCCTGGTCTCAGTGGTGACGAGTGACGCATGTAATTGTCTGATTTTCCTCAGCTTTCGCCGACTGAAGCGGCTCGCTGCGAGAATGAGATCACAGAGGGCGAAATTCTCTTGGCATTGGCGAGAGTCGACAGAGGCAAGTTTCCGGAACTTGATGGTCTCCCTACGAATTGTACTTGATGATGTCGTACATATTTTTTCTGATTTTGACAGTGGTGTTCAACAACTGGTTCCAGAAAGGGTCTATCATTTATCGGATCACCAGGGGTGTGATCACACTTTTCACAAAGGTCAAGGGTATTGGGAGGGTATTAAATTATAAAAGACTTATAATTCTGCTAAGCAAAGAGTTAAAGATATTTGCCAAGATGCTGACGGAGAGTTTGTAGTCTGTTTTCGTGAGCTTTTATGGACCTGACCTGTGAGGGGACAATTCAAAGCAACCTACATCTGGTCCGCCGCTTTTCGATTGCATCTTAATATTTAACACATATAATTCAATTGTTCTTGAAGCAATCCCTAACATATAGGTATAGCTCGGGTTGAAGCTAACAAAATTGTATTACTCATATTACTATATGTATAACTTGAACGTTCTATGAAAATCTACAGCTTATTATCAATTGTACTGTAAAAATATCGAGATCTGTAATAGTATCTGAGAATATATATGTTGTGCATCGAGAGAATTATTAAATTTTAGTAATGGAACTAGTATTTATACTAATCCCCATATAGAGAACAGCACTTAAGTTAGGATTTTATGCTTATGTTAGTGGAACACATTTTTATTTAATATCCGTTTATTTAACAATGAGTTCTACTCCTAATTAAAGGTTGAGAAGTTATGTCCTCTTGACTGATTTCATAATTCTTATGAATAAATACATTTATTAAATTGTGGTCATGTATGATTAAGAATCGATTAGATTTACTAGAATGAAATCTAATTATTACTGACAATTTCCATTTTATATTTGTGCGTATTGGAAACATTTATCTACTTGCTTTGTTACATATCGTACACAGTAGATTTTAAGCTATAAGATTTACTTTAGAGAGAGAGGGAGAAAGAGAGAGATTGATTTTGGGCAGGATTCCTCACTTTCGCTATTTGAAAAAAATATCGATATCTACATACATTCGACGGTACATTTATAAGTCCTTTGTAATTATCAATATTACAAAGTGTTTCATTCATAAGAAATTATCTTGCCAGAAAAATAATCCGAAGAGATAAAGTAATCCGCTTCACGTATGAGGATTTATAACATAATATGAGAAGTGTAATCGAATCTGAATGATCGTAGAATATTAACAATACTATCAAGATGTTTCAACCGATTAATTATACATATACATTCACGTTGTATATTAAAATTGTACAACTCTTTTTTGTACAACTTGTTCATATCTGATTGTATCTATGGACAAAAATAGCCAGTCCAATTAATTTACGAACTACAAAATATGCTACTGAATTAAAGTGTAATTTTGATGTTCAAGACATTTTCATGTTAATACATTAAAAAAAACAGTGAACTATGTGTCAGAATCAATGTTACATTAATGTATGGAAAAAGTATGCAACGAATAATCTAAACATTTTAAGCGTTTCTATGTAGCGGCACGCAAAGTTATGTGTGTGGGTAACATTACATCAATCTATTAAAAAAAAATTAAAATAATAGATTTTGCATTTCGAAGTGAAAAACAATTATATTTACAGAAGTCGTTTACATTGGTTTTAACTGCATCGAAATTTAAGAAAATGCGGAAAAATTGTGCATGGAAAATGGAAAATGGAAATAGTCGAGTGAAACGTTCCAAAGTAACTATCCATTTTGAGATTATATATATATATATATATATATATATATATATATATATATATATATATATATATATATATATTCGTATATACACGCGCGTAGGCAAACACTCACACGTGTGTGTGCGTGTGCGTCTGTGTGTGTTTGTGTGCCCGTCCGTGTGCCTATTTAAAATTTGTCATATTGAATTTATCTTTTGAAAATATTTGCTTATGTCACCAAAGATACGTTTATTCGCGCATTGTCATTTCTATTTAATAAATAAAATGAAATATCGACCTTGATATATAATTGCACGTAGAAATTAATGTGGAAAGATGAAGAGTTTAATTCACAAAAACATAATAAATTAATGATAAGATTAAGATAGATTGGAGACTCACGATTTATTTCCAATCCCTAAAATCCGCCTTTGTATATATCCTTATTCTTTTTTCCTCTGACCGCATGCAACTAACCATAGCAATCTTTCTAAAATGATCGTTTGATCACCTCTGAAATCTAAGTATTTTGTACATAATATTATACTTCGTATGTTTTTTATTTTATTTTCATATATACTTTAAAGAACAGAAAATGTATTGTTGGCATTTTTGCTACAAAACATATTGTTAGTATTTTGAAATATATAACATTTATTACTGTTAATTTTAATAATTTAAATTTATTGGTAATTTCACGATGAAAATATATTCTTTATTTTGCTATAAAGAAGTATTTAGTACTTTTCACTATGAGAATGCAATATTTATTTCTGATTCGATGTTTACTATTTGCCAATAGCAATAACAGGTGCTACCAACCCGAGTCAAAATGCACCTTGCAACAACAGTAATTAAGAAGTGGTTGCACGCTCCTCAATTTAGATATTGTTGCTGCATGTAATTATTCGTCATACCTTGGCATTGGAGAGAACTATGTTATTCATTGTTCTAAAATCAGCTGACACATAGCATATATATATATATATATATATATATATATATATATATATATATATATATATATATATATATATATATATGTATATATATATATTAGGTTGGTGCAAAAATAATTTCGTTTTCTAACATATGTTACTATGTGAGAAAACGAAATTATTTTTGCACCAACCTAATATATATATATAATATTGGGCAAAATCTTAAGGCCAATGAAAATAAGGAAAATAAAAGAACTTTTGCGTTGTTCGATTCAGCCACATATTTGCATAGAGCTTCGAAAAATCAAAATAAGAAGGGAAAATAAAAATTATTTTCTTTTTAGCATTTAATAGGGAAATGTGAATACTTGGGAATAAGGATAGGTACTAGCAGTTGAAGTGTTTAAGGCCATATTTAAATGGAGCTTTAATTGGTAAACACTTAACAAAATTTAATCGTTGTCTAGGATTACTAAAGGAAAATTTGTCAGTCTCAGACATGATTTCTTTTTTAATGAGTATTGTTAAATTGTTTTCAGGAAAAATTAGTCTTTAAACAAGACTAAGAAAATAAAGATATTCAAGGAGAGTTTGACCCTGGCGATGCCTTGTGAATACCGTAGAGCTACGCTTATGTCGGCAGAGGCATTCGTCCAGCGAGCGCTATGAACGCGATGTAGTTAGTGTTAGGTCGAATGAGTCGTTGAATATGGAAGCGGAATTGCGTAAAGAGAAAATACGTCGAGGTTCCGATTGTTACATTCGTCAAATCATCACCTTGGATTTACGTAGAGTGCGGTTGTTCATGTACGAGACTTTTCGGTAGCATTTTAAAAACCAGTTTCCAAAGGAGTTTGGTCTCAATGACTAAGGATTCACAGGTATATACTTAACATTCCTCAATTTACGTCGACTTAGGAGGATTTTTGTGAGGGGGAAATCACTGAGGAAGATGACCTCGAAACGATGAAGCGGGTCGGCAGTAGAAAGTCTCCGGGATTTGAATGTCTGCTCTACTACCAGTACTTGCACCTGTCGTTCATGTCCATACTAATATTGAGAGATTTCCTCCAACTACTTCAGTCAAGAATCCAATCTCGATCGGATCTCCAGGACTGTGATCACTCTGTTAAAGAACAAACATGGTGGGAATGAGATGATAACACTGCTAAATACATGTTCAAATATCTGTAGTGCCAAGATCCTGACGGCACGTTTTCAGTTAGTTGCTGAAAATCTTCTCGTAACTTATGCATATGATTCGTATCATCATAAACAACAATGATGCATCGCTATTCAATTTGTACCACGACATTTGACAAGTTCGACGATCAGTACCTACCAAATGTCTTGCAGCCTGGCGTATTCTAAACCGAATTACGTAATAAGACTCATGTAGCTCTGTGGCACATGTTGTAGGACATGGCGTGCAGTCCGGTCCAGTGCGAAATCGGTTTCCCATGGAAGGCTTGAGCATACGCCGATAACGTATCCGTTTTCGTGTTTTGCTGCATCGATATGTATGTGGTCAAGTAGTAGCTTAAATGCTACGAGAAAGTTAAGAGAGTCAAATATTTAAACGGGAAAACTGATCTTATAAACATTACACTCATTTTAAAAGTAAAGTAACGAAATTTAGTTATTTGTATTCAAGCATTAACACAAAAATCCCTCTCTGGTATCTCGTTCCTTTGGTAAAACATGGCAGTTTATAAAATTGGACATTTTGAACATATCAGAATTGTGGACCTACAAAACATGTCATCGCTGGTATCTCACGTCTATTCTATAATTTTTTATTTTTATTTTTACATTGCTTACTTTCATATTTTGATTTTCTACACGTAGTAGAAATGCTGATGCAAATTCTCTAAAAACCACATGATATCCGAAACGGGAATAAGTAGTCATCTCACGAAATTTTGGTCGGCGTTGAGCAGGAAGTCTCAAAGGGTTGACCGGCGAAACATCAGCAGATCATCGTACCAAAGAAGGGGTTTTACGGACGCAGAATGTAGCTCAAGAACAATAGTACGGTATCTCCGTGTGAAACGCTTTAAAAAACTAGACGTCTTCAAAGCCCATGCTTACATCGACACCACAGAAAATATGCGGCAATCCATAATGACCACAAGACAAAGATTTCTTTTTTCATGGGGAATACCATTATTATTTAGGAACAAGCAGCTTTCCGATCTGAATCCCAGTGAGGGATGATGTCAAGTGAAGTCTGTAGAAATATACCTCAATTTTAGATAGTGCATGATCTTCGGGGTGCCATCTTTCCCACGGAGAATAAAATCAAGGGAAACCTTCTGCAGACATTTATTTCGACCATACGAAAAGAACTTTGGATGTTTTTCGCAATAACAGCTTTACGTCTCAATACTGAGATGTTTTCTTGGGTACCTTCCTAAACATTTATCATTGGTATCTAGGATACAACATCTAGGATATACCTTAATTCCTAAGCATTCGAGTTTTCCCTGTTAAATGCTATATTTTTTTTTCTTTTTACATTGCTTACTTTCATATTTTGATCTCTACGCAAATAAGAGGCTTCGTCTAACAAAGCAAATTTTTATTTTGCTTTATTTTCATTGGCTTTATGTTTTTAGACAGCACTATGTATAATTTGACAATTACATTGTAATTAGTATCAGCGAAAGACAATTGTTACCTTTTAATACTCTTTTAAGCGCAATCAGTGATTTCTAGTGATTCAGGGAATTAACATTTTATCATTCTTAACAAACTATATTTTTACAAGTATTAACAATATATAATTATTCTATACCACGGTGTTAGAATTTACAATCTAATCCCCGCTTGAACATAATTAATAACATATTTGCTGCATTTTATACATTATTGTGTCTTATCAAGATATATATTTTGTCCTTAAATATGGAAATATATAAACTTGAATATATATCATAATATTAAGGGAAATAAGTATCAATATGCAATCGATTATTTTTACGCTGTATAGATTTATATATTTTTGCCTGAATTATTTGAACATAATACGAACACAATCAGATATATCAGATCATCATTTTGGATACATGTCCTATTAAGAATTTTATTTAGCTTTATTGAAATATCAATCAACAGTTTTAATTCAAGAAACATTTGCGAAAAAAAGCAAGCAAATAACGTACAAAAATGTTACGATTTCCATACTTCCCTAGTAAGTCCTTTTGATATGGGATTTTTTTTTCTTTTAGTACAGTCAGTAAATCCAGTTGTATATACTAAAATGATGATGCAATCTCCGATGAATTGGGTGAACGAATTAAACGTTGCCAGTTAAGCATTAAAAATTTAATGGAGTACTAAAAAGACACTGTTATTCTGATGATGTATTACGCTATTTTTAACGAGTTCCGGCCATGTTCTGGTTGTTTAATTAGGAGAAGACATTGACAACAGATTAGGTTATTTCTGCAGCAGGAGTTTATAATAGTGGTTTCAATGCAAATGCAAATATATAACAACATCAGTCCTGGTATATTTAACGATAGTCATATCACTTCTTGCACGGTATTCGGAATCCATGTAGATTACTCGTTTTATTCGTCTATCAAAGCGTTTCGAACCAAGGTCTTCAAAATTTGTGCCAATGAATAGAGTGAATGAGAGCAACCGATAAAGACTGAGAAAGTAAGAGAGAATCAGCCAAGAGATTGGGATTGAGAAAGCGCGCCCGAACAACAGAGAGAGGGAGATAAATAGAGAGAGATCGCACGTTGAAGAACGAAACATGGCGGAGATTGGAATATTCTTATTTATAAGAGTACGCATTTAACAGCATATCGTCGGGTGTTGAAATCATTCGAATATACACACAAAGGGACGTACGATTAATCCAATTCAGCCTGCAGCTATTTAATCGGAAACTATTATTTTACTCGTTTGAATCTAGTAAGTACCCACTACCCCTGTACAAGGAATTCCTGTAATATCTTTGTAGTATATCCTTAGGCTGTAGACTCTACAACACATACGTCAAATTACCTAAGGATATATTAAACTAAAACGTGATCTTGAGTCGCTTGTATTTTGTATTAAGATTGTAAAGATTGCCTTCGAGGATCAAAGATATATAAAAACACTGAAACTTTCTTAAAATGCCACGAGTAGTTGTTTTTGTTGATATGTCGAGGATATCCGCAAAAATACCTGGGATATTTCGATTGTAACGAATAAAACATTTACCAATATCGTATAAGAAACTTTGCTCGCATATGGGGAGATTGATTTTTCGGAACACACACACACATACATACATACATATATATATATATATATATATATATATATATATAAAAATATATATATGTGTGTGTGTGTGTGTGTGTGTGTGTGTGTGTGTGTGTAAGGCCGTCTGTGTAAAATATCCGATATAACCGAAAACAAATTTTAAAGAACACTGTGAATAGATATGTTTTCCTTTATGATAAACTACATACACTGCTGCATTTCAAATAAAAATTTTATTCATTGGAATCTGAAATTTTCTGCTTGCTTTCAGAAAATAATTCAAAATCTGACATTTTTGACACATTTTACAAAATAAAATATATTTTTCTGAAAATTTAGTTCAGTAACATTAACAGATTTCAAGAATAATTAATCTGATTTTTTAAAAAATATTTGTTTTAAGCTTGAAATAAGAGAGAAACGTATTTTTAAAACAAACTGTAGCTGTGATTACCCCGTTGTCAAGCGTTAAATACCTGATGTTAAGTGCTGATGAAATATGTCAACCCATTTATTGTTGTTCAACGGAGACATTATTTGTTAAAACTTAATTTTAAAAAAATTACCGGTGAGCGCCTTTTATATTATATAATTTTTAACTAGAGCAGTAATGTTAAAAATTTGGAAAATATTAGCCGTAATTTATTTCGGTGAATAATGACATTCAATTAAATATAGTCATCGCTCTTATTTTCTGATAATGTCGTATATGGTCGGCATAATTTCAAAGAGGCTTTACATTATATATATATATATATATATATATATATATATATATATATATATATATATATATATATATATATATATATATAATTAAAACTTATTTTAAAAGATTTGGTGCAAAACACTTTGTATTACGCTTTTCAATTTTTGATTACTAACTATAGTTTTCATTTAATAAAAATATCACCTAACCAGACCGGAATAATACAGGATATTAAACGATTTTTATATTACAAATTAACATAATTAAAATAAAAAAGAAAACAGTTCTTTTAAAAATTCGTTCTTCATCAGAATTTTATTCTTTAGACAATAGTGTCCTTAATAAATCTAATTTCAATAGCCTTTCTAATTAAATAATATCTTGGTTTATTGCAATATTTATTTTACAATTCAGAGCAGATTTTCAGGAAATGAGTCATAGTTTGAAATAAAATTGATGATTTACATTCTCCAAAATGTCCTACTTTTATAAAAAAAAAACAAAAAAAAAATGAAAAAAGCGCTAAAAAAATAAGGGATTTTTAAGCAAAATGACCATCGGGCTAGATATTATTAAAAATCTTATAAAAGAATACTTATTTCTTTCCTCATAATACTTAATCCACTCTCGTTCTCTCATCGAAAACGTGTAGGTACCAATTCTAGAATTATAAGCACCCAGTCTCCGATATTGAGCATTTTTCCATATACACATAAGAGATCTTCTATGATTTGTTAATCCCTATTTAGAAATTGAATTCGCTTGTACTCCATCTATTTGACTATCTGCTACACACGATTACATAGTTTTGTTAAATCCTCTATTTCATTCAACTTGGGTGTAAGATATCGTGAATAGTTTAGGCGACACTTTAACTCTCTTTGCAAATGCAACCTTTTACAAATAGATTTTCTTAAATATACATCCTTTGGGGATTTTCGTGTAATTTATATTTATCTTTGAGCGACGCAGCAAAGATTTGAAATTCATTTACATATTTTCAACCGTTTGCATTGAAGTCAACGCACAGCGGCGACAGTCTGTTTCATGCTCATATGCAATCATCAGACCATTTACGAACGATCTATCCCTGATATTGAACAATATGAATCATGAATATATCATAACCTAAAATTATATAATATCATATATAATTATATATATATATATATATATATATATATATATATATATATATATATATATATATATATATATATATCTGTGTGTGTGTATGTATCCATACAAATGGCGGGTGTATTGAACAGTGGTTTATGATGGCTTTTCAGTTTTGTTTTATATGTGCCTTTACTTAGCTTTAAAGTTTTTATCTAGAGAATTTACTTAGTTTAGTTTTCTTTTTATGTCACTGTGGAATCCCATATTTTCAAAATATTTGTGGTTGTTATTTTAGTTTTATCTTTTCTACGTTCTTTGCAGTCTTTTTTTTAGATTATGAGATTGTCATCCCTGTAGAATCCTGTATCCTTTCTATTGAATATATTACTTATTTCATGCAGCAAATATATATCTACGACTTCAACCACTACCCGCTATAATTAAACAAGCGTGGAAAAATTAACAAGGAGAAATATTTATTAAACTTATACACGAACAGTTCCCCGCATCAAGCACTCTCAAGATATTCAACAAAAACACAGTAAAAATCAGCTATAGTTGCACCATAAACAAGGAGATAAATAATTAAAAAAAAAACACAAAAGAAAAACAATCAACCAGCCACCTGAACAAATTCAAAGCCCGTGTAACTGCAGAATAAAGAAAGAATTTCGCTTGAACG
This sequence comes from Acanthosepion lycidas, assembly GCA_963932145.1. Lineage (NCBI taxonomy): Eukaryota > Metazoa > Mollusca > Cephalopoda > Sepiida > Sepiidae > Acanthosepion > Acanthosepion lycidas. The sequence continues at coordinate 93,098,583 of OZ010594.1, forward strand.
CAAAATCAGCAGATAAGGAATAAAAAAAATTATGTAAGAGGAACAGAAGGACCGTGGAAATAAAAAGTGTCCGCACACAACATTTTTTAATAATAGTAAATGAGCGTACAACACAATGTTTTCTAACTTATCTGGGAAATGATAAACAACACACAAACCACACCAGAATATCATGGAAGATACGGAAAAGATCATCAGCTTACAACAATCACCAAAAATGTGTAATCTCTGCAGGAAAATTGCTGTATTTACCTTCCCAGAATAAAATAAACTACTAAATTAATGATCCAATCTCATCTCAAAATAAAGACAAGAAAACAGATTTTGACTACGTTTGTTAAAATTTGAACACTGAAAACGAACATTAATAAATGAAAATAAATGAATGAAAATAAAGTTTATCCAAATAATGAATAATTAAATAAACTAAGTAAATAATAAACAAAAAACCGTTAGAATAATACAATTGACTACGTAAAATACATCGCTGATTTGTATATATAAAAATCGAGCATAAACACAAAGCACATGTCCTAACAGGATAGCCAGAATTCTAATGTACAGCCAGTTAGATCAGGGCTACACAAATGTAGGTCGCCCATGGCTAAGATACAAAGACAAGCTGAAGAGAAACTTGTAAGCTCATATACCTCATGACACCGACGAGAGCTTAGCGTTGAAGCGGGAGGATTGGAGATCAACACGTTTTTTGGACTCAGCGGTTTTCAGTCGGCTCGATGGACTGTATTTTAAGAACCGAGAGCAAAATGTAAAAAGTCAGCCAATCTAACAGTGACCTCACCCCGCAATCCTCACTCTTGCTCCATGTGCGAGACTTATCGCAATAATCTCACGAAATTCATAACTGAATCACTTGGTTAAGTTTTCAGATCCTCATATATGGAAACCGACGGAGGAGTCCATTATACATATATATATATATATATATATATGTGTGTGTGTGTGTGTGTGTGTGTGTGTTTGGATGTGTGTGTGTGTATGTGTCTGTGTAATTAATAAAATTAATTGAAATTCATTAGAAAATATCGATAAAACGCAAAATTACATATCTTTCATGAGTTACCATCCACTTTCAACAATTTGTATGATTTACTAATACATAATACGGTACATCTTTTGAATTTTCACTCTCAACAAATTTCAACAAATTATGGGTTCATAAGTGTCTGCAAGTTAATCACAGGTAATATCGTCTAGACATTTTAATGGCAGATTAAGTTTATCACCTATATAATTGTTACCCCATATCTGAATATAATTTCTTGACAGAAACTGATATAGGACCAAATATGAAACATTGTTATACAGAAAAATTACAAACTGCCTGGCGGCAGTAGATTTCAAATCAAATCTGTTATTTTAAATTGCCTGGAATTAATCAAAGATTAACTCGATTACATTATGATAGACGTTTTCACAAAGTAAATTAACATTCCACTGTAGACCATTTCTTTTAAATAGTCTGCGAAATATTATCTCGTTTATTTGGCGGATATTATCAAATCAACTGAAATTGAAGCAGATTGCAGAAAATTCTCAAAATATGTAAAAACAGTGAACAAAAATTAAAGAAAAGCATAAGATGTATAAAATACGTATCTTTACATAATAGAGATGCCGAAGTAAATACGCCAGCTGAATATAACCAAACAGGATTTCTTTTAATATCAGGCTCTGATTAAATATGTTGCATTTTCCAATATCAGTATGCGATACTGCATTTGCAAATCAATGGATCCACAATTTTGATTAGAGTATACAATATCTTCATCGAAAATTTAAAAAAAACGAAAAAATACAATCACAAACTTTTTAGTTCAATATAACAAAACTACTTTATATCTCTCTATCTCTCCATAACTATCTCTATGTATGTCTCTCTCACTCACACTATCTATCTATCTAGCCATCTATCTATCTATCTATCTATCTATCTATATATATATATATATATATATATATATATATATATATGCATGTTTTGTTGGATGAATTAAGGCAAAATAAAAATAACACCCACATTTCTTTCTAATAGATATATTTAGCAAATATCATAAAGTACGAAATAATACATTCATGGCATAACATCTCTAACAACGAGCTCTATCTAAACTGCGCCCAGTAGATAAAAAAGAAAAATTGAATTCTGGGAAGAAATGAACCATATCATATGAATGTGTCTGAACGCCATGTCTGTGTTCTCCAGCTTGTGTGGCATGGTACAGAATCCTGTTGATAGACAAAGAGATATTTCAGCAACACTATATCATTAAAAAAGATGTTGTCGGCCTCCGTGTTTAGTCTGAGTGCTTGTGTGAAATTGAATGGCGCTATCACAATTGATCATTACAAGCATGTTCGGAATTACCCACATGCACAAATCCTCTGCTCTGTCTTAGGATTCATACTCAACCTCTCTGAAATGTTCATATTTGGGATTCCGGAGTATAATCCAAGCAGTAAAGCATGATGTTTCTAAATTTCTGGCTAAGTTTATTCCGTCATGTTGTTCCTCTTCTAGCAGACAGTGCACAGCTGTTCTTACTATAATATGTCTTCGAAAAAATTAGAAAATATAAACAGGCAACAATTTACCAATTTCTCTCTCTCTCTCTCACTTTACACACGTGCACACACGTGCACACACACACACACATGAACACACACACATGATAACACACAAACACACAAACATATATATATATATATTTGTGCATATTTGTGTTTTTAGGCAGCAATCCTTCTTTCATGCACATTTCATTGAAAGCGACATAGAAGTTCCTTTTATCTAGATCTTTATACAATTTCTCTTGCGATCTAATTTTTTTTTCTTTTCGGATGATAAACTATATAAAAACTGTACGAATGTTTTTTTCATCTGAGCGCTTTTTTTTTTAGCCTTTTTTTAAATAATGGAAGCCTTATTAATAAAAACAAACAGACCAATACTTAATAATATTAACTTTGAACATGGACATAATATATTGACCGTGTTTAAAACAAAAAACAGAAACAATTTATAAAACATACATACAACAGACCATTTCTTATTTTAACAATTACAATATAATCCTTGAAAATGGCAAAATATATAGCTCAAAGATCATTCGGACAGTTTTTATATAATTTATTATCGGAAAAGAAAAAAAATACATTAGATCACAGGAGAAATAGTATAAAATGTAAATAAATCGACTTTGCCTGTCGTTTTCCATGAAATATGAATATATATATATATATATATATATATATATATATATATATATATATGTATATATGTATATATATATATATATATATATATATATATATATATGTGTGTGTGTGTGTGTGTGTGTGTTTGTTTGTGTGTGAGTGTGCGTGTGTTTGTATAAACCTAGTAAGCCAGACAAACCTACCCAAGCTTCACCTAAACAGATCGTCAGGGAAACCCAGCTTTCCCTGACGATCCGTTTAGCTGAAAATTGGGTAGATTTTCTCTGGCTCACTAGGTTTATCTAGGTCTGCTCCACGGCTGTATTGAGCTCTTTTGTTAGTTAATTGTTTACTCGTATCGGGGTTTTTTCTTTGGGATTCAAACCTGTATCTCTACAATTTTTTTCGACAGACTTTCATGTTTCTATTTCTTTCTTTTTTTAAAACCTTTTTTCCCTCGAGATTTAATTTGATTATTGACAAATCAAAAATTCGATGGTTTTTCGAAACGAGTATAGTTACCTATATTTGTGTGTATATATGTGTGTGTGTATGTGTATGTGTGTGTTTGTGTGTGTGCATGTATATATTGCAATTAATTATTCATACAAAAATTAAATTTGTAAACTTAATGATATAAAATAGCAAAATCCCTCCACTAACGAAATAGTTAAGTACAATTGACCTACTAATCACTCAATGGACATTATGATACGTTTTTTTTTTTGTTTTTTTTAAATTCCACATTAACAGACTACACTTTAGAAATTTTTTTACATTTATATATTTTATATGATGCATAAATATCAATATTTGAGCAGGAATTTCAGACATTTCGGAAAAAATACTTACAAACTTGAAATTTTTAAATGATTTTGGTGTCCTGAATGATTAAATGTTCCTTTCCACAGAAGAATATCATATTGCGAATCGACATATATCGATTTGATTTTAGATGCAAAATATGGCCAAGGTTGTAAAACATTATATAACGCCGAATGCATAACAAAACATTATAAATTTATTGAATGATGGAATAAGACTTAGAAATTATAAATATATTATGCAGACATCGCAGTACAATAGAAAAGCAAATAAAAAACATTGATATGAACAAGCATAAAAGCAAAATGTAAGGATGTCCAAAAAGAGATTTGAGAATGTAAATGTATATTCCGAAAGTCAAATGGATTGATCAGGAGTAAAAAAATGGAAGAAGCTTATCGGCATAATATAAAAGCATGAAAAATGAATATCACGTATATTAGCGGAAGAAATGAAAGCGGCAATCTAACAAGTTTAAGTAAACATTACAAAGAGAAACTCATGAATTTGGCGAGGTTACTTACACAAACCTAGTGCTACAACGAATAGACCAAATGTCTCAACTTAAGCATGAAGGAAACATCATGAAAACAGTAGTGCAGAGATTAAATGTTCTTATTTGTTAGTATTGTTGACAGTAAAATTTAATTATCGTTTCAAGATAAATGCAGATTATAACTCACTGCTACAGTTCAAAGAAAATAATCTCTCATCTTAATTGTATATGCATGTATGAAAATGCTCTTTAATATTCTACAAAAAAGATCTATAGGCAAAGAATCCAACGAGGCAAAATTAATTGATACTACTTCTGTCTAGCTAGATATTATTAGGCTGGTGAAAAAAATAATGATGTAATAATGTCGTTTTTTGACGTTAAAAATACGTCAAAAACGACATTATCACGTCATGATTTTTGCACCAACTTAATAATTTTAGATAATATTTATTGACAACCATTAGAAGAGCAATATATCAATATGGAAAATAATTTTCGCATTCAGAAGATAATCAATCATGAATAGATATAGAGGTTTTAAAGAAATCAAAAAATGAACGATTTATGTGGATTATGGTTTCATATGGGACACACGATTATTTATAAATGGAAATCGTAATCATTTTTGTGAGTGACATATTGATATTGAATTATAAATACATATTTTTATTTTTCATATCGTACTAACTAAGAAACAAACAAGTAATCACTAATCTTTTTAATAAGCATAGCGAATATAATCTGAAGCACATACAATCTTTTGTTCATATGGATATCCATATTATGAAAATACAGCCAATATATATGGATCATGGAAACTGTATTGCTAAAAAAAGTCAATATCTATGTTTTATAGATTAGAACGCCTTTGTAAATTATATCATGCTTTTTATATATATTTTGAATTCAGATAATATGAGTGCATATTGTTTCTCTGCCTGTTTTGTTGTGTAGCGCAATTCACTTGTTGCAGAAAAAAACAACACAAAACTCAAACTACAAGAATATAAAAGATAATTATTTAGAGTATTGTAAGAAATTTGTCAGCATCAGTGCAATTAAAATTGGAGTAGTTATTTTCAATGCCAGGTTATACCGATAAATCTTAAAAGAAAAAAAGATTCAAGCATAATTCCGATATGAAAATAGAATGGTAATGAGAAATTGGTGAATTAAAATATGAATTGGTGCTCATAATATGTAATAATAGACGATAAAGGAAACACTCTATATCCAATTATCAAAGTACAAACAAGAACGAACATGTCAATTTGCATAAATATCTAAAGGCAGTGAAAAGTTTCTGAAATATAATAAAATTGCAAACTTATTTTGGGCTCCCACAAAGAATTAACTATGGTTTACAAGAAAGCAAAATAAAAGGATAGAAAATAACAAGATGAGGAGCGTGAATTTTGATGATATTCCTAGCAATGATGACTATATGTTGATGACCTGGATTGGCTGCTAAGTCATTTACATATATAGATTATTTAGATTCTTTGTTTCAGTTTCAGAATGATAGTTGCGATACAATTATTGCTTGAGAAAAGCCTTATGCAAATAAATTAGTATTCTTCAAATAACAAAGCATATATTTACATAAAGTTAAAAATAGGCAGCCTTTCTTTCTCTCTACCATTTTCGTACACCACTAGGAAGCCGATATATATATATATATATATATATATATATATATATATATATATATATATGCACATTTCATGGAAAACGACAGGCTAAACGGACTTATTTTCATTTTATACTATTTCTCCTGCGATCTAATATATTTACTCACAGACACACACACAAATATATATATATATATATATATATATATATATATATATATATATATATATATATATATATATATAGATAGATAGATAGATAGACATGTTTTTTTTTAAATATTACCGACAGCGTGATTTAATTATGTTTTTTTTTTATGAATTGCATGATCGTATATTTTTTTCTTTTCAGTAGATATATTATACAAAATTGTCCAAATATTATATCTTGCCGAGCGCATGTGCTATACATTTACCAATTTTAAAAGATGAAAATAATTTATTATTATTATTTACGAATCTAAGTTTCCATTAAAAAATGGAATTACTGATCAAATTCGTAAAGTGATATATTGAACACACAAAAACATGTTTAACAAGAAAACTCAAGCTACCTTTTTCTAATCATAGTTTTATTAGTCCTCATTTAAATACTCATGGAAACCCAACAGTCTCTACTCGCAACATGATTGTTAAAAATACAAATATAATCACAACGTCTACATTTTTAAAAAGGCTAAAATTAATGGAAACCTTTTTAATAAAAAAACCGGAAAAGTCAATAATGCCAATTTTGAACACGGACACAATATATTCACTGTCATTTGAAAATAAAACAATGCACAATATTAAATGCATACACAAATTATTTCCAGTTAAATGGTAATATATTTCATACTTGAAAATGCCTAAATCTATAGCCGAAAGCGATCGGGAAAAAATGCGAACACACTCCAAATGTTATAAAATTTGGACTTTTTTGTATAATTTATCTAATGAAAAGAAGAAAATAAATATTAAGGGATATGAGAAATTATATAAAAACGTAATCAAAGCAACTTGTCTGTCATATTTAATGGTGCTTGCAAGAAAGAAGGATTGCTGCGAAAATACACAATATATACACAGACAGACAGCGAGAGACACACACACACACATATATATATATACACACATCTATTTGTATGTATATATATATATATATATATATATATATATATATATATACATTCATATGTAAGTGTGGTTTTATGCACATCAATATTTAAACGATAATTAACATGAAAAAATACACAATTTAAAACCTCCAGAATATATATATATATATATATATATATATATATATATATATATATATATATATATATATATATATATATATTACAGCTTCTACTTTTATTATATTGACAAGATCGAATTACATTTATAAAAAAGGCAATCTTAATAGGACATATAAATATGTTTCATCAAAAATATATAATAATCGCTATTAAAATACATTAATATTTATATGGTAATAATGTCACATATATAACATATACTAATCGTTAGTTCATCCGTATTTTTATTTTAAGCACATCCACCATTTATTCGTTAATATATAAATTTTTATTATTTCTCACTCTTCATAATTGTTTCAACATACTTTTATATATATAGCTTATCAACTGATCACAGTTGACAATTTGAATTAACATATAAATAGGACCTGAAAAATATGAAGCCTTTTAAATTTATTCTCGCAAATGTAGATTTATTCAAAGATGTTGCATATAAATGAAGACTTTTTCATTGTTTATATCCCGAGAAACATCTCTCTCTAACAATAGTTGCGATTGCTTAATCAAATTATTACTCTTTAATTTTAGAAATACACAAAATATTCATTTTCACTCAGTAGTACTTTGCAAGTTCTTAATCTAAATTATTATATGGTTCGGTATTATCACTAATACCTACTAGAAACTGAACAATTTCATCGACGTAATCATGCTATAAGGATTCATACAACCCTATTTGCATGGACATGAACTCCAATCGCCACAAAAGGATAACTTTCTATTTGCACAAATCTGTACAAAATAGGTTATCGGGCAACTCCGGTAACTACGAAATATTCAGCAATTCAGCGCTACCTCTAACAAAGCGCTGCGACGCAAAGTGAAATTGCAATATGTAGAAGGAAATAACAAAAAAATTACAAATAAACTAAAACAAGGCAAACGAAAATTAACATGGTTCAGCCCACCATACAACAGCAAATATCAAAAGCAATGTAGGTCGAATGTTCCGAAATTTAATTAAAAAACAATTTACTTATTCTTAAACAATAAAAAAAAAATTCAAATAATAATATTAAGGAATTATATTACTGTACAAATCATACATATTTATATATAACAATAATGTATTAAGCCATCACACAAACAAAGCAGTAAGTAACATTTCTACTAAAAGTAAATTCAACTGTCGCAAAAACGTAACCTGCCCAGCCAAGAGGAAATGAATAACTGAAGGCATAATCTACAGGGCTAGGATCAATTCAGACGATGATGTTAAATATTACTTTAGATCCATCGAGAACAGCTGGATATTACGTTTTTCCTACGACAAAATGGCACTGAGCAATATCAAATACGAAGACTACGCAAAAAAAAAAAGAATAATAATACACGTTTGGAGATTAAAAAACAAACATCAGAAACCAAATAATAGTTGGAAGATAATCGCGAACACTAAACAATACGATAGAAAGGGAGACAAACGTAACTTGCGATTGTTGGAGAAGCTTATTATATTAAAACACTGAAATATTCCAAACATGCTGAACACGAGAACAGAAATAATGTCTAAATCACACATAAGACCAAACATCTGATCAAAGATACTGAACCCTATTAAATGAGATTACAATATAGATTTTAAACAAATTAATATAATATATAACAATTATTAATATTCTTACAACCCATCATTAATAACGTTTTTTTTTTTATATATGTATAAACTCATAAAATCCATATTACCGTACACGATTAATTTATAACATGTGTATATATAATGTTATCATTGTAAATATTGGGCTTGTTTCAAAAGACATTAGATATTTAGACCCGACCTATTATTATATTTACTTTAATTGTTATAACTATGGTATTTTATGCAAAAAAGAGTGTTATATCGATTGCTGCTTAATTATTACAAATTTAAAATTTTTTTTTTTAATTCTTCGTTTTTCGCGCTTATGATTTCGAATGATATAAATTATAAATAATTAATTATAATATTTTAGGCAGCAATGATTAAATAAACATGACACGATATGAATGCGATCAATATAATAATCAGAATATCCTTATCACCAGTAGAATGCAAAACCGCTTGAAATAACGAATCAGGCTATCGACGTTGTATATGATGTATATTCACTTATATATTTATATCTGTTTATAAAAGTAAAAGAAATAGGAAAACTGTAATAGTTTCCGAGTCTTTTCGTCTGATGTGCAACATTTCAAGGCAAAACAAAGTAACAAATAATAACAGAACAAAATATCCTTAGCAACTGGACGAATTTAGAGAACACTATTTTCATAATGTTAACTGTAATTACGTCAATTACGTGTGGAGATATCGAAGGAAACGCGTCAGCAAATATTAGTTTTCCTATTGTCTTTTACATTTAAAGGTATTGTCTTTTTCTATAGGTTAACTCTAAGAAATCTTTCATTTATATCTAGATTACATAGCATTAATCACTGAATTTATAACCACTGAGCGGAAATGTATTTATATATGTGTATTTTTTATTATAACTGTACATGCATATCTATATATCTGTATATGTGTGTGTGTGTGTGAATATTTGACGCTAACATGGGTATTGTTGAAAGAGATGACAAAAAGGTAACATTTTCTGGAATGTTTGTCATAAAGATGATACTGTTTTGCCTGTTCTTAATGTTAGATTTATAACCTATACAAGGAAGCAAAGGGGTGAATTGGGGTCGGAAATGAAGGCAATGTTTGCTCTGCTGGCGAGGTGTCAGCGATGTTATAGATCGAGACATCATCATTGATTGCTATAATGCTGAAACACTCAACGAAATTATTCGTATATTCTAGCAGATCAGATCTATCATTATATAAATGATGTGTATATTGTAGTTATATTGATAGCAGCGTGCAGATTTTCTTAACAGCTTACCTGATATTTTTTTTACTCTTCGATTTCAATATTTTTATAACTTTGATTTTCCGAACATAATGATATTAATGTAAGTCAAATATGCAAAAAAGATATTTGATCTCCTGAGGATATTTCGGCGATGTTATAGATACTAACAGTGCACATGTGATTACTATAACTTTCAAAAACTGAAAGAAGTACTTCGGATACTCTAATGGATCACAGAAGGGCGATGAGTACAACGGTCGAAACATCGTGAATATGGTAACAAAGATGAGGATAACATTACGAATGATGTAGGTAGTTTAAATAATACAAAATCTAATTTCAGAAATATAGGTACAAAAAGAAATGCTAATCAAATCAATAATGAAAAGAACGACAAATCTGTCTACATCGAAAATTGTTTGCTAATCTCAGAAACATATTCCTAGGAATAAATATGCAAAACTGGGTAATATATTAACCTGAAACAGAATTTTTAAATTATGACAAACTTCATATATATATATATATATATATATATATATATATATATATATATATATATATATATTCATATTCATATATATATATATATATATATATATATATATATATATATATATATATTCATATATATGTATATATATATACATATATATATATATGAATATAGATATTTACATATTAGGTTGGTGCAAAAATAATGTCGTTTTTTGACGATTTTCTTTTATTATAGTTCACCCATTTATCCAACTTTTTTGACTTCCCTATTTGCTTTAAATGGCGAATGACTGTTGAGTGGTTGACCTCGAGTTCAACAGCAACTTCTTGTTTGGTTTTGCGAGGATCGGCTTCAATTAAGGCTTTCAAATGTTCGTTATCAACCGCAGTCGGCCGGCCGCGACCGTCTTCATCTACGAGGCTCTCGTCACCATTGCGAAATTTCTTGAACCACCGTTGTGCCACATGTTCGTTAGGGGTTCCTGGGCCAAACGCATCATTGATATCACGAGCTGTCTCGGCAGCTTTTCGGCCTAGTTTGAACTGGATCAAGAAAATCGTGCGGATTTGAATTTTCTCCATGCTGTCGAAAATCCTGCAAAAAAATGAATGAAGATGATTGAGAACGGTAACGAATAACAGGATTCGATAGGGCGAAAAACGCGCTTCAAAATGATATATGACATGGCTATATATATCAATGAATTAATTCAGAAATCGTATATAAAAATAACATATGTGAGAAAACGACATTATTTTAGCATCAACCTAATACATAAAATAAATAGATATTCAGTTAAAAATAAAACATCCACGATGATGGCGAGAATAGATTCAAGCATTCGCGCATATAGAAATTTCTCACAATTTCTCCACACATTATATCAAGAAGAGATAACACGAAAGAAATGAAATGAAAAATGTATTCACCGTATCTTGTCAGTCTCTGTTAATGTACCATGCATGAAACAGCGATTGTTGGACAAATGCCCAATTTAAAAATATACATTCATGGTTGCATATAAGATGCTCTCAGATGAGATTGGAAAATAAAAATTATTTGAAAAAAAAAAAAACAATTGGAATTTATCTTGATCAATTTTCTACAGCAAACTATTCTTGGACTTGAAAGAATTAAACTAAAATAAATAGACATAATACGTCTAAGTTAATCCAAATTGCAGGAATGGAATTATGATGCATATATATATATATATATATATATATATATATATATATATATATATATATATATATATATAATTAAATAATTCAATAGGTTTTTATTGTTTAGAAGCTTAATAATGTGTAGTTTCTCATGGAGCCACAAAGGGCATGGGTCATCCCAAGTTTTGCAAGTTCTAGTCCTGTTAACTTGAAAAACTTGGGATGACCCATGCCCTTTGTGCCTCCATGAGAAGCTACACATTATTAAGCTTCTAAACAATAAAAACCTATTAAACAACCGGCAAGAATTGACGGTTTTCTGCCGACACAACCGAACTTACGCTCTGAATAACTAGCTAAAATACACGCATACAAAAAAATAAATTTTAAAATCCATAGCCCATATACATAGTTTTAATAACCTACAAAAATTGATAACCCTTTATGAAGTCGTCAAATAACAAACGTTACGGCCTTTTCATATACACAAATCCCTTTCATGAAGAGATATAATAAAAGAATAAAATAAAAATAAATAAATAAATCTTCGTAGACGCTCAAGCCAGAATATGCGAAAACTTCCTCCGTCGTAAATTTAGCCACCCCCACCTTACCGTGACTCGGCATCTATGAAAGTAACTCTATACTGATACAAATTATTAACACCCCACCCCTGCCGATTCTAAACAATCCGCCCTTGATGTTACCATGTAAATTTTTGATTTCAATTCTGACCATACTATTAAAACTCGTAAATTTCAGAAATAAGTTCATTCCCAAAAAATTTCGCTTGAAGATGGAACAGAGCCTACTTTAACTCAAGTTAATTCAAATATTATTTTGAAGTTTTCGGCTCTTGTTTTGAAACATGAGACCTCTTATGTAGCGAGTTGGAATCATATTTTTAAATAAATAATTATATTTATGCTCTACTTTCGTATCGAGCACTATTTTTTAAAAAATAATTACAAAAATACTAAGGAACTTTGGATCTTTTACCAAACCAGTTTCTTTCCTATTTTCTACCTATATTTTCACACACACACACATATATATATATATATATATATATATATATATATATATATATATATATATATATATATATATATATATTACAGGTATCAGATCCATTGATATATTATGCAGCAAGCAATCAAAAATTACCTCATGCTATTCTTTCCTTATATTTACTAAATACAATTTATTTTTAATCCTATTGAAATATTTTTGTTATTGGTATAGTTAGGTAATCCTTAGCGAGAAAGTAACTTCCTTTTTATACTACTTAAGGCTTTGGTCACGAATAAAATCCCATTCCGGCCCTCGCATTTTAAACAGATAACATTCGCTCTCCCGTTATCATCAAATCAGACTCTGTTGTGACGAGACTTCTCTTTGAGTAAGCATATAACTTTTGCTCGACTGCTATCTAAATCCAAAACCCTGATTCTGAGACGAAATCAGTTCAGGGCTGAGGAGGACTGGCACAAATTTTCGCCGGGTTGAAATAGACTATACACCATATGATGTAATTTGGGATATTTGATATATATATATATATATATATATATATATATATATATATATATATATATATATATA
>OZ010594.1:93114640-93142140 GCA_963932145.1 Acanthosepion lycidas
AGCTCTCAATCATGACTGCCTTCTTCCAACAGTGAAGCATTGAGTGGGATCAGTGATATTTTGGGCCGCCATATCATAGAAATGTCTCAGTCCAATTGTCGCCGTGCATGGTGCATTCAGCAGCAAAGATTACCTGAACATTTTGGGAGATCATGTTCATTCAATGGCCAAGACTTTATTCCCTGATGGTGACTGCAACTTCCAAGACGATAATGCTCAAATACGTACCGCTCGAGTGGTTTAGAATTGCGATGAAGAGTATGAAAATGAGCTAGAACACATAGAGTGGCCTCCCTAATCTCAAGGTATCAATATTATTGAACATTTGTGGTGCAGTTTTATTTATCTAAGATTTTATTGTCACTTTCGTTATTCTGATTTCTCCTATTGCAAATATCTGGTATATTGCTGTAATTTTCTTCTTTCTTACTTTTATAAATTTTCTAAGAAGAAAGCAAACATTTCGGGGTTCCTATAGAAATTTAGAATTAATTCGGGTTACTTTCGCTCGGTCAGCGTCTTAGTGTACCTAGTATTTAGATTTGTGTTTGATATAACAACCAAGCTATAATCTGATACTTGTTATTAAAATATAAAAGAAGGGATACAATAATAGACCGGACAATTGAGGAAGGACATTTTACTAAAAATCTTTTTAAACTTAATTGAAATTATGCCAATCATAGCTATGTATAGTAAATATCTAAAATCTAAAACGTCATCGCTTAGGACATTCTATGAAATGTCTCTTGCCAATTTACTTGAAACAATCAATTACTTGAGAATATCCATTCTTGGAAAGAAAATTACTTATCGTATGAATTCTAATCAAAACATTCTTACCTTCGTGAATATATATATATATATATATATATATATATATATATATATATATATATATATATATATATATATATATATATATATGTGTGTGTGTGTGTGTGTCGGGAAGATTTTACTTAAATATATATTTAGTTTTGTGGTGATTTGATAGATTTGAGATGAAATTAGTCAATTTAAAATATAATCATTTATCTCTCAATAGATGAAAAGCAGATGAAACTTTAATTTTACTATGATTACCTGAAACCTTGGGACTAATCCAATAACATTTCAATTCTCAATAAAATTTTAAACACTTATTTTGTATTAATTAATTGAATAAATTGCGGCTGAACCCGAACAGCCCTTAGAAACACAAATAAGGTGAATTTTTCCGATGGAAAATAAACAGTTTTATTTATTTTTTCTTTTAGGATCAGCCAGAAATGAAATTTAACGTGAATCTGAATAGAAGTTTATGCGCAAACTATACAATACCTTACGCCACGGTCGTGCGCGCAGGCCCACACAATCGCAAAACACACGCGAAAATACACACACACACACATTTATATATATTTATTTATATAAAGAAGAGGAGTTATATAATATGAAAGATATCTCAGACTCGAGAAAAATGTGTGGGATGACAAAATAGTTAATGAGACTAAGATATTTTGCATTATCATAAATATTTAACTATTTTAATATATATATACACATATTAACAACTGCTGAAAGCCATGCACACGAATACGCACGTGTTTGTGGATGTGGGGAGAGAAGGGAGGGAAAATACAATATCTTGTTTTAGGAGAAATATCATGTCGTCATTTATCTACTAAGAAAATTCCAACAAAAAACTTGAAGAATACTTGTTAATATATTGAACTTGCACGGAGGACACCGTTATTAAAAATTACTTTATCTTATTTGGCGTCTTATTAGGAAGTTTCTCGAGAAGCAATTATATGATTTTCCTAAATCTA
Organism: Acanthosepion lycidas; assembly: GCA_963932145.1. NCBI lineage: Eukaryota > Metazoa > Mollusca > Cephalopoda > Sepiida > Sepiidae > Acanthosepion > Acanthosepion lycidas. Next base: position 93,116,452 of record OZ010594.1, read on the forward strand.
TAGGAAGAGATTCTGCAAATGAATGGTATATCACCGTCGGGTCGGCATAAAATACAACAGTCTGAATTATTCCAACCAATCATATATTTCCAAGATCATTTGGTAAAGCAGAATTTGAATAAATTTTATTTCGAATCCAATTCCGCTAAAAATATTAAATATACGAAGTGTATAATTCAGTTTTATCTAGTTAAGGTATATGTTTCTCCGTTTCATTTGTTTATTTCGGTGTTCAGTGATCCTTAAAATGAAAAGACACATTTATGTAAATTCATTCACAGCAATAATGGCATTGATGGGGATCCTTTATGCATTAATGCATTATTCACGTACATCTGCGTCAAGAAATAGAAGAATCTTATCTTCTGACACCTGTATTATTTCCATCATACATTGCTGAGCAATGTGGAACAGTTACTAGCGATGATCTCGTCAAACACAATTCTGTATAGTTGCGCTTTCAGTGTTTCTAGTTTTATTCTTTATCAGCTTAACGCATTCCTTCTGGATACCAATTCTTCTATTTTCTTCCGTATGTTCACTCATATGTGAGATTCATAAATTAATTAAAAGAAGAGAGAATCGCCTTCATCCACAATAAGGATATATTAAAATTTATATCACAAGAAAGGTGTAGGAAAGTGAGCAACTATACATTAACAACGTGGTATATTTTAAAATTTCATTTTAAAACGGAAGTCTAGAAGGTAAATTCATATATAGTAGGCTAACGGATAGAAGAAATATGGATCTTTTGTGACCTGTTCATATTCCAACAGTATTCAAGCTTAATATGATTTTTCAAGCCTATGGCTTTCGAAACTCAAGTATTGTTGAATATTGCCAATTTCCATGAACCTAATAGATATAAGACTAGCATTATCGATAGTATTAGTTAATGCAGTTTTTACTTATTTATATATTATTTATTATATATTATAATATTATAGTATTTATAATATATAATATTTATTAAATATTATAGAATTAAGTTATTATTATTATCATTATGATTTTCATTATTATAATTATTATCATTATTATTTTCATTATTATTATAATTATTATCATTATTATTCTCATTATTATTATTATTATTATTTTTATTTTCTTTGCTTTCTGGCGTTTACACATTTCTTTCCGGGTCCCACACTGGGACCTAAGGTTAGAAATGGCATCATGACACTTTTCACTGACAAAAAAAAAAAAAAAAAAAAAATTACATAGATAGAGCCCTTCGTAAAGTGTGGGCTGTACTTGTCAGAACAAGTTTTTGTATCTCCCTGAGGCATGGGCTTCCAGGAATCCCTGCAATTAGTCTACTGCAATCTTTTCCAACCAGTCCTAGGGCTCCAACTACAACAGGGATTGTTGATGTTCCCATATGCCACATTTTCGAGACCTCTATTTCAAGGTCCTTGTATTTTAACAGCTTTTTGAATATCTTCAAAGATACATTGCAGTCAGCAGGAACTGCCATATCAATAAAGAGGCACCGTTTTTGTTTGTGGTCTTTAATAACAATATCTGGGCGGTTGGCTTTGATTGTTCTGTCAGTGTGAATTGTGTAGTCCCATAGAATTGTAACAGGTCCTATCTCCGTAACCGGGTCTGGGTGGTCTTGGTACCAGTTTCTTTTAGTTTCCTTCCCGTAGAAGTTGCAGATTTTCCAGTGCAGATATTGGCCCACTCTGTCATGTCGGGTTTTATATTCAGTGGGTGCCAACATCGTGATTCCTGATACAAGATGATCAATCGTTTCTGGATATTTATCACAGAATCTGCATTTTGGGCTGACACAATATTTTAGTATATGTGCTTGCTTGATAATTCCTAGTTAGCAAGCATTGGTCCTGCGCAGCAAGGATAAAACCTTCAGTTTCCGCTTTCAACCCTGCACTGCGTAGCCACTGATGGGTACGGGTTTTGTCTACATCAGCTTGTTTGATACGGGCAGAGTATTGGCCATGAAGCGGTTTATCTTGCCATCGCTTCTGTATCTGGTCGGTTGCATTCGTCTTTGCTGTCTTTTTCAAGTATTTTGCAGTTTCAGCCGGTGTATTGTGCTGTAGTTGCATCTCTACGCCCATTTGAAGCTTATTATTATTATTATTATTATTGTTATTATTATTATTATTATTATTATTATTATTATTATTATTATTATTAATAATAATAATAATAATAATAATAATAATAATAATAATAATAATATCTATAATATATATTAAAATATTAATAAAATAAAATACTGTTGTTGTAAACCCTCCTACAGAAGAATGAACTCTTCCTCCTCTCATAAATACAAACTGTGCGAGTCGGATAGGGCGAATTGAAGTGAGGGAGTATGGAGTAGTCGACGCAGTGCTAATCTACTTATTACTAACACTGTTGTTTTGTATATATTTCCAATATACATTTTCAAATTACATTCGTCTTCCGTGTCATTCTTTCTAGTCCCTAAAGAGGCCACAACAAATAATATTATATATTATAATATTAGTTATATTACGAGTTAATGCTATTTATTTATTTATATTTTATATATATTATTATATACTATTATATATATATATATATATATATATATATATATATATATATATATATATATATATATATATTATATACTAGCAGTAGAGCCCGACGTTGCCCGGGGATGTAACAGTAAGAGATAGATCAAGTATCGACCATCATAAAGACTGAAAAATAAAATTGACAAAAAATATTGTTTAAGATAGTCGGACACGCATGTCTTAATTAGTTTTTTTTTTTTCAACGAATTGGTCAAACCCAAACTCAAACAAAAACATTGTTTTCAATTGTTATGAGTCTACCGATTGAATAGAATTTTATTACAAACAATTGTCATGTAAAGTGAATTTTTAAATCATTCTGAATGTAAAAATAAAGAGAAAAGTGTGCAAGACACTAAGAAACACTACCTGCCAAAGAAAAAGTGAAGCTTTGTTGGAATCGGTTGAAAAATGTAGGAAATCCGATCCCATATATAAACGAACACACACAAACAACCAAACTGGGTTTTATAATAAGTGTAACTCGATATGAGTTGTCCCCCTTTCATTAATGCCTCTTAATCGTGTTTCCAAATTAATTTTGTGCAAAAACAATTGTTTTTCCAATTTTTGGCACTGTCAGAACCACCTCAAGGTACTTTTACGTAGTCCTGTGAATTTTTGTTTAAATCGGTTGAAAAAATGTAGGAAATCCGATCCAATATATAAACGTACAGACACACACACACATGCACACACACACACACACAATCTGTCTTTTATAATAAGTAAGATTATTATAATATTAGGTTGGTGCAAAAATAATGTCGGTTTTTGACGTTAAAATTACGTCAAAACCGTCATTATTTTTGCACCAACCTAATATATATATAATATATAGTACATTATGAATAAAATAATATAAAATTATTATTATATATTAATATATTATATCATATTATATAAGTGATATTATTAGTTATTAATGTTTTACTAAGTTATAATGTAAATGTAAAATTACAACGATTAATTTCCGTTTTTTTTGGGGGGGGTTCTGTGCGAATTAAAACAGTATAACAATGTGTTAACATGGATTTAAATATGTTGATAAACAATATATCGCATAAAATTTCTTTACACAAACTGATTTTCATTGTGCGATCAATTTATATTATTCAACCTTTCATAAATTCAGGGATGAATAGAAATAATGGGCATGGAAAAATGATTTCATACATCGAATTCTGGTTATTGAGTCTTTATGATATAAGAAATATGAATCCAGATACAAACATACGGGTGTTTGATAATGTGGCTAGTACAATTTTATAGTGTACATATGAATTGATTTCGACATCAATGTCCACATTTATATCTGCAAAGTTTCTGTCGCTGAACGTTATCCCCGATATATATATATATATATATATATATATATATATATATATATATATATATATATATATATATATATATATATATATATATATATATATATTAAGAAATGGACAAAGTCCGACAATTTTATTTATTAAAGACATTTTTATGCCTAACGTTCTTTTAATAGATACAAGTATTTAAGTAAATGCTCTGTTTATAATAAACAGTATTAAATAACATTTTCCGGCCTGAATATCCGAGAAATTTTCATAGAAAATATTCGTCCTTGGACAGCATTCGAACCTGCATCCTATACGGAACCGTCATTTACGCTGACGTGCCTAACCTCTCGGCCACTAAGGATCATGGAAGATTGAAGTTTATAAGCAGTAAATTCGACCTTGCTAGCCGAACGATCCTTGGTGGCCGAGAGGTTAGCCACGTCAGCGTGAATGACGGTTCCGTATAGGATGCAGGTTCGAATGCTGTCCAAGGACGAATATTTTCTATGAAAATTTCTCGTACATTCAGTCCGGGAAATGTTATTTAATACTGTTTACTTAAATACTTGTATCTATAAAAAGAACGTTAGACATAAAAATGTCTTTAATAAAAAAAAAAATGTATTTATATATGTGTGTTTTTATAAATGTGAAAGACAACAGAAAAAACTGTAAAGGTAGCCGACGCGTTACGTCGAATGTGGACTTTTTCAAGGCAAAAAGGAAAATGTGTCGGCTACCATTACGGTTTTCCTATTGTCTTTTACGTTTAAAAAATATTGTATTTTTCTACAGGTTATTTTTCATATATAAATGTCTAATATACTCATACATACATTGATGTGTCAAAACTATCTCCTTTATAAAATTATGGATAGTCATATGCTCGGAAAATACACTTATCATTTAATGTATGCCTGGAGACAGATTTTAGCATCAAAGAATTAAAATAATGAAACATATCAATATATAGCATTCAGATATTTATGGTTCTGGCTCATCACATTCCGCAATTCTTCAGTGGTATTGAAGTAGAGGTTGACTTTAGTCCTGCGCCTACATTATACTGATACTATTCCGATTCAAATCATTTAGTGAGGCAAATCATTTGTAACAGCACATTTAAAATTGTTTTCTTTTCAGGCAGTGTATATATTTAAAATATATGTGGACAAAATGGCATGTAACTTACGATTAACCTGCGTTGATAAAATACAAAGCATTTTGATATAGCACCTGTCCGTATATGTATGTACATATATTCTCAGGTCATATGATATGTGCAGACGATGAATGTTACAGTATCTGCTTCCATAAAGAAAATAAATATAGATATAAAATCAGGCAAAATAAAAATTTTATTCTGAAAGAATTGTATAATCAGGCTTTTTGATCATTTCTGCTAGAAAATGGATAATTCTGCTAAGATATGGATAGTTGTCCAAGGTTTCTGAGGAAGTATCTTGATTAAAAATGGGAAAAACTGAGATTAGAAATATTTTAGATTGGGAAATTTGTGAGATAATAAATTTGAGTTCAATACCTGGGAAGGTTAGCAGAGATAATCAATGATTCATTGGACACCGGGTTACAGTTAAATAAGAACTAACAAAAAAAGAAGAAAAAAAAAACGTGATTAGATATCCTTAGGGCTGGACAATGGAAAGAGAATAATCTATCCGCGAATATTGAATAAATTATTAATTTCGAAAATCTATGAAGTGCATTCGGTTCAACAGACATCCTAAAATGTCTGGTAATATCAACAGAATCACAAATCGTCATATTTCCTATAAATATACACACACATATGGACAGGCATACACATACGCACACACACACACATGTTAAAACAAACACACACCGACACACACACACGTATATATATATATATATATATATATATATATATATATATATATATATATATATATATATATATATATATATATATATGTGTGTGTGTGTGTGTGTGTGTATATAAAGAGAGAGATAGATAGATAGATAGATAGATAGATAGAATGAGAGAGAGAGAGAGAGAAAGAGAGAAAGAAAGAAATAAGACTGAAAATTATTTGGATATTAATAAATTTTCGATATTAATTGAAAATAACAGTGATTGCATAAAAATCAAAATATAGGACAAGAAAAATATCTCACATAAACTTCAGTGTTAGATATAATTATGAATTCAAATTTTTCATAAGATTAAAAAAATATAAAACGTGAAATTAATACGGAATATTTATCCCACCCGACTCACACAAACACAAACACACACACATGCACGGACACACACACACCCACAAACACTCACATACAAACACACACACACACATACATACATACATATATATATATATATATATATATATATATATATATATATATATATATATATATATATATATATATATATATATTCAAATCCTTCTAAATATGTCTCTCTGTATATCCTTGCTTGAACCTGTCTCCAATGCTCTGGAGTGAGCGGCTAGGGGATATTAGTCGTAGCTCGGGGAGGCACAGACGTATGGGTAAAATAGAAACTCGGATGAGTTCCACCACGGAATTTGTGATCGAGCGGCGATATATCGAGTCTAATTCGTTACCTTTTCGTCACCGAAAATCGTTGGTGTGGCGTTTTCTCCTATCGTTACTGTTCGGATTTCAATTCTTAGTAGTGGATGCGCACTGCTGATGAGTCCCAAAAATAGGATGAAACGGTCGTGTAGTGCTTTCTGCATTTTGATGAGGTTTCGTCCAGATTCGATGAATTAATTAATTATGATATATATATATATATATATATATATATATATATATATATATATATATATATATATATATATATATATATATATATATATATACGAAATTTACACAGAAATATCTTTAAATACGAAAGAAAAATTCATTCAGTAAAACAGCCATAAGCTTCAACAACGGCATAAAGATACAATCGGAATCTCCTGCATATCTCCTGTACAGTTTCCGTGTTAATCTTTTGAATGCTACCATGGTCCTTGCCTTCAGTGCATCTTTGGTGGTAAAAGGATTTTTTTTTTGTTTTCTCGCTCAACTGCTTCCCCCACCAGGATATAATCAAGAGGGTTGAGGGTTGGGGAGATAGATGTCCAAATTTAAAGAGTGCAGTGGTCGCAGAAATTCTTTGACAGCCATTACATGTTTATCCTGCTATCGTCTCAAGTTGCAGAATCCTGTTGCCAGACATAAGGTCTTTAAGCAGCCACTCTCTTGGCCCAGGGCATTACCGCCTGAAGTCACAGGATGTAGGTTTCAGTGTTGAACCAGTGTCCTTGTGTGAAGATTAATGGATGCATAATGCCGCTATTATTAGTGATGACACCAAACAACTTTGTAATCACCATTAGACATCCAAATCTTTCTGATGCTCTGCACTAGCCTCAGATTGGCATACAGACACTAATCTTCGAATTAGACCATGCTCATGCTGAGTAGTGCATCTTAATGTTTTCAAAATTTCTCGCAGGATGAAGTGCGTAATGGTGTTATTTAACTCTCAGACTGTGCTAAACTGAACTACTATACTCTGTAATCGAATAATTAAATACAAAATGAAGAAAATTTCGCATCCTGTATATTTCTGTTGAGCGTGAGTTTGTAAACTGACTGCAACTGCTAATAATGCAAGTCTTTTCAGCAAAACGAAACGAATTCACTCAGTTACTGTTTATTTATCTTAAAAAATACGCTTAAATTTACTTTCATCACTGCCGTGCGTCAAAGGTTTAGGAGTAGAATCTCCGACTGACGTCAAATCAGCCAAGTTTTGTTCCTAGCTAAAAGCAACCGGACGTCTAGCGACACTGACGAGCTGAGATACAGTCCACCTGTGGATGGGCATATATATATATATATATATATATATATATATATATATATATATATATATATATATAATTATCGATCCCTATGCAGTCCGTATATTCAAGTAGAAGATCAATTGCTTTCCTACGTTTATCGGAAATCTTAAAGGCTTGGCTGCAGAAAATAGGATATGTGGGTATTGGTAAATCAATGTAGCCAGCAGGTACACATCTTTTGAAAACTCAAGCAGCAAAAAAAAAGTCTGTTAATCTCTACCTCAAAAGGCAATTTTTGCGCCCAGGTTTTGCCCCATAGAAAAAGAAAGATACATACATATCAATATTATTGTCCTTCACAAAACATAAAAGTAGATGACTATATATTCATACATACATACATATATATATATATATATATATATATATATATATATATATATATATATATATATATATTATGTTATGTTATGAAGAACTAGGTAATCCGTATGGGTAATCCCAAGGAGGATGAAATCCTGAGAGCTCAATGTAAATCCTGAGCTAATATTTAAAAGAAAACAGACCATTTTAAGTTACCATTATAATAATTTATTTCACCAGACCCCTTTTAAAGGACGCCCGATCACCAGATAGCACTTTCAAAAATGAAATGAAACGAAAAATGAAATTAAAATTGATGGGTAGTGTAAGTCTTTGTAATTTAACAGAGAGTGTAAAACGAATAGTTAAATGGACATGGTAGAGTATAGGGAGGGATTTGGAGGAGTGACCAGACCTTGACTTATTTAGACGGGTAACTTAACGGATGTGATATATTGAAATGGGAGGGGAGCATGGAGAAAATGAAATATATATATATATATATATATATATATATATATATATATATATATATATATATATATATATATATATATATGTATATATATATATATATATTCACAATAATAATAATAATAATAATACTAATTATAACAACACAGGAACAATAATAATAATAATAATAATAATAATAATAATAATAATAATAATAATAATTATAATAATAATAAATAAATAAAATTATATCCCTCATCGTATCATGCAAACTTGATACCTGCATTGAACCATTGATATATTGAGGAACCAATATATATATATATATATATATATATATATATATATATATATATATATATATATATATATATATATATATAAGCCAGCATCTATATTATCTATTCGTCTTAACGCCAAACATTTCAGAGTATTCCGAATCCCAATTACTAGCGTGAACAGGCACACACGGACATGCGCACACGCGGTTCTACACAAACACACACACAGTCACACACGCACACACATGTGTGTATCTATGTTTGCATTGAACCTCCCTTGCCAATGAAGTAACACGACAGTATTTAGCTCAGCATGAAAGATTGCATTTGTGAACTTTAGCATTTGATAAAAAGAATGTCTTGTAAAGTATAATGATAAATGACTTTTCCAAATCGGATTTCGAACGGTATTACTTTCTTCAAAGAAATGTCACACAATTTTCTGAAAGGGAAAATAACTCTTTCAATTTGTTCAAATAAATTGAAAGACATATTCACAGACATTCACATATTCACAGACATTATATATAATGGATTGTTATCAATTTTCTCTGATAAATAATAAGTTTTATGTGCAACTATTCTTTATCTTTTATTGAAGATGCGCACTTTCTCCAAATTCCTGATATTAACCCTCGGATGACATATTTGTCGGATGACAAATATTTTCTAACTAGACAACATTATTTTTTATCGATTTACATGTACATGGGAAAATAACATGTATATACGTTTATTCCATAAGTGTATGTAACAGTCGTTCCATATTAAGTAATGATAAATTAGATAAAATGATGAGTTCTAAAATAAAAATTCTTAGATTCAAAAATTAATTCACGGGGATATTTCCAAATAAGAAATATGTTGTTTTTTTTGAAAAATAAATCAATTTATCATTTAAGCATCATTCTCAATTCTTGTTGGGGGAATCCATAATAAGTTTGAAAACGAAATGAGACGGGGAACATGGATAGATTACAGACCGATATATCGAATAACCTGAATAATTTATATAAATAATTATATAATCAATATGCAAGAGAAAAACTCGCCTAGAAAATCAAGGATAACAAGATATAAAATATCACACTTGATATTCCTCTGGCTATATTTTCCCAATGAATACATTGTACATTGTCAACGCTGTATATCTGTTAAAGATAATGTTGTTGAAATAAAATTAATAAATTAATTTTTGATTGTTAGGTAACCTATGTTAAATAATAGTCTAGCAGACAATTATTTTTTAAAGACTTGCATTTTCCTGTAACTTCCTCATTTTGACGTTAATATTAGATGGTAGGCACAATAAAGGAAGTCATTTTTGATTTTTTTTTTAAACTAGCGTGAAAATATCAGAGATATAAATTTATTTCAGGGAGTTAAATTTTACACGTCGAATAGATCAAACGTAGTAATTTTGTGTTTCGGGGATCTTGCTCCCCAGTGAGGGGGGAATGATAAAGCGACCCCACTGGCTAGTTAGAAATGTACACGTTGACGTGTTAATAAAATAAATAATTTTAAATATCCATTTTGTTGAAGTTATCATTTTACCTCGGAACTAAAATAACGACTAGCGATCACCTGACTGAGAGAAGAAGGAGAGGAAAACAACTTTATCATTGTCGCCGCAAGACTACTCACAGCACGAATGGGTATGCAACATATCTCCGGGGTACGTTCCATTATAATTCTAATTATTTCAATAAATGTATGTGAAAGCTTCGTTTAAAATGTAATTTCAATTTGATAGCCATCAATAGCTGCTTATATGCATTGTACTGAATTCATAAAGAAATAAAAATAGTTACAGAAATTCAAGATAAAATATTTGTATCCAATAGCGAAGAAATAATGTCTGGAATATTGGAATAGCTTTGTATATGTATGAATGAATCAAACAAATCAATAAATTAATCGTCAGAAAAATTAAATATATTCAAAAATTCTGTTTGGTAAGTAGAAGTGAAAACAAAATGTACGCAACAGTATTCACTCTAAAAACTTTGGAAAATCAGGATGTTTTATTCCCCAAGCTACGAGTTAAGTAATATTTCACCATGGTAACAGTAGTCTGACGAGGCTGATATTATATTTGAAAGGACATTCTGAATTCATATTAAAAGAGAAATACTGAGATAATTCATGATACGCTACGCCCAAATTATCTCTAATCTTTTATTTCGAATAATGTATCTGGTACTTAAATGCTCATTACAAGAATTAGATGTCTCTTGTGTTGACATCTTGTATGTTTAATGTATTATTGCTAGACAGGAATTCTTCATTCTGACATGTTTGCTTGTTTTAAATTTTATTAAAGCATACATAGCAAATAACACGCAATTTACAAATTTCATCAATCATCAAATACGTTATCCGACACGTGCAAAAAATTACCAAAATATATTCTTTTTCCATTCAATTTAATATGGTGTTGGCACTAAACTCGTAGAGATTATAAAGAGGAGTCTTTTGAGAGTATGATTTCATTTCACATAAAAATGAGAATTATCATATTTTTATTTAATCACAGGCAAAGCGATGATGCCACCAAGATGCGATGGATTACCCTGAGTAAAAGATGATTAGAAGATTTTAACGAGAAGTGAGGAAAAATACAATAAACCAAAAGGAGTCAAGAATACAGAAAATAGCGATTGATTTTGAATTAAAATTTGGAAGATTGTAGGTGTCAGTGGAAAAAGATGCAAAATATGCGAAAAATAAGTTATTAGATTACAATATACGATTGCATCTAGCTAGTCCATCAGTTAAACATTGAGACCTTGTTGCCAATCTAGTAGCATGATTAATTTTATACAGTCGAGGCCCAAAGGAAAACTGCTGATCAGATCAACTGCCATCACACTATTTTTTAGAAAGGACAGATTGAAGTCACGTCACGTAAGTGGGAAAGTGCCTGAAGGCGAATTGGCCAGTCAGGGTCTATTACATTACAAAAACCTTACCCACATTTTTCAAGAATCATATTTACATATTATAAAAGGCGGCATTTAAACGTGTCTTTCGTAAGATCTGTATGTGAATTATGAATGAGAATTTTTTAAGATAAAAGAGTATAAGAAAATCAGAGAATGTTTGCAATATATGAGATTCTTTTTTTTCTGAAAATAAAAAAAAACACTGTACATAAAGCCAAAATTGATGCGCCGATTACAGAGACAGTGACATATCTGGGTGTACAGTTCGTAAGATGCTTTTTTTTATTTTAAAATTAAATTTCATATTAAAATATCGGAAGTGGTGAAAATTAATCGTTTACAACAATTTAGAGCAAGGAAAAAGGACAAATAACGAAGAAACTGTTACCCACTTCCAAAAAACGGTCTGCCGCTGAAGACGTTGGAGTGGAATGGCGCTTTTTTTTACGAGACCTTTCCTCAAAATAAATCTTTGAATGCAAAATGAACGATTAAAGTTTGTAATCTATTAAATGCATCCGGAAGTTCGTTTTCCATTGGGGCAATATCATGCGATATATTCAAAATATTATCATAAATAAACGAATAATGTTCTTAAATAGCTTTGTCTGATGGACACTCTCATCGGATGGCGTCCAACAGCATCAGAAAAGTCTGAGGCCGTAGCTACGTTCAAACGTTTTTCTCAGATCAATGATTAGAAATGGATTCAAGCAAATGAACATTCTGATTCTTTAAGTGGGATCTCATTTTTCGGATCCCGTTCACTGACTCTCCAGATTCATAAACAGAGAACTTTGCCAAAATAGCAAAAATCCATTAACCAGAAAACATTCGCCACCAGCAAATTAATTGTATATAAGTGTATCACGAAGTGAAAAAAAGGAAAACAAAATATTCACAATGCTTAAAAGAAAACATATTAGCAAGGAAACAGGCAACAATACTAGAAAAGGCGAAAACACTTAGTGAACTTAAACCTTTATCGCTAGAGAACGTTCCGAGTAAAATGTTTTATAAATTTCAACTGATACCAAATGTAACGTCAAACAACGATGAGTGTCCACTTATAGAGGAAAATTACTATCTATTTTGCATGTGTTTTCAAGTTGGGGTAATTTTCGATAAATTCAGTAAGTTGCACATGTATTTTCGTTCAGAGTATGCATGGAAAACATAGTTTCAGTTTTAACTGGAAAATATTCGTAAGAGCAATTAGAAATGAGATTTATCCACAGTCAATTCGAAAGATAGGACCGCTCTAGAAAATAAATATTATCTCTCATTACAATCTTCGTTCTACAGAATTTTTTGATAAGATCGTTCAATAGTTGACATTATAATTTCTAGCATGTTTAATCTAAGTCTTAATATTGCAATAGATCCATTTCAGAAAAGCGAACATTTCCAATGAATAAAATATAAAGAAACCTAGGATTACACAGAAGAAGAGAAAATATGAGTTGTTATTAATAGTGAATAAAAATAATGTCACCAAACAAAATTTATGCAGACAAGGATAAAATAAATATACCACGTGTGGAAAATCAATTTCAAAATGAATATACAGCAGAGTAGCCCAAAATAAATTTCCTTAACTAATTAAGGAATGGGATAGATTGCGTTTATTTATTTATGTATTTGTATATTGGCATGCAGATCGGTGTAATATTAGCTGTTGTATCTAATGAAAAAATACCTATTTGAATGGATTTCCTTAACCAGGACTTAGTAGTTATAAAGAAGAATAGGATAGGGGAGTGTGAATTTCATTGAACTGACAGGTAAAAAGGCAAATCCGAAAAAAATAATGGTCTGGATGAATATATCTACTTTGTTAGCAAGGAGAATATGTCTTGGAACTTTGCTACCAGATTTATTCGAAAAAATTAGATCAGTCCCGAAGAAAGTAGAGAATACGACAGATTACTTTTCCTTTTCCTTTATTTGCATTGATGTTCAGCTTGTACAAAGCCAGAAGGTTCTTCCGAGCTAGACAGATACTTTCTGTAGAATCTTTTGGCAAATATAAAAATGGTTATCTTACTTTCAAAAGGACAGACTAAGACAGGGTGGCGTCTGGGCAGTAGGTGTAATTTTTCTTATTTTACATTCGTTTTATGTTTTTTTTATAGTGGTCTATCAAGAATAATAATCCATTCACACAATAGATACGCCAGTCCCCAAAGGAATCAAATGCTACATAGCGAATTAATTAAATACAGTTATTCGTATAATGATTATCCAGACGCACGCACGCAAGCACGCAAGCACGCACACAGACACATACACACACATACACACACAAGCACACACACACACACACACACACATATATATATATATATATATATATATATATATATATATATGGTAGAAATTGTATGACAAAGTGGAAAATGTTTAATTGGAAAGCGTTTCGTCCGTCATTACTTCATCTGAATAAACAGAATATATTTTAACTAACCAAAAACATTGAGTCTTTTTTTCTTTTTATTTACATCACTTTTGTAAATGGGTGTCAATACAGTGATATTAAAAGGTCTGTCTGTAATGGTGAAATGTTGTAAGCGCAGGGATTAAATTTCCTGTAGATTATTTTCCGATTAAGGAACTCTCTAGACATTTACTTCGTAGTGAGTTCTTTTCTCGTTTGATCAGAGTAGATTCCTTTATGTCAAAATTATGATCAGTCTGGTTACGGTGAGCAACAACGTTTTTGACGTATTATTTTGTAAAATGCACCTTTTACGTTCATATAAAATTTTATTTAGTATATTTCCGTTATCCCTCATGCATTTTGTGGCAGTTACTGAAGATGATGGAAATATATTTATTGATTGGGTAAAATATTTTTGAACTGACCGTGTTCGGAAAATTTAAAGAAGGTACATGTCATTATTCCGCTGAGAGGCAATCCCACTGGTAATCTTCTTTTTTTTAATAATTATTGCTAAATGTAAAGTAGCAGTGATTTGTGATGAGGCGGTAGTTTTTTTTATTATTTCAGCTGTTGGTAGAGTTAGTCATTTTTCAACTGGAACGTTGGTGTAGAAGAAATTTATATCTAGATTGAATATGCATTTTTGTACCTCACATTAATTTCCCTTAGATTTTAAACAAGGCTGCCTGGGATATTTATTTCATGTTAGCTGATTTTCCCAAGAAGAGGCGCTAGAATTTTTGTTAAGGTAGGGGAAAGCCCTGTCTATTCCTCTGATGATGGAACGCATTGGGAAGCCAGCTTTGGGGGTTTAGGGAGAGCGGAAATGTTGGGTCTACTGAGGTAATATTCTATGAGGCTATATAACGATTTGTTTTCAGTTTTAATTAGTTTCCTTATTTTCTTTACAATTTTTTTTTTTTTCGGTAATTATTTTGTTTCGTTTATTTTTCGTATGTGTTAGTATCTTTGAGGAGTAAGATAATTATTTTCGATGTATATATTCTTGTTCATGATTGAAACCCACCTCCTTTTTCATAGGGAGTGAGGTGGATTTCGTTATTTCTAGATTCTCTAGTGCATTTAGGTGGCTCAATTGTAATATATTTTCATTGTTGGTTCCTATACTAGTAGTATTGCCGTTCTGTCTCCACTACACATCAACCAACAAAAACTAACGTATAAATTTCTATTCTAAACATAACAAAATAAAATCAGGCATCGTAATCGGATTCTAAATAAGAGCACTAAGAATATGCATGTATATTTACACAAAAAAAGAGATATGCAATGAATGCACTTTCAATCTCCTCCAATAACCTAAGTATTTTATATTCAATACGAAAAAAAATCACGTAAAATATTCCAAAACAAAACAGCGACACCAGCTGGGAAACATAAAGAAACAAAAAATATTATCTTGTCTATTATCTCTATCACATCTACAATGCAAAAACTATCCAACTCCAAAAAATGTGTTACGATAGCCACATCAATAACAGAACAATCAGTACCAAAAAAACAATAAAATAATATATTTTTTGAAAACACATTCAAAAACCTACAATGCACATATCAATTCATCCAAAACTCAAGAAGAAAGGCATAGAAAATATACAACCGACACAAAATTAATAACATAATCAGTAATAATAAATTACATGAAAAAAGATGCATAATGCTACCGATCAACTCTGTCAGGTTCACTATCCAGAGCAACCTATCTCATCTAATTAATATTAAAATAATCACAAACTCTCCAAAATATATTATGGATAAAATCAGATTCTCAAACATTGATATTAATAATATGACGAAGGCATTTATAAAATTAATTGGCAAAACTTTCCCTTACAATATATTGGAGAAACAAGCAGAAATTAAAAAAAAAAAAAACAAAAGAAAAAAAAACACGCATTTATAAGCACAAAAGAGACATCAATTAACTAATGCACTGGTCATACATAGAAATAAATTCAACCACAATTCTGATTTTAAAAATGCTATACTCATAAAATAGAAAACATCTCTCTCAGAAGGAAAATCCTCGAGAGTGCCGCCATTGAAGATTATCCAGTTATTAATGTACGTCCAGGCTTTATACCAATATCACATTTCCTAACAAAATTACTACTCTCCCAGGTAAGCGTACACAACCGTATCAAAACTTCCAAATAAAATGGTTGAACTCTTCAGCACAAAAATTAAACAATATTTCCACACGTGATTGCACTTGACGTAATTTTCAGTTTATAATATGGATATAATAGCGTTTTGTAAATTCTTGTTGTTATTAAGGACATTTTGTTTTGTTCCTAACACACACACACACACACACACACACACACACATATATATATATATATAAATTTATAGTGCTGAAATTGCACAAAAAGGCAATGTTTGAAAATTACTTGCATGTAGAATTATACCTTAACTCAATGGACATTCACAAAAATAAAAATTTGACATATTCCCTGTCCGAACTTGTGGAAAATTCGGAAAAGAGATTATCTAGATGAAAACACTGTAAAAGAAGCTAGAATCCTGGTGAGATGCTTGAAGAATTTACGAGAATCCTCACCATAATTTTGTCAGTTACTTCCTGTATGGAATTCTGAATAACTACAAAATTAAAATCAAATTCGCGCCGGGAATATAGTATATTTTCCTTCGATAAACAATACACGAGTATTATTCCAGAAGAAGAAATCCTTCTGTGTTCGGCAACCAAGAGAAGTTAATGAATGACAATATTGAATATAATAAAATGAAGGAAGTAAAATCATGTTTCCAGATGCAAGAGTACAGTCGGAATATCAGACTAGAACAATACTTATAAGAGTCGCCCATAGCAGTAAACAAGTCAGAAAAATAAATACTTATTAATAGCGAGGAACAGAGCAACGGATAGACAAGAGAAATTACTTCAAATGTACTATTTACGTTGCTATTTCTTTATTCTTAATGCATTATACTTCCAATTCACTCTGTTTACTCAACTGAAAAAAAGAACAAAGACAGAAGAGTTGCAGTCAAATACAAAAGAAATAGAAAAATAAATATAAAGAAGATTCAAAATTGAAATAGGAATTTATTATTTACAAAATTAAATACATAAAAACTTGTTGATTATTCTCTCTTTTTAAATAGAGTTCATATATATTCGATTCATAGGTACATATGATATTAAATTTAAAATAAACATGCGACAAAGAAAGCATTTGTCATGATAGTTGAATAGCATGCACTTGTCTCATTCTCAGATATCTTAACAGCGTACATACTTTACGCTGTCTGTCACTTTTTAAGAAGCAGAACGTCGTACAGGAGATCACTAGGTATTCAACAAGCACCGTTTATATGGTATGTCCGACAAGGTCTCTGCATTAAGTGATTAGTCATGTTGGAAATACCGGCCCTTTTCAAGATTTCTAATACAAATATTTTCCGTTCTCCGTACTGCTATAATTATGAACTTATGATTAAAAAGCCGTTGGTAAATTACAGGATATTTACATACAATTATCGAGATAAATAATAGCAACCTCTAGATTCTCATACCGCAGACAGATCATAATATGTAAAATATTAATATAATTCTTTTAAAAGGTTCCAAATTTTTTTAAATTTGATTCCTGTACAATGAATTAGAAGTATAAAATATTATTAGTTTTATATATCGATTTTTGGCGTTAAAACGATTCTAAACAGGAATATTTGTTTTTGTGTAGCGTGTTCCATTTATAACGGAGGCAGCATTTGGTCACACTCAAGTAATCCCTTCGGTATGACATAAAAGGCTTCCTTCTCATAGAATGATATTTCAGATAAACTATACTTCTGTATATCTATTTAGCCTAGTACATCATGCCGCATATTAAAGTAAGTGAGACAAGCATCATAAAGTAAACCATTGCACCTAAGGAAAGCCATGTGGCACTCAACACGTTTGGTTAATCTTTCCATGGTCAGAAATTTTGAACTGAATAATTTTTAAGGAAAAGATATTTACAAGGAAAGTCATATTTTCAATAAGAAAGATACACATAAATTTCAGGAACATTATTGAGGATGACCTTAGAATGTTCATAATCAAAAAATAATGAATGTAAATAATGTTAAATTAAGCATTTTAGTTTGACACAAAAACATTCGCAGTCTTCGCCTGCCGTAAAGATTTAGTACCTGGAGAATATTTAATGGGCGCTATTTTACTAAATTACTTAAAATAATATTGACATCAGATTTTCACACGCCCATTTCTCATCAGAATAAGGGCGTTATATTTAAATGCTTTTTCTCCTATTCAACACTTTCTCTTTTCCCCTACGATAAATCAAGAGAAAAAATGTCTTTAGAAAACTGACTATTTTAATTGCTTATTTTCTCTTCCAGTAACTCTCATACGTGCATGAATAATTTTAAGCAGAATGATGTCATTTTCAAGTCGTTAAAATTAATAGAAATATTGATTACAATCCACGAAATATTGCTTCAGTTTAGCGCCTTGCGTATAATACATTATTTAACACTTAAAATACTATTTTTAAAAGATTTATTTTTTTTAATCTGGTACGGTACCTTTGTTTCTGTAACTGCAAAAATAATAAATGAATTAGTTTTATTTTCCATAAGAGAGATATAGTACCATTGTTATTGAGTAAAAATGGGGAGATATTCTTTTCATATCAGTTGTGATCAATCTGACATTTTCGCTAGACATTAATCAACCTCAAGACGCATTATCTTTGTTAGAAGGACATATCTGAGGAAAAAATAATAGAAACAAACGTTCTACTCAATTTTAAAAGTTAAATAGAAAATCACGTTAATAATCATCTCGGTGAGACGATACCTTAACGAATCGTAGTCTTAGTTTAATAACACGCAGGTCACCGGATCTAAAACAGGAAGAAACAATCTTTTTATTCCGTAACGTGTAAAGTTAAAATATGTTCCGATTCCGTAATGAACAAAAAAAATCATCTTTGCCAAAGCCACCAAAAACGGTAATTTTAATGTATCGAGAAGCTTTTTAGTTTTCTCTTATCTTAAAGGATACTTGTTTAAGATGAAACATGGACAGACATCAAAGGATATCTTTGATATGGTCGCGCGGGTTTGCGTAAGAGTGTAAGAGAATATCATTTCATATTACACGCTGTGAACGCAAAGGAACAAAAAAAAACAGACAAATGTATATCTAAAAGGTTCATGAATAGCTGGGTGAGAAGAGATTCATTATTGATCCCATAGTTTGCCATAATGCCGACTGCTATCTACGTTATATATTTACGTATTTCTGACGGAGATGTTTTCCAATGATTCAGACAGAAAGATGCACTCTTCGGCAAAGAGCCATAAAAACTATTAATTATAGTGATAAGTAATAGCAAGATTTAATATAGCAACCAAAACACTACACTTGTGTGAAATAGATTTAATTTTAACAAATATGTGAAGGTACTTTTTTGCATTGCAATTATTAATCAAAACCTACAATTCATTACACCTTTTTTTATTTTACGTCAAATCATGGCGATCTGAATATTGCCACACTGAATGTTCAAGAAATTCGTATCATTTATTCTCATTGTTTAAGTTAAGATGCGAAAACAGAGCAGATATGATAGATCAAGTGAGATCGGCAAAAGTGTGTGTTTAAAAGCTTTGAGCTTTTCTTAAAAGGGATATCTCTGTGGCTGATCTGTTATAGCACACCAGACTTAATGGTCGTCCCTCATAGGATGTAGGTTCAATTCATGCTAGAGAACGCATATTTTCTACGAAATACATCGAATATTCAAGTCGGTAATCGTAATCAATACTGTTGAACAGAGCATTTACTTAAAGAAGTATATCTATAAACATAATATATAAACAGAAAATATATTAAAACCTATATGTGTGTGCTTCATACATAACGTAACACAACAATTGCTAAATAACTTGCTGCAAATGACACAATGTATTAATTATATGGCAATATAACATTCAACATTGTTATTGGCAGACTATATTTTACTGTATATATTGGTCCGTGCCCGATTAAAAAGTAAAAACATTATTTTATATGAGAACAAAAAATATTAGCTTACTTTAATAAAACATCGTCTCCATTGTTTTGAACAAGTTTTCGGATGCTATTTTTGTAGAAACATTCGGCATTTTTTTGGAGGAAATTTATGACGTAGTTTTCGAGTGACTGTATGGAGTCAATCTTCTTGTCATATAAATAGTCATGTACAGGCCGGAACAAATTAAAACCCACGTGAAAGAGAGAATTCGGAGGAATACATTGGGTGCTGAAATTTTTTTCTATTTTAACCCTTTAATATTATGCATGGTCTGTCGTAAAATGTGAGTTTTGGCGTTGTTTTGATGACTGGAATTAACCCTCTGCAATGCCATGAAACACATCCCTTTCATACATGCCCGATTTAGCCACGGGTCATGTATATTAACAAGCTTGCTTCCATCTTCGGTTGCGTCGAAAATTAAAATAAACGAACAACTTTTCATCGTTAGTGAAATATGTATCCGAATACGGCGCCTTTTCGTAGATATAACAACAGTGATTTCGCCACAGACACACTATCGGATTTGTCCTGTTCCCTCAGGTAATGCGACACCCACGTGTCGAGTTTGTAAGCAAACCGAATTTTCTTCAAACGTCGAAAGACAGTTGAGATATCGACTGTCGAACGCCAAGCACTATTTTTGGTCGAAATCTTTGTTTTATAATCCACAATGGGGAGCAGAGTGTATTCCCTGACGTCAGAAGTTTGCTCGGGTCATGATTGATCGATCAGGTTAAAAAAAAAACTTTTGATAAAAACTGCAAAACTAAAGGCATTCATTTGTGGATAAAAGGCAAAATCCAGCAACATCTGACTCGCAGCTGAACGATGCAAGATTTCAATTAAGAACACGCGCCATAAATCAGCGACAAAACATACGTTCATTTTATCGGGCAGGAACATTTGCAATGATTTGATATACATATGTACATATTCAGACATAAAACATGCACATAAACAGAACCTGACACACGCTCACGTACACACACACACTCTTACCCGAACACGCATATATTTAAGATAATATTTAGATTTACCGACGGTTACATTCATGCTCAATATCCTTAGTATTGGTAATAGAGCGTATGCAAATAGGAAATAGACCCTGATGGCATCACTGAATCACAAGTCTGTTTCATGTTTGGATATAACCTTTATGCCACATCTGTTATGTGCTAGTACAATGTTATCTATATACTAGTCTATGACACATTATGTGTAGCAAAGTTAGATATTTCTGTTACTGCATCATCTTAATACTTATTGTATGGACCGTAACAGTTAAATCATTGTAAAGACTATTGAGGAGAAACAATTGTCGGTCTGAATGCGATTGATGAAGATACCGTATGATTTTGGCTAATATATCTAATTATTTTTTTGATTATTTTAATTATTATTATTATTATTATTATTATTATTATTATTATTATTATTATTATTATTGTTGTTGTTATTATTATTATTATTATTATTATTATTATTATTATTCATTTCCTTTTGTTATGGGTATCATCACAATTTCTTTATTATTTATTGAATTTATTGATATTTTTGTTTATTTTTATATTTTATAAAATATTATATATATATATATATATATATATATATATATATATATATAGTTGTATGGTTGTATATGGTATTTCTCTAGATTAAATTAATCGTTTTGTGTAAATATAATACTTTATGTGTGTTATATTTAGTTCCTATACTCGCATTTCTCCTGGTCGTATTTTATAACATCGATATTTTTTAACATTTTGAAAAACATAGCAGACATTTGATTTCGTGTCTGGATTTTGAAATTATTCGAATCGTTCATTTACAAATTAATGTTGGTCAGGGAAGGTGATAATATATAACTTTACATTATATGGATTTTACGAGAAGACATATTATTTATCCAGAATTTGGAGAAACAATTGTCGGTCTGAATGCGATTGTTTGACGCTACCGTATGATTTTGGTAAATATCTCTAATTATTTATTTTTGATTATTTAAGTGATGGTAGAGATTAACCTTCGCCTAATCAATCCAGAAAACTTCTTCCCGAACTTTTGTCTCTCATCTCAGAAATCCCAATATTGCCTTCCAGTTCATACCGCTGTGGTTTGCATCTTTTGTGACTGCCTCTATTTCTGCTCTCGAAATCTTTGTAAAGCCTTCACCACTGCATTGTGAAGGCTGTTGATGATGTCACTTTTTGATATTTTTTTCTTTACAGTTATGACGATGACTTTGTCATCAACTTCTTTTGTCTGTTACTCAGGAGATCTGTTTATTTTTCCTTTTTCGGGATATTCAAATTTGTTGTATTGGATATCGCCAATGTTTGTCCAATGTTTCTGATCGATTTTCCTTTTTGAACAGCTGTAAAATGGTTAGTTTTGCATCCTTCGTCAGCTTTATCATCTTCATATTTGTTATCATTTTTTACCATATACTACGGGCATTACAGGTGAACCGCAAGTCTAAAACAAAGAGTAGTCCTTCAGGTTTATGTAATATTTAAACAAACCATCTAGAAGGCAAAGTTTGTGCAACAGAGACTCCAATTGATATTTTCACATGAAAAGTGTGTTAAAACAAAAGTTGTTATGTCCTAAGTTGTTTAACAATTCTAAATTAAAATACCAACAAAGAAAAACTGAAATCGTTTTTCATATTCATCTTTTGATTTTAAGCCCAAATATTTTGATGAGCAACGAAAGTAAAGAATTAGCTTTGACGTTGCAATACTTTTGGAGATAAGAATATGCCCTCAAACCAACAAACCGACGCACACACATACATACATACATACATAAACACACACACACACACACACACACACACATATATATATATATATATATATATCGGAGGTACTTCGATAGTGCTCTCTAGAGAAAAGTGGAAATTTAATAAAAACATGGACTGCTGCTGTTGCTATGAATGCATTACTTGAAGAGCACGATTTGAGTTCTCTTAGCGAAAGAGTTTTTCCTATAGAAAACGCTAAAATTTATCATGCCCTCTGTCCTGCGCCGACGGGTTAGGTGTAGGATATCGGACCGATGCCAAATCAGTCGAGTGTCGATGCCGGGTTTAAGCCAGCGGTCGCTTAGCCACATTGGAGAGCTGTGATGAAGCAAAACATTCTGTCTGTGGATGACTGTCTGTCTCTCTCTATATATACATACGTATATATTCGTGGCCTGACGATCGTGTCTTGCATGAAACAAACTGTCGCATCTGAGTGCTGACTTCAATGTTCACATTTATCTTAGATATTGAGCAGTTTATCCCATAATTATAGCAAAAATCTTTTATTTATACAAAGTGAGAAACGTTGTAGGAAAGGCAAAATATATATGTTCCGGTTGTGTAGGTGTTGGGAAATAATAAGTATATTTTTCGCAAATTGTCTGGAAGATCAGAATTGCAGTTTTCATCTTGAACAACGAGAAATTACCTGGAGTAACATAATCATTGATAATGATCAAATGGGAAATTTGGAAAAAAAAATGATCCATGTCCTATGACACGGGATATCGCCTCAGTATTCCATCCAGATCATTTGAACTTTGTGAGACATTAAGAACATGTACTTGAAAAAGAAGAATGCTTGCTCGACTCATATAAATCAATGAGCAGCAGTTCAAAAACTCTCTGTATTCCGAGGAGATAATGTGTGTCTAGGGGTATTAGATGTACTATTGAAAGCTATTTCCGCTATGTTTCACGTTGAATTCTAATGTCTTGATCCCATTTAAAGAAATTAAAAGCAACAATAGATGCATCCGATGGAAGTGCCATCAAACATCATGATGATATCAGAATTGATGTTTCTGCAGAGACCTGATAGAAATTGTACAGTGTGGCAGTGATGTCAAACTAAACTCAACATACACTAGTGACCTTCACCATCAGACTGGAAATCATTGCGACATTTAAAATACTTAATAGGAAAAATTTAATTCTATTTCAGCTGGATGTTATAATTTTATTATAGCTAATGTTATAATATATGTATCTGAAATAAATAGAAGAATTTGCCCGGAAGAAGAATTGTAGAACAAAATAACTATGTAGTGAATACATTCATATACAAATAATAATGTAAGGGTTTTAAAATTCACTTCAAAACGCTACAAATTTTGACTCAGGAGCAATAGACACAACTACATATATATATATATATATATATATATATATATATATATATATATATATATATATATATATATATATATATATATGGGAGGCACGGTGGAGTAATGGATAGCGCCTTAGATCGGAGAACCAATTTCGAATTCTAATCGAATCCATTACATTCATTCACTTAGTTCACTTACCCATGGGAAACGTGTTAATCCCATTCTTCTCACTCCAGCTATGGGTAAATAGCAGGACAGACTATAACCTTGGATTGCAACTGGTCTAGGAAAAGGACAACTCTGAATTCAAAACCTTCTGGGGGTCGTTCGGGGACATTTTGGCACGAAGTGCACCAGGTGTCTTTATTCAAAAAGTTTGGATGGTTCTGCACGAAATCTTCACCAATATAATCAAATCTCATGTGCTGTTGTCCGGCTGTCGGTTTCCTGGGAACTGTTCTGCTTGACGCTCATACATCGAATCCAACGGTAGAGTCGAATATATATATATATATATATATATATATATATATATATATATATATATATATATATATATATATATATATATGTCATTGTGTGTGTTTGCTTTGTGATAAAATGTAGGACAAATCGAAATTCGAGAGGATGAAAAATGCACTATCTCATTATTTTAACTTTTGTGTTGTTCGATTCTCATACACCACGTCCATTAAAAAAGGAGAATATATGTACGTTTGTAAAAATTATGATACGTAAGGGGCATCGGATGGTAATATGCCTTTTTCAATGTGTACGAGTGACTGTCTTGTACGAGGAGTTATAATATTTTAACTTTTCTGCGATCAGTTGGCGTATTCGGGTGATATCCTATTAATCAATTTTTTTTTATTTGCTTTCTATAACAGACAGTCATAAGTTAGATCTTAATTAAAGGATTAAAAAAAAAATAATGCAAAATCTGAGGCAGGAATTTATAGACTGTAATAATATTATTATTATTCAATGTATTCTCTAAAATTATCCACGAACAAAAACATCATAATCTCATCCGATAAAAGAAGCAGAGCTATAAAAATGGCCACCATTGAAACGTAAGAAGTCCAATGTCAGAACGGCAAAACTTACGTTAGTACCAAGGTACAAGCAGTAAATAAGAGCCCAGAAAAATTATTAAAAATTTTATAAAAAGATAACAAACTATGAAAAATGAAAAGAACTTCTAGATTTGATGAATAGAATACCAA
>OZ010594.1:93144640-93229640 GCA_963932145.1 Acanthosepion lycidas
ACAGCGATCTACAATTTGTGATCCCTTTTCTAAAATCTGGGATCAGTTTATCACGAATTTAAAGACGATAATGTTTACTCTCTCTATAAGCTGGAAGACAATGATTGCTAATGTAACAACAATAGAAGTATGTCCCTTCTGTGTGTTGCTTGGAAAATTCTTGGTAGGATAATCTTGAACAAACTCAACTCTTTTCTGGTCGATTAATTTTTTCTGATTCTCAATATGGCATTTGATCTGGTCGAAGCAATGTGGAAATGAATTTAAGATTAAGACCATTACAGTAGATGACACGTATTTAATTATTAATACCGTTAATCTCACTAATGCTTCTGATACCCTTTGATTGGTTACTATTTGAGACGTTATTATGAACTTGATTGTTCCTGAAAGAATGCACTGTGCCTTTATGCCTTTCTATCAGGGGACGATGGCCTTAGTTAGATCCAGTGGAGAAGTGTCAAACCCATTCACTCTCTCTAATGGAACAAAGAAAACGTTGTGTTCTGTCACTTCTTTTATTTTCCTTTTTTTCTGTTGTGCTGGAAACAGCATTTTTAAATGTTAAAGAATGTCTTCTTTTTTAATTTAAGTTGTCCGTTATTAAACAAAAATGTTTCAAATCAAGAACTAAAACAATTGCACATATTGGACGTGACTACTGGTGCAGACGAACGCGCTCTTGTAGACCAATCGTTTGAGGATATGCAAAGGATCGTTTACAAATTCCCTACTGCCTTAAATGTCTTCGATCTGACATCCAGCACAAAAAATACAAACCTTTTCTATGAACGTATGTGTAATAATCTGTTTTTATTAGGTAAATTCTTGTACAACATTTCCTCTTTCAGCTATCTTGTCTCCATTGTATCTGAAGCATTTAAAATAGAAAATTAAGTACATGATTGGAAATTCTGGTTCTGCCTTCGTCTTTGGAATAACCTTGATTATTTCTCTAGCACGACCTATTACTAGTTCCCATTTTGTATTCATTTCTATGTTTAGCAGGATTAGCAGTTTCGAATGGCCAAGCAAAAACCTGCGATTAGTGAACACCATTTTAAGTTCGTCATGATATCATAAAGGCCACGGATAGTTTGTAAGTCTCTCTATTATCACTTCACATAGGCTAGGCAGATCGATGCGGTTGTTATCCTCTTGTAAAGTTCTATCCCGGTGTGTCAGCGTTATTGAATTGTACCCAAGATAGTTGTTACGTTGTATTAAACAAGTATCTAAAATTTGCAACATCGTTCAGAGAGATAACATTTTTAGACATCATTACCCTAATCAAGAAATTAGATTAATATCTCTCAGGCTAGGGCCGATATGTCGTGAATATGACGACCATGATTTGTTCAATACTACGAAGAATATAAATAGTGTAAATAATTACAATAATCACCTCAAATATATATATATATATATATATATATATATATATATATATATATATATATATATATATATATATATTACAGAAAAATAATCCTCTTTGATGACTGATTAAATGCTAATGATTAGCATGTAAACGTTCCATATTGTCCTGTATTTTCCTACTTCTGAACTCATCACGTTGAAGAATCGATTTCCCTAAGATCTCTGAAGTCACGTAATGTCGACCATAAATGAACATATGGTTGAACCATTTAGATATTTTGTAAGAACGATGTAATGGGTAGTGAATCGAAATATTTCATCGGAGAGGTGATTCCAATTTCAGTTACGTTCGATATAATCAATTGTGAAAAAGAATAGATGAATCAAAACCTTCTTGCAAAATATATGGATTAATTGTAAAGCTATGTTATTAAATCATTATTGTATGAAAAACCATTATTACAATATAAATCTGTTTTCTTATTTTAAATTAGATGTATAAGCTTTATAAACCGTAGAAAATGAATCAGTCAGTGTGTTTTCCTTATTTCTCTACATTCCTGACTTATTTAAGAGAAATAAGCTAAATATATCATTACAAATAGAGAAAATACAGATTTAATCCCATAGTAGCAATTCTTGCTTTTTGATGCAACAAGATGAAAAACGATCGTGATTTCTCTAGGCAAGATTGACATTGTTTATGAAAGAGGATAAAAGTTAAATCTATTGGCAATTCTTGTGATTATTTTTCACTTCAGATCATGAAATTCGTCAAAGAACTATTATAGAATGTATCTCACAGGCACAAATATACTTATTCTTTTGTGGTTTTATTCCAATATTAAAGTAGAATATGGACGTAAAATGTGATAAAATATTGGCATCAATATCGACATCAATTCAGTAGATTCGAAAGTTATAATCTGTGAAAAAAATAAGTAATTCATGCTCAGTATTTCGTGGACGTTAGCAAGGATAGAGTATGAAATTATGGTAGAAGTATCGATAGCTTCATATTAAGACATAGATAGAGAGACAAATATATATATATATATATATATATATACATATAAATAGAAAGGCAAGCTGAGAGATTCTCTTTATCCACAAATCTGACCTCAATAACACATCGATTCATCATATAATAGTAATGCTCTATTTTGAGTGATCCCTTTTTTTAAAAGAGTTTTATAAATATGACCTACATCATCATGAGATTGAACGAGTTGCAATATCAGAATATCCTAAGTTGCATACCAAAAATAAACGTTGATAGAAATGAAGAACCTGATAGAAACAGATAGATTGATAGACAGAAATGAAAAAAATATGTGTATATATGTATATGTATGTGTGTGATTATTATATATGCATCTATATATGTCCATTATTCCTTATGTATATATGTGCATATAAAGGGGTATATATATATATATATATATATATATATATATATATATATATATATATATATATATATATTTGTTGCGTGTTTATTTATGTGTGGGTATCTTTATGTATGTGTATGCAGGTGCTTACATGTACATGTATAAATATGTGTATATATGTATAAATGTGTGCGTGTGTATGCACTGTATAAATATGTTTACTTGTCTGTATGGATTTTTATATTTAGAATTCTTTTCATATATATATATATATGCCACACACGGGTACACGGCCTGTGTTATGATTAGGTCATCTCTAAGTTTCAGCGTATCATTGTATATTCAAATTTCTGTATAGTAATGTCTGTGTTTTGTGGGGAGTAGGCAGTATCCTTCTCTTTTAATATATATATATATATATATATATATATATATATATATATATAAAGAGAGACAGTTATAGATAGATAGATAGATAGATAGATAGATAGATAGATAGATAGAGAGAGAGAGAGATTAAAAAAAACTCGCACTTTCCCTGTCACATTTTTTCTCGGCCTATTCTCATGGAACAATTGTGTTTTCTCGTCACACCTCATTAAAAGGTTTTAATTCTGTAATCTACTTGCAAAATATAAGATCTATTTCACTAATTCTTTATGTTTTAATTTTATTGTAGTTATTTGTGAAAATGTAAGAAATGCATCACTAAATTTTTAAATTCAAATCTTCCCCTCTATAGCTGAAATGAGAATATATGTGATCATGTATTTCCCAATAAAATACCAAAAAAAAAAAAACATCCGTGCCAGAATTCGAAATTTTATCGCATATTTAATTTCGCTTGCTGGTAATAAGCAGGCCGATGCTACTACATCTTATAATATCACCTTTTAGCATATATACATGTTCAAGATGTCTAGTATACACTAAATATTATAGCCTCACCAATACGAGCATAGAGATCAATATATGTTTTCACTTACACGTCTGTACTTTAGACATTATTAGCTCGCTTTTGCTGGATACATTAATTATTAATATGTTTACTATATGAAGACCATAGTTCGATTCAGAAGATAAAGACAACGAATAACGTCTTTACCATTTTAATTTGTACTCTCTGACTCTGTACTTATCTTTGTGTTTCAATTTAAGAACGAAAACAACAGAAACAGGCACTAAATGACTGAGGCTCAATTTCTTATACATTGGTAAACATCTTTTAGAAGGAAACGATTTCTAGATGAAATATTAACAAGCTACGCCTCGCATTGATATCGAGGCTGATTACGCTACGTAGAATGATCTTCGCTTAGATTTTGTTGTAGTAAAAGAGCTAAGGAAATTGCTATAATTTCCTGATGGAGAAATTACATGATATAAACCTAAAGAACGTACAATATTTTGACAATTTCGAAGGGAATATCTATAACTAAATGTACCATGTAACTTGTGAATGGCATGCGTTTTCCTGCCTTTTAATGACTAACGACTGCTTCATTTTTGTGGCAGAATTCTTTCTCGATATACAAAACTACTCAAATGTAAGTGAAAACTTAAGATATTATTTTAAAAAAATTGTCTTAATTATTTTGCCGATAATCAGAAACTCTTAATTAAATTATATATTCATTCAGAAAAAAAACGTTTATTAAATTAATTAAAATCCATTTCAAATATTACAATTTCGCTGGAATAAAAATATTAATTATAAATTGAATCTTCAGTTGTGCAAAAGTAAATGAATCCTTAAATTTAAACTCTATTTTTGTTTTCCGTGGTTTCCAGTGTAAATAATTTTGGGTCACATGTAAAAATGAAAATGACACAAATTCTGTTGTGACTATTGCTCTACTTCAATACTTAGCGGCCAATGTCGGAATGTACATGCATCTATAACTAGACGAAATCTGAAAAATGACGATCTTCATGACAGAATGTCTACAAAAAACCACTGCTCAAGTATAACAAAACTCATAATATTGGGCTAGAATCATTATAGTTTGTATGGTCAGATGAGAGCAAAGAAGAGATTTTTGGAAGGAACTCAGAATACGTGTTATATCTGGTGAGCTTTGTATATGGGTTGTGAAGAGAAGCATTTGATACCAACCGTTAACCATAGCAGTGAGAGTATTATGATTTGCTGCAGCTGGAACAGGCAAATCAGTAAGCATTGGCGGCAAAATTGACTCTCCAATATACGAAGAAATTTTGGGTGAAAGTTCTGTTCCCCATTTCAGACGTTGGCCTTAAGTCGGAGTTGGAACTTCCAACAAGTCAGTGATCTGCACATCAATGCTAATCTAAAAAATTATGGTTTCGTAAAATGTAATTTCAAGTATGGAACAGCTTAGTCATAGTCTTGATCCGATCTCAGTTGGAAATCTGAGATTTAAGTGAAAGAAGTCAGTACATCTTAGAAATGCAGGTAATACCGATCAATTCTAGAAATTATGCCAAGAAGAATGGTAAATACAAACAGTCACTACTGCAGAAATG
This sequence comes from Acanthosepion lycidas, assembly GCA_963932145.1. NCBI lineage: Eukaryota > Metazoa > Mollusca > Cephalopoda > Sepiida > Sepiidae > Acanthosepion > Acanthosepion lycidas. Next base: position 93,149,917 of record OZ010594.1, read on the forward strand.
TATTAATGTTATAGAATAAGACAGATAGACATTGTAACCTTAAAAGGAGTAATCACCAAATATTAAATATAAGGATTCACTTACTTTCCTCATCTTAATTTTTAAATAATATTCTTATGTCTTCTTTTTTTAATTTGTTGTATGTGAATAAATAAAGGTTTATTTTAATGAATGTATAATTTAAGTCAGATTTGTTGATCAAATATATTTTCGTAGGCGTTCTCTTACTTTTGCGCAGCACTGTAGACCCACACCTATTACTAAGTGAAGAACGTTCCAAAGATACAACCAGCGAACTAAGTTCAAATGCCGGCTGAGCGCGTTTGTGGAAAGGATTTTTTGAAAAGAAGTTCTCTATCTTTTCTTTTATTAGTTTGTTTAAACATTAGGGCGGTACGATTTCTCTAGTCTTGGCTATCAACAAATCTATGGGGAATACAAAACAATAATGAAGTAAATAAGAACTCATTAATTTCCCAAGAACCATTATACCAATGGCCAGTTTACGTATATTACAGAGAAGCCTATAATCGACTATGACTACAATTGTCTTTACACTTAAACTGAATATGAAAAAAAAATGACTAGTGACTAACAACAATGAGTTCCTTTGCATTTATGTTGAAACTGGCTTCCTAAGCACGCATTTTTTCTGAAGTTGCATGGAGATATTTTGGGGACCAAGCTACTGATAAAACTGACTCTAGTGTTTTAAAAACAAATTTTCACAATGACTGACATTATGAATAGATTTCATAACCTATACATACTCATGAAATTAACTAATCCTCCATGAGTTAGATATTTTATCTACGTAGCCTACCTTCTTTGTTTAAAATATTTCCTTCTTTATTCAAAAGGAAATGTGAGTGTAAAGCTTTCTTGCATTTTAAAACGATTCACTCGATATGTGTTTTAGAAAAATTGATTTAAGTTACTCTGCAACCTATGAAAACCGGTATCAGATGTACCAGTGAACACTATATCTTTCGTACATAGAATAAACTCCACTCCTCTGATGTAAAACTATGAGAACAATATGCACTTGTACTGAACAAGAGTAAAGTATAGCGCCTCAGTGGGCAAAACACTCCCAGCTGTACAAATGCCATTGACGTTGCAAAGTTATAATTTTAGAAGGCCAGACTCAGGCGGAATTGTATGTGTGGTATGAAGAAAGAAGAAAGTGAAAAGCAGGATTTTGATGCATAAAACCAAAGCGATAGCTGACACTTGCAAGTAAGTCGGGTTATAAAAAGGAAAGCTGCTTTGAGATGGCATGAAAGTTCTTTTGAGACATACTAGCACGTTTAATCAGATTTTTCTTTAAATCTTATTAGCGGTACAAACCAGAAGATGGAGGAGTAGGTGAAACGAAAAAGAAAACATGGGGGGGTAGCCAATCAGAAAAGAAAATTCGAAGAACAAATAACACAAATCTTGCAAGAAAGCACAAAGAATTAATTTCAAAAGGCAAATAAAATAGAATTAAATGTAGACGTGAGTAAAGAAATATATTTGAAAGGATTTAAAGGCAGGGAAAGGCATAGAGAAACAAAATGTGTGAAAATGAAAGGTAATAAGGCTCAATTGTCAGAGATACTGAATTGTGTAACAAAGAGAGAAAGACAAAACAAATATATTTGAGACGATCTGTGAAAGAGGATATGATGTATAGAAAACCAAAGTAATATGGATATAAGTATAAGGACATCATATTCTAGACTTAAATTAAGTAAGGATAAGTAAAATGATATTATATTCTAGACATAAAATATATAAACGATCAAAGAAAATGAAGTAAATATAAAACTATAAGAAAGATACCGGAATAAATCTCAAAGCAAAATCTCCTATGATATACTAGCCTGTTTAAGAATCTTCAGGAATAATTATTTGCATTATTCTGCGATATGGTAGATCTTTGGACAATTTACCTTGTCTACCACGCAATAGTTCTTCTGTTTTCCCTCCTGTTAACTGGCCTTTAAGTGATTGGTGTGCCCGAAATGTAGGAATAGATACATGATTCTCACCGGAGAAATGTAAGAAAAAAAAATACAGGATATATTTTTTTAAAGGTAACTTTATTTCACCGGTCCAATTAAATAATTTTAAAAGTTAGGTCATATCTCTGACTCATATTTCAGTGAGTGCTTTGGCGCATGTGTTTGCGTGTGCAATACATGTTAGGTTGTTTGAATGAAGTACGTTCTCATCATATGTGTATGGAGTTAATGCCACCAACAGTACGGATTTGCCAATTTGTAAAGTGTTGATGGAAATTCGAATCGCTCACTACTTTGTTTAATTTCACAAATGTAACAAATAGCAATCAAATAAGAAGGGAAATAACGCTATGAAACAATACGTTTTTTAACAATAAATATTTCAATATTGCCAATAGAAGGTACAAAAATGTAGGCCGAGAATTGATTACGTGTTGAATTTTTCTACTCGTCTTTCTGTTCTGTGAATGAAGTTGTCTCTCTTTGAAGGAATGGGCTAATTGATGTTTTCTGTCGAGTTTATGTAGTTGGGTGAGTGTACTTCGCAAGCTGTGGGAATGTTAAGTAAAGTTAACTTTAAAACCTGTTCAAATATGAGTGAGAGATTCGTTTGTCGAGCTGAGGAAATTGGGAAAAATCACTGTCGAATGAAATGATGATTCGTATTTATTGATGTTCAAGTCAGGTGGGAGGTTCCAGATATTTGGCGCAAATCTGTATCTGCTTGGGAGATACACTAAGACGATTATTATGACTACGTAGTTGAGAAAGTATGAATTATTTTTTTTTTGCTTGTTTGTTTTTTGTTTAATAGTCAATCAGAAACGTTACTTCTTGTCTAGAGCCGATTTTAATGAGTTATTGAGCTACTTGGATTGGTTTTAGATAAGTTTCGCTATGAGCCACTTTTAATGGGTATATAAGCCAGTGTAGATGTCTGATATTCCGCATGTATTATATCTTAATTATCTTATTTAAATGAATTGAAGTATAACTTATCAAGTAGGATATACAATCGTTTATTTGTAATCAACTTTCAAGTTTAACGCCCAATAAATTGAATACTGATTTTCACGGCAGACAGGTCTACTTAAATTTACCATTAGATTCAAGACAATTATTTGCCCGAATATTTCATGTGTAGCCCTTTAAGCGTATCTATCTATCTATCTATCTATCTATCTATCTATCTATCTGTCTGTGTGTATGTATGTATATATATATATATATATGTATATATATATATATATATATATAATATGTGTGTGTGTGTACATATATGTATGTGTGTATATATATATATATGCATACATATATATATATATATACATACATATATACTTATATACATCCATATACACACACAAGCACACACACACACATATATATATATATATATATATATATATATATATATATATATATATATGTGTGTGTGTGTGTGTGTGTGTGTGTGTGTGTGTGTGTGTTTCTGCGCATCTGGAGCATATATGAAATAGTTGCGATTCTTACTTAAAGTTGCCATCGGATATTCTCCTTACCACTAACCACTAATTATATACAACATTATGACAATGATGTAAAGTTTTGAAGATAAAAAAAATTGCTACATTCAATTATAAAATCAGAATAAGTTTTATTCAATTAACAAGATGTATATAATGTACGCGATTTCATTTCGCATTTTAATCGAAATCACTAATGTAAATAACAAATGCAAATTCTAATATCAATTATTTTTTTTTTTACTGGGTAGAAGATGACGTCTTCCAGTTTTCCTATTTTTCTGTTAAATTATAACGGCCATGTTTTATTGGGAAATAGAATTACATTATCCACGTTCGTCAGTGTATTTTCAGTCAGTGTTTTCTAATACAACACATGAGAGCAAGATTCATGTACGCAAAATCTCAATAAAATATTCAAATAATGAATCAAAGGATTTCCAATCTTATTTGCAAATTATTATTATTATTATCGTGAATAATAAATTTTGTGGACACTGGCAACGGAAAATTTTTTGAGTCCCAGTAAAGTGCGAATCCTCGTCACCAAGTTGTTTTGGCCTGTTTAGGAAACAGAAAGAAAGTCACGGAAGACGAAGGTAGGTGAAAAAGTATATTGCAGATATATACAAAACAATAGTTTTAGTAATAAGTAGATTAGCACTGCGTCTACTACTCCACTTCACTTCACACGATATATATTGTGAAAACAAATACACAATTATAGCACAAGGCCGAAGTGGTGGGGGGTGAGGCTGGTCATCACTAACTATCTTATACCTAGCTAATCCGATTCCCGACCCATTCATACATTACAATTTCCACATTCAACATAAGCACTCGTCGGTCACCATTCAATCCTTTATATACCGTAATACCGCATCATCCCAAGAGGGACCTACACAACGCGCCCAATGCCTTAAAAATCTAATTATTAAAAAGTATATACATAAAAATTTATGGATGATAACAATGAGAGGGGAGGGAATGAACCCCAAAACAAACTAAACATAAACATAAAGTGAACTAAACACAACTGATGTTAGTAGGACGGGTCCAACCCTCAAAATGAGAGGCCACTGTGTTCTGCCTATTGGACAAAATGATGAGGCTCTCACGCTAAGGGAGTGGGAAAAGTGAAAATATAGACGAACATGTGGAATAAAAAGCCGACCCAGTCAACAGGAGGCCAAAACTAACTGGAGAGGTTGAGAATCTCAAGCTAGATCATAACCAAAGAAGTGGCCAGGAACAAGCCAGGAACAACACTTACTCACATTAACTAGGTAAACACAAAAGCTTGTTTAACCTAACCAAGGGGAGGGCTGCAAATGAAAACCCCGATGTGGCGTAGGTTGACCTAAAAGAGAAAATCAAGGCTAGTCCCGTTCAAACGAAACAAGTTGGGCTCAGTCACACAACTTTCGCTGAAACTGTCGAATGCACGCGTTTTCCATCACTTCTAATCTTCCTCTGGAGCTGATGCTCAAAGAATCTGATCAGATCCTAATGAGAAAGACGGCTTCTTCGCAAGAATTCCTCCATTCGCGTCGTCCAAATCACCATTCGAGACGTGGCCACCAGCGAGAGAAACACCATTTGTTTCACCCCAGAATACGGGGACCTCACATTGTCACACGCGTATGCACGATCCATGAGCACGAGATTTTCCGGATCGAGAGGAGCCGTCAACTCGCAGACACGGTCTCATAATGGGCGGACCCGGCGACAATAGAAGAAGGCGTTCCAAGCCGTTTCTTGTAAACCAAAGTCACACCGTTCACAGTCTGGCAAATCCGCCAAGCCCCGTATTTGGCCACTGTCATTGAGAAGCAGCCGATTGCAAGCCAATCGCCAGGTAAGCAAAAATTCAGGGTTACTGAGATAATCCGCCGCTGGAACCCAAGAGCGAAAATCCTCCTCCGACAAGTCGAGCCACTCACGTAGGGAATCCTTCGCGAGCCCCTCCATTAAATGACCTTTCTAGGCCGTGAAAGGTCACTGGACCGAGGAATGCCCAATAAGACCGACCGAAACTCGCAAACGAAATCCGATTGATCCCGGGGATTATGATGGTGCTCAACCGGCGAGATGGGAAGACTGATAGTAAGACAAGGGAATGCATCCCTAACAATCCCCGCCATAATCGAATCTCCTGTCAATGCGCGGCGTAGTAAAGCCAAACTTGAGGAGAGATTGTGGTTCGCCAAGTGTGGCATTCCCAGCCCCACATGACACGGACGTTGTGCACAGACTGTCGATCCGATTTCTTCATACCCTCCATAAAATGGAGGATAGCGGGAACTTGAGCGGTTTCCTATGGTCATCACAGAGAGGAAGTACGGACAATCGATAAAGGACAATCGGGAAAACGTAAGTGGCACAAGCATCTTCCCTGCTCTTCACGGACAACCTCCGTCGACGCCAAGTGAGACAGGCCGCGTCGAATTTTACTCGTACTTCAGACCAATTTTTCTCAAGCTGGTGGTCGAGTCTAAACCACATTCCAAGAATGCGGAAAGGACCGTCCGTCCAACCTAAGGACCCCGGAAGATCGCGCTACTTCAAGGCACCTAACCGCAAGACAGATGACTTGTCGCGGCTAATCTTGGCACTTGTGACCATTTCGTACCGATCAAGCGCCTTCAGTACCACCTCATTGTCGCTGCGAGACGACACGAAAGCAGCTACGTCATCAGCGTACGCGGAAACCCTGGCTCGAGCCCCTGCAGGAACCGCGATTCCGCGTAGGGACGGACTGCACGCCCTGTCCCTCAGCCGGCGAAGGAGATGCTCCAAAGCCAAAGCATAAAGTAGGGGCGACAATGAACAACCCTAACAAACCGACCTAGACAGCGTAAAAGCGTCCGACAGTTTCCCGTTCACCTGTACCACAGCACTGGGGTGAGATACACGAGGCTAATCCAGCGGCAGAAGTAGGGTTCGCATCCGGTGGCCTGCATGACATTAGCAAGGTAGCGATGGTCAACCAATCAAATGCGTTGGACTGATCGAAATTGATCACTTCGGCTTCATCGTCGTCTATTACACCCTCTATGATCCTGCGGATCAGAGGCTAGTTGCTTTGAATTGTTCGGACCCTCACAGAACAAGTCTGATCAGGACCCAACAGAGACTCGGCAACTGACTGCAAGCGCTCTTGCAGGATCTTGGCCAAAATCTTTAACTCTGTATTTAGCAGAGTTATGGGCCTATAATCATCTAAATCCTGCCCAACACACTTGCCTTTTTTCAACAGCGTGATCACGCCCCTGGAAATCCTGTTGTGGATGAAGTCCTACTGAAACCAGTTGTTGAACATCACTGTCAAAATCGGGAAAAAAGTTGCGAGACAGCCTCATGTAAAATTCATGGGACAAACCATTCAGACCAAGCGACTTGCCTCTGGCGACCTTCTTCAATGGCGCATAGACTTCGCCCTTCGTGATCTCTCTCTCTCTCACTCGCAGTTAGCTGCTTCAGTTGGTGAAAGCCGAAGAAAAGTCAGCCAAATAGCTGCGAATCTCGTCCTCACTGAGACCAGCCTCCTTGGTAAACCGGCTCTTAAAATGCCTCCGAAACCCCTCGCTCATGCCGTCAGTGGCCGGAAGACTAATCCCCTCCGAGGAATTGACCTCACGAATGTAACGAACGGAACCTAGAAGGATCTCTTCCTTGGGCAGGTCTGCGCCCATGTTCACAGCTTCAGAAGTCATCTTGCTTAACATATGTCTAATTACCTGGCCCATATATCACTCATTAGTCAAACGCTCCAGGGCCTCCCTAGCTAAGGCAATCTCTAGGGGATTCCCCACAGACACCGCCCGGGAAACCTAGCCTTAAGTATCTTCACATTCTCAGCTCTATCTAGGACAAGCTAAAATCAGTGATGAAGGACCTAATCCTATCCTTAAGTCTCTCCCGCCACTTATTCCTGATAACCGTTCCCACTGCTCTAAGCTAGTTATCTGCTCCTGGAAGTCCCGCCTGTCCAATAAAGAGATATTTAACTTCCAGTACCCAGCCATTCTAGGCCTACGATCTAGTCTGCCCAATGGAACGTGGGACAGTCTAACTAACATTCTGTCCAGGTAGCTAAACACCCGGTCAAAAGGCTAATTAAGAGCCCACGTTCACATTTTAATCCCGGGGTGGTCAACCCGTATCTGTCAACGAGACCAAAGTCGTTGATCTATCAACCAGGCTACGAGTGACTCTCCTCACCACTAGCTCCCCGCCACCTCTCTAACTTGGGTTTCATGATGGCATTCCAGTCCACCATTATCACTAGGCGCGTTGAATCCACCAGGAACAGCACTAACCGCCGAAAAAACGAGACCCGCTCCTCCGGAACGATACACTTTTCACGGCAATATCGGCCACGGTCAACCGGCCCTCGGCAACGGTATGCACAAAGTCCACCTTCGCATCAAGTTTAACCAGCAAAGAAACTCCTCTGGCACGCCGGTCCCCATATGCTGAATAAACGACAAAGTCGTTCTCCACCACCCACGCACCGATACTGAAAACTAAAGAAACTCCTTGTGGTGCTGCAACTCTTTTGGAATTTACATTTCCTTGTGGGGCTGCTTGTTCTTGTTACATTGCTCCTGTTGTATTTGTTGCTGCTTTCTTTGGGCTACTTCCTGTTTTGAAGGAGACTGCGCTTTTGTGGTCTTTCGGTTCTTCTTCACTTCCTTCCAGTCTCCTTCATTAATCTTTCAACGAGTTGTTGCTGATGTCTTTGTTGTTGCCGGCCGAGGTGGAGATTGTGTACGCTTCCCAGAGTACTATTTAGCCACGTGCTCCGAAACTCCACGTGCCCAGCAACACGGTTTCCTACCCTCTACGACAAATATCATCATCTTTTCACGGCAGACTATTATATTTGAAATGCCATTGAAGTTTTTTTTTCTGTTTACCGTGACAGATGATTCCATGTTCCCAGTGGCAATTCCAGTCTTACTTTTGAGGACCTGAACTTCTTCCACCTGACCAGATTTTGAGAAAAAGGCACGCATCCTGTCATCACAGATATCAACGAGTACCCCATGGATGGTTACTCTTGTCCTCCGTGTGCCAATGTATTCTGTTTGAATACGTAGATCCATCGTATTTAAGATGTTGTCTGCCATTTCTCTTACTTGCTGTTCTGTTGACAGGAGGATGTCACACAGAGCATTAGTTCTGCTCGCAAACACCTTTGGACTGATGTTTAACGCTTTCAAGGCGTCTACCATTGCTTCCCTTCCGGTGGTGAAATATTTATGTTTATGTCTTTTGCCATGTCCAGGCGAGACCAAAACAAATAAACTGTTTCCTTTTCGTTTCTTTTTTCCCCTTTAAGTTAATGTTTCAATACACACACACACACACACACACACACATGCACACAGAAAAAAAAACGGGTAAAAACCTAAATCTCACCAAAGTTACAGCCACATCCAATTGTCTGAATATCTGACGAAGCATATTTCAAGTAGCTTCCCTGTCAATTCTTATGATTTGTATGTCCTTAATCCCCCTTTGGCATGAACTAAAATATTTTAGCCATGGATACAAAATTAGCAAGAATGTATTGAATCACCTAATCTATATGGATGATATCAAACTCTTTGCCAAGGAAGACAAATATCAAATACAATGATCCTGATGTTGAAATTTCAAACATGTTGCACATGAGGACATTAATAATTTCCTTTGTAGTAGGACTCTCCCTTTGACTGAAAAATTTTCCTCGTTGCCTAAGCTTTAAATATATACTAAAAATGTACTCACAAGTGCAGCTCACACTTTACTAAAGGCTTTATCTATGTAACTGTGTAGTATATTAGAGATTACTTTTTTTACAAAATTCTTCATCGGAAAATGACATGAAGGCATTTCTGACCATAGATCTCTGACTTGGACACTGAAGGTAATGAATATACAACATCTCTTTTCATATCTGTTCATAAGCAGGATTAGTGGGGAATCCTTATGGTTGAGAGTTCATAGTGTTGTGTTTTTTTTGCTTTCCATGATGACCAGCTAAGGATAATCGGATCTTAAAAGCAAGACATTTAGCAACACTCTAAATGACAATCTAAGCAGACAGTGCTTCCATTTTTCAATGGATGACTTAACGGGGTCACCTCACCAATTTCATGAGGCTCATGATAAACTGTCAGCGTATGGCAAATATTAGGTTGTGAATCATATGCCAGGTTTCCATAATGGTTATTTTGAGTTCATATTTGTCACTCAACAGTTTCATTCAATAATAATAATTTGGCGCCACCATTCGTATTGGTTGCATATGTATCTTTTTTTTTTCGTTTTTTTTTTAGCAAAGCTGAGAGGAATACGATAGCATTAGAAATTAAAAGAAAATTAGTAAGATTAATATTATTGCATCTGTAATCTACATACATCCGCATTCTCAGACGAATTAATTATATTGATAATTTCGATAGAATGATGACTGTCGAACAGGTTAGGAAATAAACCTTATCTTACGTTGTATGATGAACTATATCATCACAAACAAGGAACATTATCAACTAAGTGAATACTCATTCTTGAACATTTTCACCAACGTAGATGAATACCATATCTAAATCGAAGTTTGAATGTCTCGATAACGGTTCCAATAACAGTAACTATTTTACTGGGAAAATTGCTTCAAATGAAGAAAAATCAAATGAAAATTGTTCTCCAGTTTCGCTTAACCAACGCTAAATGTGACTGAAAGAGTATAATACTACCATTAATATTATTGAGAAATTGAATGAAACTATACCTGGCATCAATTGGAAGTCGTCTCGCTATTCCTATTCTGGTTGTCTGAAAAATATGTTATTCCTATATGTTCAGTAGTATTTACTTTTTTCCATATTCATTAGGTGTTTTTTCGATATAAACATTTACACATCTACAATCGTCATTATTATACTTTTGATTATGGCAATACCGATTTCCAAGAGATTAAATTCTGGTATTTAATTTAAAAAGGATCGTTGTATTTGAAACGAAACTGCAAGAATTCTTGCCAAGTATTTTGCATTGTGCAGATGCGATATATAAAAAAAAAATTGTTTTTCTTATATCATCATCAATTTTATTTACATTGTAACCTATTTATTTTGATTATTTAATAAGATGAACCAGAAAATGAATGATTAAAACATAAGGAAAATAAAACGAAATAACATATCAATTGATACAGAAAACAACATTTAAAAAAAGTTTATAACAGAAGGGTTTGGACATATGAAGAAAAATGTCGGTCGATAAACACATAAAATAAGAAAAGTGTTAAAAACAAGGGATTTTCATCGACATCAATTCGCTGATGATATATTTGGCGAGAAAGTGAATCGGGTTGAAAGACATAAAAACTAACGCTCCTATGCATTAAATAGGAACAGAGAAATATTTATTTAAGAATAAATAGAATGAAATAAGAAAATATTAAGCTAATAAAAACCAAAATTAATCAGAAACAAAAACATTCCAGGGAAGACGATCGATTGGAAGAAAATAAGACAAATATATTATTTACGTTATCATTTTAAAGTACTTGCACTGAAGGGAGGCAACTGTGGAAACAAACTGAATATAAATGCTGATTAGCGTAAGAATCATTAACATGACCCAAGAAATATATAGTGTTGCAGGAATAAGTATAGGTAGAATGAGAGCTTAAATAGAATTCAAAATAAGCGAATATTAAAAAAAAAAAAAAGATGGAAATGAAAAACGACAAACATAAAAAGAAAGCAGTTATAAAATATATCTGGGTAATGTAAAAAAAAGTTACTATTTGCAAAACCATGTGAAAACAATTTTTTTTAATATTGGTAATAACTGGCGGGTTGTAAAAAGACTGTGACGTCAACAGAGCTATTGAATAATGGCTTAGAACAGTGAACAGGCTGAAAGTAGAAAGCTCGAACATATAACATCATTTTTTTTTTCTTATTCTCCGAGGAAATGACCACGGATAACCTCATGCTGGAGACAGTTCATCTTTGTGACGAATCGATTTTCGAAATCCATTTATTATTTAGCTATTTTCTAAAAATGTATTTCCGTTCTTTCTCATCTTCCTTCATTCTTTGTGGTCACATTGTTATGGAAAGATAAAAAAGATTCTCTACGTCCAAAACAATATATTGATGTCTAACAAAGGAATAATTAAATAATAATTAGAAGCAACAACAGGAATGATAACAGCAATAATAGAAATACACACTCATACACACGCGCACACAGACACACACACACATACACACACACATATATATATATAATATATAATTTGCATATATATATATATACATATATACAAAATATATATTGTATATATATGTTATATTATATATATATATATGTATATATATGTTATATATTATATATATATATATATATATATATATAGAGAGAGAGAGAGAGTGAGAGATAATAATAGTGGTCAATATATATATATATATATATATATATATATATATATATATATATATATAACATCAAAGAGGATAGAATCCAGGTAGAGCTCAATGTCCAGGACAGAGTAAGAATATAATATGAATGGCTCGAAGACTAATATTTCATGGTTATAATTTATTACATTGGAATCGTAATATATTAATGCTAATATATCTATTAATTGTAAGATATATATTAATGCTAGCATATATTAAAGAGGGGTAACGACAAATGCCGATTATATGTATAGAAATAAATTGCCGCACTAATAATCAGCGTATGTATTATGTTGGTGCAAAAATAATGTCTTTTGACGTTAAAAAATACGTCAAAAACCGATATTATTTTTGCACCAACCTAATAGGAAGTTGGCTCAGACGTACTCAAGGAATATACATGCATGTGCATGTCATACTTGATCCAAATACAATTTTACACAGATTTGACGTGTCTGGGAGAAAGATCATATGGGCAAAATCAGATGGGATTATTCAATGCTTGTCAGAAGTTTCGAACTCACAGTTGTTAACGAGAAAAGAACCTCTCATTGGAGATTTTTTCGCTTGCAACAGGATAAGCGGAACGAATTTAGAAAATGTAATCTAAAGCTGAAACACTCAGGAGAGGGAAAGAAATTTTTAAAAAATTAGAATATAAAATTATCGAACCGGCACTTTCTGTCAATATATATTACAATGCTTTAAGTTTTATTACATCAAGATAAAACAAGATGAGAATCTAAACAAAATACTGTGAAATTATTCTATATGGATCTATGTGTTGCAACCACAAAAGGAAACAAACATATTCGCCAAAATATTTTAAAATCTTACCGAATATAACAAAAGAAGATATTCTAATAACTAGATTTCCGATTAGTATTTCTAATCACCAATTTATCACATTCCTAAGCTTAACTATATTGTCATATTTGGTTCTGAAAATAGTGCATATGATAATGCATAAATCCATAAATGATTTTCATAGATTTTATGTCGAAGCTAACTTGAATGTTTATGGTTTCTACTACGAAATTATTTAGAACATTGAATATAATGTAATTATTCCCCATGAAATAAGAGATTTGCTGAGAAATTTAATAGACTACAAATAAAGGATAATAATCAGCGATATTAATACATAATATATAGGATAGAACAAAATAATAAATACAGATTGTTTTTGTTTTTTTATCAAAGACATAAAATAATTCTTAAGTGTAGAGAGGTCATTTTTCTTCAACCATAGCAAGAAGATATCTGATATTTGGTCATTCGTTCAAGTTTTGTGAAGTGGTTCTAGATGGGAATGATTTCACACCCCATTGTATAACAAGCGTTTACATGGAACCGGCTGAAAATAATATAAGATATGAGAGGGACTATAAAGAGCCTAAGGATTTTCACATCGTAGTTAAATTCAATTACGGTCTAAGAATATGTAAAAAATCTTATGGGGTGGAGTATAACGTAATACTTCAGATAAACACATTTTTGAAGGGTAGAAATATTCATAGTGAAAAGAAATAATTATACAGATTTCACACAACCACAGTATATTTAAAAAATACTAAACGTAAACACTATGAAAATCTTAGAAATAAATAGAACAATTATTTGACCACGACGCAGAAAATAGTTTCTAACATTACTGGATTAGATTTATTTTTATTTTTCAATAATCTCACTCCCAGTATAGCAATAAAAGCCACTCGAATCTAAGGGATTTCTAAGAATGAAAGAGACTGAGAGAAAAATAAATGAACGTAACTATAGACGATAATTGCCTGACAATTAACGTTGCATATACACTTTTGAATATAGTAAACAGGAAAGCTGGAAGACAGATAAAAGGAGTATTGCGGTAGAAAAAACTATCAGCATTAAATTAATGCTGAACAAATCACTTTGACCAATGAAATTACAAAACCTACCAGCCAATCATCTACCACGTTTAAATCTGTGAAGTCGGGATACCAAAGAGGAAAGCTAATTTGAACAACTGATGTGAAAATATTTTAGTAAGAATCAAACGGAATCTACGGCACAGCGATGGGAATGAAAGTAAAAACGAGATACCACCGATAACATTCGTCTTTGGATTTTGCCAAGAATCTCCAGATACACCAGATCAGATGCGGCATCAATACAAATTCCACGAAAAATGACAGACGTATAATCGTGAACGATAGGTGATAAATTATCTAGCACGACAGAATAAACCCATTTTCCTAGTAGATGAGACAGCAATCGATTTAATATAATCATTCCATTTCACATCGGCGGTAAAAAGTAGATAAAGAAGGTGCAGTGTATTGCACTTCTGGGTAACATTACCTATGCCGATTGAGGAGAAAATTGTTCTTTAAGAAGCTTAATATAAAATAGTTTCGTTGTAAAGGCGTTAAAATTAATAAGGCACATATCAAAAGACAGTTATCAAAAAAGTGAGGTCATTTTCGAAATCAGCTGCCATTTTGAATTTGTTAAGTCAGGAGTAAATAGGTAAATGGGTATCTATGCTGAGGACACAGCTTTTTGCCCTTTGTTAAATTATCGAATATAATGGCTTTGAAGACATCTGAATTTATTGTTATTGAATATCTATTTACGCTTACATCTTAACGTAATTATGACATAATTTTAAGTGAATGATCATACAATTTATTTGTGATATATCCAATATCAATATTTTTATTTTATTAAAAACGTATTAAAAGTTCATAGCATGTCAAATTCCAATTATAAAACTACTTAAAATCAATTATAACTCAGTGGTTTTTACAGTTTAATTATTGCAGTATTTATATGTCATTAATCTACTCTAGATTGATCTTTACCCGTTATGTGATTTACTCTTATATATATATATATATATATATATATATATTTATGTATGTATGTATGTATGTAATTATGCATGTATGTATCTAAGTTTAAATGTAGGTTTCCTCATATCTGGCACTAATTATTTCAGCTAAACATGATAAAGAAAACTGACTCAAAAATAATTTGAAATGATTTATCATGTACGACGTGTTTGTTGCATGTTTCCCGCATTTCAAATCAAATAGTGGCGAATATATCTATAAGACTGACTGTCTCAAGCCAAGGGCTTCAAATATTCTAGATTTTCTTCCAAAGTATATATTTGTCAGTGCCATCAGCTTTTTTTACATACTCTCATGTAACCTACATGCATATATCTCTAAAAAGTAATACACGTCCAATCTGACAGCACTCCAAATAAATGATTTTTCGTTGTTTGTGATTTTACCATTTGCTACTGTCAATATATAGGATTATGTGACAAGTAGCAGTAAGATGGACACATGTTTCTAGATATCTCAGTTTTAGTTTATTCCATTTAATATATCAAATCTCCAAGATTTCCCTACCTCTACTGTGGCCAGGTATTGAACTCACATAACTTTAGTCATTTAAGGCAATTTTCGTTTCCTTCAATCAACGGTTTCTTATCCACTGGTCCATGAGGAAACAACTGAAACTAAGATATCCAGAAAAGGCATGGCACGTGGAACTTGGAACAATCTAACCCGGTAGATTAAATAAAGGTTGGGTACGAAGTTTCAACCACCCGAAGATAGCCGGAGCAGACAGCGGCCGAAACGACAGTGAATACGATAATAAAGATGAGGATAGTAGTTAGAATAAATGTAAATATTTACAATATTTCATCTCAGAAATATAGACAGATGTTAAATCATTCTATTTTAAGAAATTCAAGACGCCTTGATTTCGACCTATTTAATATAGCCTTTCATTTTCATCGATTTGCAAGAATTCTCGGTTTTGAAGTGTCTTATACGTAGATTAACTGAACATCTGTTCTTCTTTCTAAATCTGGTATATATATATATATATATATATATATATATATATATATATATATATATATATATATATATATATATATATATATATATATATATATATAGTATATTTTTCTAAAATCCAACGAATATATCCAACGAATATATAAAACAGCCTAGGTACTGAAAAAAAATATTGCCTCTATTTCTCCGCTTCATAAAAAGTGGTTTTCTATGCGTCATTACAATTTCGCGGGCAGTATATGACCACTACGACGTGTATGGGCGATGCGCAAACTAAAAAGATCTTTGTAATTTGCGTTTGCCTTAGTGGGTAATTGAAGACATCATTAAATACCGTTTACACGGGTTAACACTGTTATCTGAAAAATACACCCAATTAATTAGGCATGAGATATTTACATACAAAATATCATCGCCTGTAATCGTGCACAGATCACTTTGTACTCAAAACAAATACTATATATATAAATCGTCTTTAAATGAACATTTGATGGCGTAATATGAAAGTGTTTATATTTATCAATTACAACGTTTTGAAAAACACACCTTTTAATCGTAAATTCTATTAGATAGTGTGTATATATATATATATATATATATATATATATATATATATATATATATATATATATATATATATATATACATACAAAGAAATAATCACACACAGAATCACTCAGAAATATTAATGCCTTTAATGGTGACATCCGTCACTAGAGACATAATATATGCATTAAAATAATCCATAGAGTGAAGTGATCCTCGTCGAAACCATCGATGTCAGTAGTTTAGTAGAGTAGAGGACTATTCGTAAGTACTAGCGTTTTAACATCAAATAAACTGAAAGCTACCGATATCTATGGTTTCGACGAGGATCACTTCACTCTATGGATTAACAGTATTTTAATGCATATATTATGTCTCTAGTGAAGGATGTCACCATTAATGGCATTAATATTTCTGATTGATTGTATGTGTGATTATTTCTTTGTATGTAAATTATATGCTGCCTAATGTTTTATGTTTATATATATATATATATATATATATATATATATATATATATATCCGCTAAAACGTGGAAATTCTAACATAACTGTTTGAACATAATGATACTTATTAAATAATTTCGTTTGAAAATAATGTTCCATTGTTGGGAAGAAAACATGAATTTTGCTGTCGATTTACAAACTAATTGTTTGAAGTTTTCTTGAAAATCACTCTCTGTAATGTAATACCTAAAAAAAAACTTACGAAATTTATTCAAAAGAATTTTAGAGCCTCAATCTTATAAGTATGTTTTATTCATCGAATAACCATTGATTGTAATTGATTTGAAAGTTCTTGTTATTTTACAACTGAAATCATTAGATGTACCCGTAAATTTTATTATAAGCTGTTACTGTCGCACATCATGGTTTGTGGAACTCTCGTTTGGCATTCTGGCTTTTCAGTAATCTTTGACCTTTAGAAAATTAACTAAATATCAGTTTTTTATCATCTGTCAATTTAATTCATGTTCTTTTATTGTTCTGTCTCCATAATGGTATTTTGTTTTACATATTTTCTCACACTCCACTTGCGGATTTGTGGATTTATTGCCTTGCCCGTGGTGAAACTATTAAAAGGATATTTTTTTGTAAATATGTATCGAGATACCAAAAAGAAATAACTGAAAAGGAAACAGTCAGAAAGGGCATGTCTCGTTAAACTAGACCAATGTACCACCATTGGCGAAATAATTAGCGTTGTTCGAAATTCCAAAATATATTAACTGAAGAGGGCCGGAGCGTAAAACTGCTGAAAAGTCGTGAATATGAGAATAAAGGTGAGGCGACTCTCCGAACAATATAAAGGTGTAGATTTGAAATTATTTATCATTTTTGTTATTCCTATTGTATTATGTAACGCTTAAAATTAGTAATTGAGCGGTTTTCATTTGTCACATTTTCAGGAGGAAATATTAGTATCCTACTTTTAAATAATGTTTACTTCGAAATTCTATATTATTCTGATGTTGCTTTTGGCAGATAGATAATTTAACTTCCGCTGATAGCATTTTTTTAATTCTGTCACAACTTGGCCGCTGTTTGTGGGCATTTGCAACATTTGAGAGTTACGCACTAATTTAATATAGAAACTCTCAGTACTTTACATGCATACCCCTAAGTTTAACTTTCAAATTTACTCTTCTCTGCAATGTATGGCCACTGAGTCATCACTATTAATTTGTTTGTAAATATTAAGAAAACTTCAATGACTCCTGCTTTGAATAATATTTGAAGCACTCAACTCTCAACATTTTAGTCGACCAGCAGTAATGTAATGCAAATGTACTTCGAGGCTTAATTCCTTCGGTATCAGAGGAGGATTTAATAAGAGAATCTACATTCATTTTAGCACGCAACATTCCATCTTAAATGTAATCTATTGAGGATCTTTCGTAACTGCCTAGTTTCAGGTGGACTCATGTCTCTTTTTCATTAGGGATTCTCCATATTGTGTAGCAGGAATTTCTCTTATATATGAACTAAATAGAATGCCAAATCATTTTCTTACACCATTTTCAAAGTTCATTTGAAAGAAGAGTTAGATTTGTTTCTCTTCTTCTTACTACACAGTAAATATCAGCAGCAACGGTACATTTTATGCCATACAGAAGCAAACGTCGATCTTCGAAGTCACATTAGTTTCACTATTTGTCTGAAGCAGAAAATTATAATTTTTCCGCAAGATATTCATTTGGTATCAGAGAAGGATTTAATAAGTGAATATACATTGATTATAGCACGCAACATTCTATCTGAAATATAGTCTATTTAGGAATACGCTATTCTCAATGTTTGAAACAATTTCGTGAATAATATAAGTTTAAATGATATTCGAAAGTTGACTAATGTTTACAGTGAAAAGATACAGTAAATTGTGGACTAATTTACATGAAGCAAAGCAGAAGCAAAACAGATTTGTTTAATTTGTTTAATGCATATTAACACTTTATAGGACATTAAATGCCGAAATTTAATTTTGTTGGGAGCTTTGAAGTAATAAACATATTCCGTTTTCACAGGTGACTCCATGGTAAATACTTCTCATCTTTGGCACATATACATGTTTGTGTGGTCAAAATAACTAGAGATGGTAATATGTGTATTTTATGTCGTAGTTTTGTTAAAGTTATATTTTGTTATACAGTTTGATTTGTTGAAGAAATTGTGGGTTATTATATGGATTAATATCTTGAAAAAGTTTTTCTCAGGTTGGTTATTTGGTTGATTTTATTTAGAGGCATATCAACCACTATGAGGAATTTAATGGTGAAATTGAATTATCTTCAGCAGAATTTTTTTTATATAAATTAAGTACATTTTGAACGGAGTTGCATACTTTCAACTACTGATAAAATCTATTGCTTGTCATTTTGTTTCAAATATTTATTGCTGGTATTGTTTACTATACATAGGTAGTGTGGTTAATTTTACTATAAATATGATTTTTATACTTTCAGTGTTTTCTTTTGGTTTGCGGGATTACTATTTGCCCAAAGCTGAGACCCTAACAGTTGGTATCATCCCGGCCCCTGTTGGATCTGAGAACAACAGCAATTAATGGTCGGTTCCAAATTCCTGAAAGCCTCCAATCTTCAGATCAGAGGTAGCGCTGGTGGATGTATCTTATCTTCGTACCCAGAATTTCAAAACAATTTTCTTGCGCTAGGAAGTGGTTTTCAGTCCTGAAAATGCTATCATTCTCGAAATCTTATCGCAACATATGCTTATCGACGGCCATATGAATGTACTTTCAAGTAATTAGCGAAATGCTATTTCCGGATTAATTGTCTTTTAGTTTCATTCAGACAACTCTGTCATCATTACTGATAGTATCAAAATATTCCTCCATTTTCTCATCGAATCAAAAGGAAACTCATGGAACAAATTATATTTGAAATCGATATATTAATTTAACTCAGTCGACTCCTCTCTGTTGAATATGGCCAGGGCCTCACCAATATAGGTGTTGTTATTTCCGTTTTTATATATTTCTTGTTATTTGAAAGACTTATTTTACTAAGGCATATTTACTGCTGGCATCAGAGACACATCGTGTTATGTTCTTCACTTTGAATGTATAATTCTGTAACTCAATGTACCTCAATTAATTGATTGTGTTAATTTATCGATGTATTATTTTACGTCTTATCCTTCTTTTACAGTTGATATAATGCCAACAAATAAATATTCTCAAATCCTACTCGTAACGAGAGGGGGGATATGTGGTCCATGCCTTTCTGAGGGGTATTTTCTAATAAGTGAATATAACGAACCGAAGTAGAACTTGAACTTGCTCTACGATTTTACATCTAGTGTTTTTATGCATTAGAACATCTCACATCTAAGCTTACAGAACCCCGTATTCAAGACACGAATTTTAGTATTGACCTGTCTCAACGTATCTTAACGTAGGTTATCGGACGGGTACATGCAAGCGGAACATACAGTCTTTTATGGCATTCCTCTGCCATAACAGGCATTGCCATCTTAGCTATCCACAAAGTGAGATACATTTAGAAATACGGTTATGTTTCTCAGACAAAACGCTATCGGTTAGTCTTCTATACAATGACAATGGTAAAAAGCCATTAACGTTAAAAAATTCATTGACATTTATTTCGTCGATGGCAGATACATATTTCAAGTTGAAGTGTCTACGCCTCTGTAATATAAATGTAACTTCATAGAAAATCAAGATATATATAATGATTAATAATAAATATATTTAATGATTTCATTGCTTAAATAATTTTAATAAAATATTCCTGACACTGTAAAATCTTTTCTATGTTCGATTTGTAAATGACTTCTTAATGTATCGACATGCATCTGATGAAAACCAGAGAACGCAACGGTCGAAATTTGAGTTAACAACAATAATATTAGTTCGCTTGTAAATAATGCAAATTAAGATAACGCTTAATTCTAGAAAATCAAATCAGAAACTAATATCAGGTCATCCCCATTTGTTCTGTTCAAATTTTGAATAAAGAAACAAGTGACCAAATATTACATTTAATTACAGATTCAATCAACAATGTATTTTCCCTGATTATCTATGACTTCCTTCCATCTATTAACAAGCTTACTAATTCCATTACTGTAAAATTATTTTGGCTTTGATTCAGTTTTAACCTCTTCCAGTGTTACAAAAGCTATTTCTTCCAAATGATTCTGTAAGCTACGAAACAAATGGTAGTCTGAAGGAGCAAGATCGGGAGAATAAGGTTGATGAGGAATTTTCTCCCAACCAAAGTTCTTCAATCTTTTGTGACGTGATTCTTGCTGTGTGGGTTCAAGCATTTTCCTGATGAAACATCACACCTTTTCAATTTACTAGAGCAGGCCTTTTTTTTTCTCAAAGTTTGGTTCAAACGCTCTAATTGCTGACAGTATATTTTAGCATTAATTGTTGAATTAGATAGTAAGAATTCAAAGTGGATTATTTCTTGGAGATCCCATCAGATTGAAAGAATAACTTTTACCCATGAAGTTCCCTACTCGGCTGTGGCTGAGGCCCTTCCCCTTTACCAAGCCGCTGTCTACGATGCTTAACATTTCGATAAAAGATCCACTTTTCCTCGCCAGTCACAAGTCTATCGAAAAAAGGTGAAACAAATTGGCGAGAATGGAGAGAAGAGCAGATGTCAACTCGGGATTTGAGGTTGTGTTCAGACAATTCATGAGGCACACATTTTCAAATTTTAGTAACTTTTCCAAGTTGTTGAAGATGATGTACAGTTGTATGGTTTGAACGGAGAACCACTGCCAATTTCTCAACTCAGCAGGATTTTCTTCAAGGGCTGCTTCAAGACGTTTTTCATCAAAATCAAGTGGACGTCCGTTTCGATCCTTCTTCAATGGTGAAATCTCAACCTCTGAATTTTGCAAACCATCTTCTGCAAGTTCTTTCATTCACACATTCCTCTCCATAAAGTGAGTTATTGTTTCTAGCCCCTTCGCCTGCTGAGTTTCCTTTGTTGAACTTATAAAGCATTATGTGTCTCAAATGATTCTTGAGTACTTCCATGTTTAATCAAACAAAAATTAATTTTATTGTCCTTTGAAATAAAATTTGATCAGTTTAAATGCATCTAAACGTAAAAATAATGTTCAGCTCCATTAGACATTGTAAAATACTCTTTAAATTTCGTTCATTTTAACAAAAAGTTAAAATTCGGACAGAACATATGGGATTACCTGATAGTATCTAAAATTGATTACTATCTCACGTACAGTTATATTCGGAAAGAGTAATGAACGGACAGATACAAGACACCATTGGACTAAGACTTATTTTCTGTGTAAGATCATAAAATAATTTTATTCATGACTTTCGATACATAAAACCTAGGGGATATTTTAATATCCTTAAGGGTTAATATCCTAAACGCCGAAAAGTAGAAACCAGCCCCAAACAGAATTTGGTAAATGCGAGTTTAATGTCTATTTTAAATTATGCCGTTTATAGCATACTGATAAAGGCTTATGCTTAACATCAGAAAGAGGCGGATGAAATTTATGGGACACACGGTGAGGAAGGAGGGTCTGGAGAATCTGAAGCTCATGGGTCGAATAGAGTGAGAGAGAGAGAGAAGGGAAAGCAGCACTTGGAATAATTGACGGGTCTGAGCAGGTGGATGACAGAATCTGGTCTGCGGGAGGAAATTGCTGAGAACTGCAAGGGATACAGGGAGGCGGGGAGGCATGATCGCTAAGGATATGGCGCATAAATGAAAATTAACGATATTAAAGTTAATTTCAGATCAAGGTAATTATTTTTACATCGAAGAAATAAAATTTCGATAAGGAAATCAGATATTTGTGTATATCTTGAAAGTAAAAAAATATCCTTAACATTGAAATAAGAAGATAATAATGTAGAATTTCATATTTTAAATGATAAACCTTTTGCTTTAATTAAATCTCCAAAATTTTATCCATATTATCTTTCTATATCTCTGGGATGAGGTATTATGATTACTTAGATTATTTATATGATTCGGACTGTTTTCCTCATCTTTATTGACATATTCACAACGTTTCATCCGTTGTACGCTCTGGCCTTCTTCAGGTCATTGTAAATTCGAACCGAACCATTTATTTCGTCCAACGGGTTAGATAGTCCTAATTACAGGTGTCATAACTTTTCCGGATATCTCGGTTATTTCCCTTCAAGTCAGCTCTCCAAGTTTTCCTTCAACACATCTGTGGTCTGTATTGAACACACAACTTGTTGATGAACAAAATTTTGGGCGTTAAGTCAAAGAGAAATAACCGACAAATCCGAAAGAGGCATGGCACGTTGAACTAGAACTATATAACCCAGAGGAGGAAATAAAGGGCGCGATTTGAAATCTCAATCATGGAAGAAGGCCGGAGAGTAAAACGTAAACGTTGTGAATATGGCATTGAAGAAAAGGATAGTAGTGTGAATATGCTTTCATATTATTTCAGTAAAAAAAGCAAGTCAACATATTCATCAGGTTGTCTTCCTTTTGTACTTGATGCCTTAAGAAGATAATGAAAAATTTATCATGTATAATCTGTTTTTCACCTTAAACTTTCTCTTATCTTTCACATGCGATGCAAAATATCCTCCCTACACTCTTCTTTATGCAGAGAATGACATTCAATACGATTATCTTCATGATGATTACCTTCCAAATTGTTTTGTGGAGATTATAAAAAAAAGAAATTCCAGATAACCAACTTAATACATCGTTTCTTAAAATCATTTTTTTCAAGATTTGCTCAGTATCGAATCCCCAACAATTAATTTCCCGCGTCATCAGTTACTGGAAATATTAGTAACATTTGTGAAAACTCTGTTCAGTATTGTTAATAAGTTTAAGTTCTATAAAAAGTAAAATGGTTTCTCCTTTCTGAAAGTTCCACTGAAGACACAGGCATTTTTATACAATATATTTGAAATATTTTTCTAAATGAAAAAAAAAAAATATATATATATATATATATATATATATAAATATCTGACATGCCAATCATGTTATTCTTCATTACTTATTGAAAATAGCAAGTCCAGTGCCATGGATAAGGGTCATAAAAAGACGAGGGATGATTTATCGAGACAGCTAAATACTAATTTCTCTATAGCTATAGGAATATTTCTTAACGTAAATGGTTTGGATATGTTGTATTTTTTCCCCCAAAATCATGTAAAGAATATATCATCATTATGACTGAATTCAGTGTACATGACAGCAAAGCGATCGGTTAACATGTCCATGTCGGAGAAGAAAGATTTATCACAAAAACATTAATCATTAACACTAGAGTGATATATATATATATATATATATATATATATATATATATATATATATATTAATAAATACACGTATACCTGCGGTTGGTGTGCGACAGATGTTTTGTTGGCTACCTAACTCGTCGGGCACAAGATATAGCTTTGTTTAACCAACGTGCCTCGAGCCGCACACGAAACGTAGGTATATGTGTATTTAAGAAATATTTCTTTGCTCTGTCTAATCACATTGAGAACAATTGTATCTACACCTATTGGGTAATTTGGTCCAACATGAGAGTATACGGTCGCTAATATTTAGTTATTTCATGTAACTAACCCTACACACACACACACACACACACACACACACACACACACATATATATATATATATATATATATATAAAGAAATATAGTCTTAAGGTGTGCTATATTTATGGAATAAAGTGCTCAATATCAGAGATAGAGCGTGTGTAAATATAAAAGTGAACATAGAAGTCAACACTTAGAGGCGACAGTCTGTTTCATGCTATATGCAATCGTCAGGCCACGTGTGCTGTTATTTTTCTCGGCTATTTATATATATACGGGTTAGTGGTGCATTGTGGGTATTCTATTATGGCGGTTATTTCACCTGAAGTCATTTGTTTATCTATTTAGGTCAAATTATATTGCTTGTTTTTATTTTTGTTTCTTATTTTATTTATTTATTTATTTATTAACGTAGTAAAAATTTGTTTATATCACTTATTTAACAGTTTTGTTTTGGTTTGGGAATTTAATTAAAGCTATTTGTTCAGTTTTGGGGCTGATTGTTGTAGTTCATTCTAAGTATTATTTTGGCGGGAACAGTTTTTAATTGATTATCTTTATTTGGGATTGGTTTGTTTATTTATTTACTTGGATGAATTTAGGTTAATTTATTTTACTTGTATATTTTCTCTTTTCGGTTTTCGATTTTTAAGTAACGTAGTATTTTTTTATGTTTTATTTCTATTTTTTTTTTTTTTTTTTTTTTGTTATTTTTGCTTATTAGAATATTTATTTGTTTTTATTTTATTTTTTCCGTTTTTAATTTTTTAGGTTACGTAGTAAAAATTTATTTTCATGTCTGCATTTTGAGATGAGTTCGGATCTTTTGTTTAATAATTTATTTTGGTCGGGAAAAGTAATGATAGCTTTAATCAATTAAAAACTGTTCCCGCCAAAATAATACACAATATATATATATATATATATATATATATATATATATATATATATATATATATATATGTGTGTGTGTGTGTGTGTGTGTGTAGGAGCGTGTGCGTAATTCAAATAATCGATTGAACACAATTCATAATCAGATAGTTCCCTTTATCTAAACTACATTTTCATTTATTTTACTTCGATTTAATATATTTTAGATTTAGTGTGCAGCGATATTTGATAAATAAACATAAAAATAAAAACGATTCTTTTTAACACAGCCAATGTAAAGAATTGTGTCTGTACATTTTTGACAAAACTTTACTATAAAATGAAAAATATTAAATCCACTCTCGTATATATCACACCTCAACACCAAAGCGAATTATTAATTATCTCATTACCAAACCAGTTCAATGTACGTTTAATGGTTTTTGCCCCTCTTAACTTAGCCGGAATATTTAGGATATTCTGACAGGAACGGATTCAAATGTTGGTTTGCAAGACAAGTTTCATAAATATATCCCAAAGATCTAAGCAATGTATACGACAATTTCCTTTTTAATTCTTGATTTCACTATTTATTTCAAATTCATGCGTATCATATATTGCATTCTGAAAGTATAACTTACAACGTCGAGGCGGGTTAATATTTAGATGGTTGAGCGCTTTGGAATACCAGGTGCCATAATCTTGGATGTTCAGGCGCTGTCTTGCATAGATGCTTGGAAAGGGAAACCGGAAAGCTGATCTCGACACATTCGTTTAGAAATGACCTTGAGAAATATATAATTCCTTTTTTCTCATCTCCAGCTATAGATGTAATAGTAAGAATTGTTTCCGAAAATACATATCTTCAAAATAGTGTTTATACATTATTAACATAGAAAAAAAAAAGAATTATTTCAAGATATATTTCCGTTTCAAATAAGCTACAAATAATTGAAAAACAATTAAAACTTATCAATCATTCAGTATATATTTCCCTATTATCACACGTCCACTTCCAAATACCTGTCAAGACGTCATCTCTCGTTAGCATCAGTGTTGATTTATTTTTCCTTTCATTCAAATTTTCTCATTTTCATTTTTTTGGGCCGTTATGTGACGTTTAATTAAAGTCGATTTTTTACTAATTTTATTTCTTTATTTGGGGTTCTTCTGTTTTCTTTTTTTATTTTTGTATGTTTTTATGAATCTGATCTTTTTCAATTGATATGCGTTTTATAGTTATCTTTTCTGTATATCTTTAGTATGTTCGTAACCTCAGGGAAAATATTTTATTTTATATTTAACCCCGATATCCAAAACGATCACAAGTCCGTTGATAAATGGAGCAAAAGTCGGCTTATTAAATTTCACTCCTCAAAATATAAACATCTCAGTATTAATCATCTGAGAAAACCACGTGTTCCTACCACCAGCATGGCTAATTCTAACTCAAGGACAGTGACACATGACACTTTCTCGGGCTATCGTTCTCAGTTGATATGCAGTGGAACAAACTAAGAAAGTTGGTTCAACGTGTCGGTCGAGATAATTTTTCTCTCCATAATCTATCATACGTATAGCATTCGTCCATACGTAGAATATTTTTGCCATATATAGTCCGGTATCTATGCAATTTAAATTGAGCTCCTTGATTAATTCCCCCCCAAAAAAAGAATCTGCAAATTGATGGATGCTGATCTGGCGGCTCGGCTTCATTCACATTCCCACAAACGGAATGATGTCTCAATAGAGATTTTATATAAATGCTTCAATGGTAATTGCCCGGATGAGCTCTTCGCTCTAATACAACAACTTTTTTTAATTTAAACGCAGTATTAGACTAGTGACGTGGTGTCATCAGCTTATAGTTTAGCTGGCTAGAGGTAACGGTAAATTCAATGAAAAGTTTCTTTTTTCGAAGTTCTCTTTTGTTGAACTTCAGAGAGACAAATGACGTAACATATCGATTTCACAGTAAAAGAGATTCCTAAGAACTGGGTTCTCTAATAATACAATACTTTTACATTTTTTTTCTTTATTTCATTGCTGTGAATAAATTGTTCAATATGTCAATATGTAACCAAAAGTAAAACGTTTTTAATTGATATTTCAAACATGTATTTCATAGAGGTCGTGCTGGCACTTTCTCATTATTTTAACCCAAAATACTGCATTTACCAGGAATTGCTGCGAGTGAAAAAGAATGAGAATTTTTTTTTTTAAATTTTGCATTTCGCCTTAAGAGACTTATTAATAATTAGAAAGTGATGTATAATATTGTTGTACTTTGTATGGAGTCCTCTTTTAAATTAAATGTCACGAACGTTGGAATTGAACGCTATCCATTTTCATATTACCTGTATATATATATATATATATATATATATATATATATATATATATATATATATATATATATATATGATCTTAGAAATATAAGTAATTATACTCGCCTGGAAAACCCTTAGATGTTTTGGCTTGTAAATTAACAAACCAATACCCAAGGAAAACAAGGAGTATTAAAAGAAACAACTAAGAACATGTAATTTAGGTGAAAACAATCTTCCAGAATCCAAGCTCAGAATCCAAAGAAAAAACCTCCAACACGAATAGAGCAAAAATAATTAGGCAAAGTGCTAAATACACTAAGTACAGCAAATCAAACTATGGACCGAAAGAGCCAGGTAAACCTACCTAGGTTTTTCCTACGAGGATCGTCAGCGTAACCTGACGATCCGCGTAGATGAAAGCCAGTTAACACATTGTCAATTAAAACTAAGCAACTATTAATTACTTAGAACTTCTTCAAAGAGAAAATTCTGAAACTAGAATGAAAAAAAAACACAAAAGAAAAAAATAATGTGTAAAATTAAGTAATGAAATATTATGTCATAATTTCAAATATAATAGTCAAGTAAAAACAAGGATGAAGCGTCACAGCTTGATTCAACTGTAAATTTAAAACCATGAACTCCCTTCCACTTCTTCGAACGTTTATTGGTAAATTTATGTTAAGAGGTTCGTCGGACATTTCTTCCGCTTTTAACACTTCAATAATCCTTCTCAAACAATCCTTGCATCAAAATGGCAAAAATAGATTTTGGACTTAGTTTATCGCCAATATTGTCCACTTAATTGAAATAATGTAAACTAAACGCAAGATAATTTGTGTGTCATATGCAGTTTAGATCGCAAATATGGAAACCGGGGAGCTTTTGGCCGAAAACATGTTTTTTGAACAGTTTGTCTTCTTTTCATTATACGTTGGAAAGCGTGCAGGGCTCCAACCCCACTATCTTATTTCTTGCATGGAAATGTTTTTCGACACATGTGAAAAAAATGGATGTAAAATGAGTAAGTTATTCAAGTGTTTATTTTAAGTAATATGAAAAAGCCAATTTAAAAAAAAAAAGATTTTTCCATTTATTGTGAGAAGTCAATGTCACAGGAGAACTGTCCAGCATTCTACACTAACATCGTAACATGGGCAAAGTTTTGCCATTAAAGCAAAAAAACATCAGTTCATCTAGTAAAAATTTTGTTCGCGTGTAAATTTGTCTATGTATGTGCAAAATGTTCTATCTCTTCAGTTTTATGGAATTTGTCTGCCAAATCCGTGGTTTCTAGAGATTGAAAAGTTATTCATGATCTAGGTTCATATATTTGTAATATATTTATGTGGACATACATATATAACATAAACACAGCGAGAGAGAGAGAGAGAGAGTGAGAAGGAGAAATACGCACAACCATGCATATACAGTACTGTTATATATATATATAAGAACAAAAGAACGTTGATCCAATATTTATGACGGAAATTTCAAAGAAAAACTTGGTTGTGTTTATACTAGACTTTGGTAAACATATCACCACAGGCAACGTGACAACGCAACTGCGGTTGCTAGGAATTTCTGGGAATGAAAGTGAATAAGAATATTTCAGTGACGAGAAAAGACTATAGAAGAAATAATTTGGAGAGCACAAGATATCGACTGAGGTTGCATTTAAAATTTTGAATACTGTAGAGGACAAAGAACTAAGAAATAAGGAGTTTTACACGCCAGCATAAAACAGTATTCAATTTGAACACAATTATGAAGAAATGAAAATGAAGGTTACCGGTAAACGAATCAACTGCCACTTCACGCGCACCACACACACACACACACACACACACACACACACAGAAGCAGACACAAACACACACACACGCGCGCCCGCACACACACAAACTGATATATATTTACAGGAGTCACAGTTGGGTAGTGTATAGGGACTCGGATTAAGGAATCTGAGAGCCGATTTAGAATTCCAGTCGAATCCATTATATTCACTTACGTGCTAATAATCTTGGGAAAGATATGGGTAAATAGCAGGGCAGACATGGTTTTATAGATTTTGGTCGCAACAGGTCTACGAGAAGGGAAACTCTGAATTCAAAACCTGCGTAGGACCGCTTGAGGACCGAGTGCACTAGGTCTCTATATTTGGCACTTCAAAAAGTGTGGTTGGTTCGGCTCAAAACTTTCACCACTATGTCAAAGCATATGTGCTGTTGTCTGGGCTGCAGGTTCCAAGGAACTGAGCTGTTTTCCCTTCATGCGTCTAATACAACGGAACAATCTCCCATATATATATACATATATATATATATATATATATATATATATATATATATATATATATATATATATATACTACTACTAGAATAATTAACCCTACCCGACCCGACATAGGAAACATCAGCAAAAGAATCCTGGAAAACATTACTTGCCAAATAAAAAAACAGCTTGGATTAAAATTATGGATCAGTACTAAAGATGTCATCAATTTGTTAAACAATATTGATAATAAACCGAATTGCACCCTAATACAGTTCGATATCGTGGATTACTACCCGTCAATTTCGAAGGAACTATTTACGACTGCCCTGGACTTAGCTGCTTTGTATTCTAACCTGACAAAGGAAGAAACATATATAATCCTCAGCGCAAAAAAATATTTCCACATTCATAATGGGGACCAATGGATAAAAAACAATAACGACCTGTATGACAACACTATGGGATCATTAGACTCTGCAGAGTCTTCTGAGCTTGTTGGTCTTTTAAAACTGTACAACTTAACCGCACACCGCGAAATTAATATAAAGGACAATTGTACTAGTTTTAAAATAGAGAAAATCAGAAAAAATTATATTTAGTGAATTTAAAAATCTAAACTTAAATATATCAGTCTGTTCTAAATTGAACAAGGTAAACTTCCTTGACGTAACTCTAGACTTAGCAAGCAACACATACCAACCATATAGAAAACCAAATGCTAACCCCTTATATATGCACCCGAAGTCAAACCACCCTCCATCCATAATTAAACATATACCCTCAACAACAGAAAATAGAATTAGCATTAACTCCGCTAACAAAGAAATATTCCAACAACACAATGGCTTCTATAACGCTGCCCTAAAAAATAGTGGTTACAAAAATGCAAACATTAACTATAGAGACAATTTCACTGGCCAGAAGAAAAAAACCAGGAAAAGAAAAATCATTTGGTATAACCCTCCGTTCAAACAAATGGTTAGTATTAAACTAGGACAGAAATTCTTAGCTTTAATTGATAAACACTTCCCCACTAATAGTAGGCTTAGTAATATATTTAATAAGAACACCCTAAAATTGAGTTACAGCTGCACTGAAAATCTAGAAAGTATAATTAAAAAACACAATAATAAAATCCGGAACAAACCCCCATGCCTGAATAGTATTAATAAAAACCCTACACTTAAATCAGACAATAACAGTGAAAAATTGTGTGATTGTAGAAACCCAGAAGATTGCCCTTTAGAAAATAAATGCTGCATCAAATCTGTGGTATACCAATGTACTATCTCATCCACTGAGAGTCCTAATACTAATATGATATACATTGGGCCACGAAGAATGAATTTAAAGCCACATGGAGGCAGCATAAGTGTTCTTTCAACAATATAAATAAAAGAAATCAGACTTATCTATCTAAATATTTTTGGCATCTGAAGGAAAATAAATAGGACACCTAAAGTAAAATGGAAAATTATAAACAAGACAAGAACTTGTAAAACTTGGGATGGCACATGCCCTTTGTGCCTCCACGAGAAACTGAACATTATTAAGTTTCTAAATAATAAAAATATATTAAACAATAGACATGAGTTAACGGTTTTTTGCCGACATCCTCAAATTTATACATTGAATAATTAGCTAAAAACAAGCATACAATAAAATAACTTTTATAATCCATAGCCCAAATAAATAGTTTAAATACCCTACAAAAAGTATAACCCTTTATGAAGTCAAAAAAACAAATGTTACGGCAGTTTTTATATACGCAAATCTGTTTTCATAAAGAAATAAAAAAAATTAAAATCTCCATAGACACGTAAACCAGACTAGGCGAAAACATTTTCCGTTTTAAATTCAGACAACCCCATCTTACCCTGACTTGACATACTGAGACAAATTATTAACACCCAACACCCCTACCTATTTTAAAGAATTCGCCTTGGCTGCCATGGCAATTTTGATTTCAATTATGAATATACTATTAAAACACGTAAATTTCAGAAATAAGTTATTCAAAAAAAAAATTCCCTTGAAGATGAAACAGTGCTTACTTTAATTCAATTTAATTCAAATAATTATATTGAAGTTTTCGGCTCTTGTTTTGAAACATGAGACCTCTTATGTAGCGTGTTGGAATCATATTTTTAAATAAATAATTATATATATATATATATATATATATATATATATATATATATATATATATATATACTTGTGTATAAGAGAAAATGAAAAAGGAAAACTGTTCGTATATATTATCTCTACATGTATGTTCTATTTTAGCTGAATTTTTAATGTTTATGAGTTTCTGTTTGTATATATTTTTATATTTATGCGAGGAGGTAGATTAAATGTGTGCCTGTTTATTAAAAGGTGTAAAAAATATGGACGTCAATATCTTCTTTTTCACAGTATAATTTTATTTGTAGCGATATTGCTTCTAAATTTTCATACTTCTATGAACATCATAAAATCAATTACGAGATTAAGAACTCAAATTAGAAATGTACCCCATCTCTTCCTGTCCCATTAATATTATTATAACTATACATGCCTTTATAATATTCATACATCCCATTTATAATGTGACTATATTTGGAGGTTGAGGTGTTGCGACATCGTCAAATTTAGTCGTAAACAAGTGGGTAAAAAATGTTATCTTTCCCTTAACCAAATTAAAAACAGATTTTTCACGTCGTTTTCACGGTTTTTCTTAAGATCATTAAAATGCTGATTAGTTGATCGAAATAATAGATTTGCTAGTTGAAATATGTATACAGATATTTCTAGCCACTTATCCTATATTTTGCTTATTTTCTGTACATGGTAATTAGTGACAATCTGGTTAATTGTTAGCAGGTGGCAAGGAAAGTGCAATTTTCAATTAATTTTCTCTCGTAACATAAGTTAGGCAATTCTTATTCTCGCTCCAACGATATATAGGAGATTCATTTTAAGCATTCAAATTAATATCTCACGGGTGTTTCATTGAGTCTTTATCTCATGTACACTTGAAATTTCGGGTAGAATAATTTTATACAGTATGTTCGTATATTACTAGGACAAATTCCTAGCTGTAAAGTAAGCAACGACAATTGAACATTTTACATTGACGAAGAAGCGTGCTGGAATTTAAGTAATATCCAACTAATCTGAGTTTTTTCTAAACTACTTTTTATACACCATGATAACAGATGTTATAATGATGACCAGAAGATTAAAGAAAGATTACTTTAAAACACGCGTTTATTTCTGTTATTACGTAGACGAAACAGAACGTCCATTTGAAAACAGGCGGATCAGTAACTGAGAATATGTATCTCTACGATTTCCCTTGGTGGGCATTCAGAAATATTGATGATTATATGTAAGCTGAAATTGGAGAAACTTGATATATGACTACAGGCTGAGAATATGGCCGAAAATATTGCAAGAACAGGAAAGAATGTACATTAGAGCCTGCGTATTCTTTTTCTAATTTATTGACTTACTGAGTGTAATCAGGATACAAATGATAATGAGCAGGAGCTTGGAATGTATCAGATTTAAGAGATGGCGTCGAATGTTGCATGCTTTACGAGTTGTAGCATATATATATATATATATATATATATATATATATATATATATATATATATATATTAGGTGACTTGACGATTGAATTTAGCATTAAACAGCCTGTCGCCTCTAAGTGTTGACTTCAATGTCCACTTTTATATTTACACACTCTATCTCTGATATTGAGCACTTTATCTCATAAATATAACACACCTGAAAACTATATTTCTTTATATATATATATATATATATATATATATATATATATATATATATATATATATATATATATATATAGTGTTTCATAAAGCATACGCCAAAATCATCACGTGCTGTGTCAAAAAAGAAAAAAAATACAAACATCTAGCATGAACACATGAGTTTTATATACATTCAAGTTTCATTTCATGTTTTATAAGTGCTCAAACATCAGCAGCGCGGACAACATCAAGCCGATATGAGAATTCCTCCTAAACGGGCCACAGAATGTCACGGTCCACCGTGTTGATTGCAGCTGTTATTTGATCTTTCAAGTCATCGATACTTGTTGGAAGTGCTGGAAAATAAACTTGGTCTTTAACATACCCCCCGCAAGAAAAAGTCACATACAGTGAGGTCCAGGGATATGGCAGGCCAAGCACAAAGAGCAATGTCCTTAGCACCTCTGCCCCTAATCCATCGCTGATGCACGCTTCCATTCAAATGAGCACTAAGCCCGAGATGCCAATGGGGTGGTGCTCCATCTTGCTGAAAAATCAAGTCATTCGAATCTGCTTGCAGTAAAGTGAATAGTCAGTTTTGGAGCATTTCGAGATAGGTTTGTCCTGTAACGGTGTTTCCTTCAAAGAAAAAGGGACCATCGACATTGTCTTGAAATACAGCACAGAAGAGGAATCTCTTTCATGCTCAACAGTTTCATGTCCGTGCTCTGTTCCCCAAAAGCGCACATTGTGACGATTGACTGTTCCTCTAAAATGGACATTCGCTTCATCACTAAAAACTAAACGTAAAAAGAGAGTTTCATCACCTTCCTCCATCACCAACATTGACTCACAGAATATCCTCTGCACCACCTTGTCATCATTAGTAAGTGCTTGGACGAGGCTTAGTTTGTATGGTTTCATGTGTAATCGTCTCTTTAACACACACCAGACAGTGATATGAGTGATGGCAAGCTGAAGACTTGCTCGACGTGCCGACTTAAGTGGGCTGCTCTCAAATGTATCATGAATCTTCTCCACTTGCTCCTCTGTAGCAGGTGGTCTTCCAGGACTCTTTCCTTTGCACAGGCACCCACTCTCTTCAAAATGTCTAACCCACCGTCGAATGCTCTCACGGTTAGGCGATCAAAGACGACTTCTGTTCTGAAAGGAAGCTGCACCGTGACAATGGCGTTTTTTTTCGCGAACTCAAGCACGCATAACGCCTTCTGCTGAGGAGTCCCCATTTTGATTGATCTTCCCACAATTCAGCTGCACCGGAAGTTATACTAACCACAGCGGTGAAACCGACATCCAATCAAACTTTGATAACTACTCTATCAAATAACCACTGATTCTGTCCACTACAATGCTATAGACCTGAAAAAACAGCGAAATGATTTTGGCGTATTCTTTTTGAAACAGCCTGTGTATGTGTGTGTGTGTGTATATATATATATATATATATATATATATATATATATATATATATATGTGTGTGTGTGTGTGTGTGTGTGTTTCTGTGTGTGCGTGTGTGTGTATGTATGTGTGTGTGTGTTTGTATCGTGATCCCCGTCATTAATGGCATGGTCAAAACCAACAATTTAAGTGCTAAAATGTCACATTCGTTGATACCATTTCATATCTTGATTGGTACCGAAAGTAAACAACTATCTGTAACAGGTATATAATATGTCATCGGGAAACGAGGGTATGATATCAACGAAATGACGAAAGACTGCTTAAGTGTAATAAGGACTTTCACACATGTTATCTGTTTATATTCTTGAATGACTTGATAAAATCGACGAAGATGTGAGACAATCCTTGTTGTAGTGCATATGACTTATCTTGGATTTTTCTCCTGGCAAAATGATATACATCGTTCACCAATTAGGACAGATCGCACATTGCGTCTCTGGCAGAATCGTATTCACAATTTGTTTCGAAATAGCAATATCTACAGTTAAAAAATAAAGGTATGCCAAGATAATGATAGAGGCGGGTCGCAGATAAAACTGCAATATCAACGATTTAGAAACCTACTCTAGCTATTTTGGAACAGCAGATTATATAGTTTCCTTATCTATGGGCCTTCATTCATTCCATCACGAGATACTAAATTTTAATTTCATTTTCATTATCTGAATTCGATCACTTATCGGGACATAAATTAAACTATCCATATATAACCCAGGGAAATGCAACGTTTAAGTCATATTTTCCACACTACACCAGATATTTGGCAATATCTTGAAATAGAGTTGGGCGTTCAACTTTCGAAAACTCACTTTGTACAGATGCGTATAAACATATATGCATACGTGATTAATATATAATTAATTAATAAATTTAACACTTACAAGATAAATTACTGTTCGATATTCACTTCTGTAATTACTTCTCTTTTAATGTTTTAATTCCATCTAAGGCAAATATATATATGAAGAGTACTATACTATCTTCTGTTAATTTAATGCATTAATATAAATGTAGTTGGGCGGGAAGAAGATATGTGTCTCTGAAATCGTTGATTCGTTAAACATAAAACCTACCGACATTCATCGACACGTTTCAACAGTGACAGGCCATGTTCCTCTGAAATAGAAAA
Source organism: Acanthosepion lycidas (assembly GCA_963932145.1). Lineage (NCBI taxonomy): Eukaryota > Metazoa > Mollusca > Cephalopoda > Sepiida > Sepiidae > Acanthosepion > Acanthosepion lycidas. Next base: position 93,186,236 of record OZ010594.1, read on the forward strand.
TGCTACCAAAAGGCGTACTTAATTTTTATAAATATTTGTATACGTGAAAGGCTTTATCTATCCAACAGTGTTGTTATATACATTGTGTGTAATTACTATAATTTTTGTATAAAAATGTATAAAACTTTGAACTGAAAGTAAAGACAAAATTATCGCATTATAGAAAAATACAGGTTTTTTTCAGCTAAATATTCTTTCATGTGAAACAGAAAAGATTTACTAATAGACTCAGAAATAATATCATGATAATGTTTTCTTTATTTTTGATTTCTTGTTTTTCTAAATATTTGTCTCTTCGTTTTTATCAACAACATTTTTTATTTTCATAATTATTGAATATATATAAAATTAATAAAGCCATGCCAATCAGAAAAATAACATAGATTAATTAAAACCTTATAATACAGGGTGTTTCAAAAATAATATGCCAAAATCATCACGTGATGTGTCAATGACGAAAATAATCACGAACCTCTAGTATGAACACATGTGTTGTATATACATTCAAGTTTCATTTCATGTTTTATAAGTGCTCAATGTGGCCACCACTGGCAGCGTGGACAACATCGAGCCGATATGAGAATTCCTCCCAAACGCGCTTCCGCATGTCACGATCCAGCGTGTTGATTGCAGATGTTATTTGATCTTTCAAGTCATCGATACCTGCTGGAAGTGCTGGAACATAAACTTGGTCTTTAACATACCCCCACAAGAAAAAGTCACACACAGTGAGGTCTGGGGATCTGGCAGGCCAAGCACAGACAGCAAGGTCTTTAGCACCTCTCTTCTCAATCCATCGCTGAGGCATGTTTTCATTCAGATAAGCTCTAACTCCGAGATGCCAATGGGGTGGTGCTCTATCTTGCTGAAAAATGAAGTCATTCGAATCTGCTTGCACCGTGAAAATGGCGTTTGTTTTCGCGAACTCAAGCACGTAAAACGCATCTGCTGAGGAGTCGGCATTTTGATTGATCTTCCCACAATTCAACTGCACCGGAAGTTATACTAACGACAGCGGTGAAACTGACACCCAATCAAACTTTGATAAGTACTCTATCAAATAACCACTGATTGAGTCCACTACAATGCTATGGACCTGAAAAAACAGCGCAATGATCTTGGCGTATTCTTTTTGAAACACCCTGTATATTAAAGGTATGTCTAGTTAGCACATTTCCCAACAAAGTCGAAAAAAAGTTTTAAAATCAAACAAACGATGATTAAACTTCCGTTTCATTTCTCCCAACATCGTGAAAAATTAAATATTCTACTGAAAAGTATGTTCACACTTGAAATTTTGTAATTTAAATAAGGATGGATGTAATACTGGTCATATTATGTTCACGAATGTAATTTATTCGATATTTTTAGTTTCAGAAACACGGGGTCGTATTATACTCAAATCGTATCATATAAAATATATGGTAGCCGGCATAAGTTTCGGAATATCTCACGTATTTATGAATAATGAAATAATAATAAGTGTTGATAGACTATATTTCTGTTTTTCTGTATGCGTAACTGCTGTAATTTCCATCCTATTATCAACGTGTAGAATCTGTCCGATCTGTTGTCCCGTTTAACTGAATTAGATTAATCTAAATCTTTGAAAACTTTTCATAATATATTAATCGATCAGGAATTTGGCAAAATTAAAAAAAGGTGCTAAAGTATGACTATGTTAGAAATCTAATTAAAAACGATTCATATAATGCGTTGTAATATATATATATATATACATACATACATATATATATATATATATATATATATGTATATATATATATATATATATATATATATATATATATATATATATATATATATATATATATGAAAGTCCCCAAATAACTTCCTAGAAAATAGATTTTAGAATAAATATTGAACCATTTTCGCTTATAGCGTATTATCTCATTAATATTCATTACTGTACCCCGTTATTCGAGTTTACTGCTAACAATAGGGAAATTCAAACACATATTTTTGTTCATTTTCCTTCTCCAATTTCAGTTTTGACAGATGCCACCCCTTTACGGTTGTTTGATTCAACATTTTCCCGCTATCAAATGGCCCCATATATCATAAAATATGAAAAAAAGCATAAAAAATATTACTTGAGTGAAGTGAATCGTCAAATTAATATCTTAGCTCGGGCTAAAATTTTTATCATATCCACATGTAAGACATGAAACCACATATTTGAAAAACTTCAGCGTTTATCATGCATTTTCGTCGATGAAAAAGAATAAATGTGTTATTATTTAAGCAAAACACACTAATGTAGCCAGTTCCAAACAAAGACAACTAAAAAATCTGCTTCATACGTTTTCCTCCTTGGCACATACCAATATATCATATCGTTTATTCTATCTTTAAAAACATTTAACATTGATTTTGTCATGGTGTGATGTGCTGTTTTGCGCTGTATGGAATGCAGTTGTCTGATTTGAAAATGACGTAAGGTTATTCCTTCGGCGGAAAACAGAGTCTGACCTGGAAATGAGTAGGTTGTCAATCAAAATCACCTGACAGGAAGTAACATGGCTGCTGCTCCAGACGGAAACAGCTAAATATGAGCCTCTGATTGCTCTTACAGACATAGATAGACATAGATAAAAGACTGTACACGACTCATCCTAGTGTGCCTTTGACTTGATAGAATGCGCACCTGTTGGTCGATATATACGAAAATGACAATTTTTTTTTTAAATATATATGTTTTAATATTGATAAACCTATGGTTGATCCCGTTCATATAAATTTTCTGAAAAGATGCCCTGATCATCCTATACCTTTAAAAAATACGAAAAGTAATAGTTATTCAATATAGATCTACATTCAACTGTTTCCTCTCTAACCACAAATCCCCTTAAAATAGTCTGACTTTCTAATTTGTCTGTTTTAATTATCGGTCTGCTCTTTGTATTTAATCATTACTTGACCACGAATGAGACTGATTTACTACATATTTCTAATTTCAAGTTAAAGTCTTTCAAACAATATAACAATTGGGATTAGAGACACATTTAAAATGTATTATTATTTATGTTTACAAATGAGTTTCAACACCATTAAATATTAATGTTGCTGTCGGGAATTTGCTTGATAAACAATTTTCGCTAATATTGAGCACATGTACAGAGACATGCAAGTAAAAAGATTTAAATGAATTTTCTAAATAAATTAATATTGTGTTCTTGAATAAATTCCACTTGGATGGAAATGCGTTTCACCTATTTAAATATTTTGATATCACTTCAAGAACCGCGTTTATCAATTTTGCTTATTTTATATTGTGATATATCATACAAAACCTTATATAAAATAACATGCATATAAACACACACTCTCATACAAAAATTCTCTCTCTCTCTCTCACACACCAATATATTTATGTGAGACAAAGAGAAAAAGAGAGTGAATTTATCCACGAGAGTGTCTGTTCGTAGGTATGTTATTTTAATATGTGCGACACCATTTAGGTTGCTAGAAAGAAAGAAGAAAAAAAAACAAAGAAAAAGGCGAGAATTAAATTTAATTGTTATCTTTTCTAACAGAGAAAAGTGCTATAGGTTTTTATTCTCATTAGCGAGGAAAGTAGGGTCGCGCATGTGTCGGATTTAAATTAATTTATGACAACGATAATGAAAAATTCAGGTTGGCCGATAACCCTACGAAACAGAAACTGGGAAATAAAAATTAATTAAGCACGCACTTACCGAAAAAATAATGCCCGCTGAACATCCCGTAGGGTGCTGGGAGATAAAAATTAATTAGGTCATACGCTGACCGAAAAAAAAAATGTCGCTGGACCACACAGTGTTACAAAAAATAAAAAAGACTAAACCATTAGTTATCTACGGAAAGGTCGTTTGGAAAAGGCACCTGTTTATTGTCAGGAGCTGGCTATGATAGCAAAATTATTTTATCAGATCGAATAAATAGCACCAAGGAGCGATACGTCCAATTGACTACCCACTTGTTTGGCGAAGGTCCCGGGTGTTAAAGTCCAGGTGACATTAGGAAAAGAACTGCGAATCAGGGACCACACTACGAAAGAAAAAAAGGAAAGGAAAGAAAAAAAAGGGATGATATCATTTTTTCTTTGAGAAAGATTTTTTTAAACCGAGGCTAATCTGGCCACCCCCACAGTGCTGGGCGTCATTGGCTGAATGCTGGTGTGAGCGTTAGGCGAAGGTAATCATGTGAAGTAGGAGGTGAGGCCTGTTGACACCCCTGAAGGGATCGGTATGAGATGCCACTGTGAGAGAGAGGGGAAATCCGTTGACACCCTCTGAGAGTATGATGAGATACCAATATGAGAACAGAAGAAGGTGGGAGGACGAAATACTTCCAAAAATGGAAAACAATAAATGTTCCTGACCGAAAACAAAGAAGTGGATTGTGGATTTAGAATTATCAAGGAACCTCAAACTCCGACAAGCCCACCCCGGTTTTGGTCGGCGTCCATATAAGCAGAGTCGCAGTGAGTGAAAAGCAGTGCCAGTTAAGATCGCAGCTGAGTTGAATTGAGTTGGGTTCGCCTCGCAAAAAGTTGACTGAAACATTCCACGCAATTCCGAACTCAACTTCTAACCAAAACAATTTATTTTTGAAGAACGACTTAGACTCACACCACCAAAACAAGTTTCACGATTATCGCCTGGAGGTACACCAAAATCAGTTTCTTAAAAGAACAAATTAAGATGTTAAGACTCGCCTAACAAACACAAAGTGTCACGAATCCATATTAACGGGTTGGTAGAAAGACGCAGTCCTGTATTCAGCAACCAGATATAAAATATTGTTATCCTTTTTAACACATTTGAACTTTTCGAGATATTATTTTATTTTATTTTACATATAATTGTGCGGTGTTGCTCTTGTCCGGACTCAGCTTGCATTACGGCCCGGCGACTGATTGATTTCGTCTACCAAATATCAAATCACAACGTGGGTAGGTTAGACTAGAAATCAAAACAGTTACTTCGGTAACCAGACGTTGGAGGTGAGCTGGGAACGACAAGGCTGATACCGAATCTAACCAGATTCCCATCGGAATCACTAGAAGGTTAGAACGTCACATTTGGTGCTGCGACCAATACCAATCACATTGGTCGTCAAAGGACAGGATAGCACGACGGACGTGGGCAGCCAGACGTCACATTTGGCACAGCGACACCGGGGGTGGGGAGTCACATATGTGTGCGTATTAATTTCTGTAAATGTTCATTAGGAATAAAGAAAATCCAAACTTATCGTTTCATCCTCTGAGGGATTCATCATGGTTAATGTAATGATTTTATTTTATTGACAAATATTTATATACAACAGTAAAAATGTCATTGGGTTTTCAAAATTTTTAGGTATGGAAGTGCTCATGAATATTCATGTTAATGGAAATGTCAAGCGTATAAACAGCGGCAGAAATACGTCCGATATATAAATTCTAGACATATCGCATACATGATTTGATTGCATTAGGGTCAATGTTGTCTCACCTAGTTACTGTCTTACTATTGTGTGGGAGTATTTCTGTCTTAACCTGGATTAAGAGAAAAGTTAGGCCTATTTTCGTTTTACTCGCCAAGATAATATCAACACAATATTGGGCACTGCTGTTATTATGAAATGCTTTATACTTATTTAAACATTGTAGTTTTCGATATTTTTAGCCTTAGTATTTTTAGAACGTTGGCCTTTCCAATAGTAAACCCAGCGAATGTCACGGGATGTCGATCTTCATATACGAGTATTACTGACTAACCAGAACTGTAGAGCGATACAAACGCCGCGATAGACCAATTTACATGTCTGATAGTACAATCCGTGCGGTAAAAACAAAAATATCACTGAGCAATTTCTAGACTATTGGTAACCAGCATTAAAATAAAATAACCGAATGGAATTCCGATATTATCAAATCAACGAAATGTTTTGTGATTCCAAAATCATAATCAGTAAAATAAAACAAAAGAGGAATCAATTAACACCTGCGACTACCAGGGGAATGAAAATAATCTGAGTAGAAAAACGAGTAAACTCCTTGATCTCGGACTAACAGTGAATATATGAATGAGATTAAGAAAAATAATGAGGATATTGAAAGAATAGTCCAATATTTACATTATTCGGACTATTGTCCTCATCTTATTTATTAAAACGTTTAGGCCGTTGTACGCTTTGGCCTTCTTCAGGTCGCTGGAATATCGGACTGAAACCATTACTTCGCTCACTGGGGTATACTGTTCTAGTTCCATGTTTAATGGATGTCAGTTATCAATGATCTCCTGTTAATTCTCCTCTCCAGGTTCTCCACCGCATTAACCACGTATTGAACTAACACTGCCCCAGTGAGTGAAAAAAAGTGTTCAGTTCGACATTCCAACCAGCTGAAGAAGGCCGGAAATTACAACGACCGGAACTTTGTAATAAATATAGAGTCAAATATGAGGACAATAGTCCGAATAATGTAAATAGTGTACATAATAGCTCATCTCAGAAATATAGACAGATACTGAACAATGCCGGTGCGTACATCGACCGAAACGTTGCAATAAATATGGAGACAAACATGAGGACAATAGTCCGAATGATGTAAATAGTGTACATGAAAAATCATCTCAGAAACATAGAGAGATACTGAACAATAGTCAAATTACAAATCATGATTGTAAATAACTGTAACTCTGCCGAGAAAGAACCTGTAGTATGTAAGGATTATGCTAATATTAATCATTTTCATACAAACAGATACAGAATTGTCAAAGCAATTATTAGATTAACCAGCTGTTACGACTTTTTTCAGTATTGATGAGGGCTGACATTGTAACGTTCTTCATACGTAGTGTGAAGAGTCAAAATTTTACCTGTTATTTTCTCTTCCAGTCACATATGCTATATATTTTAGTTGTTTATACTGTTGAAAGTTTTCATGTCATGAGATTTACACCATGGAATACCAGATCGGCAGTATTAAACTCGTTAAGGAACATTTTTCAAAGAGAACAACTGTCTACAACAAAATAGAGTAGATATTGGTGTTATCTGCGAAAACGTCCAGTGTTATCATCCCAGTTAATAACAAAATCAACACTGCACTCACTATCAAAACAGGTAATCAGAAAAACCGGGCGCATCTGTGAGTTGAACTGAAAGGTAACCTCCTTGTTACCAGGTGCTGACAGTATATCAGTAACCGGGTTCAGCGTGACACAAATACGATTAAGATGATAACACGTGGGACATCCGAGTGGCAAGGAGATATATAGGTACCTCACACCAAGATAAAATTCAGACGTTTTCTCATATCCAAAGAAGAGAATCCACATTCGGCAAACCCACCTCCCCAAAAAAGTATCACACACGCACAGACACACATGTAGTGGACCGTGGCTGTGATGTTGTCGAGTAGACGTAGAAGAGCAGCCGGTCCAACTACATGAAAAGGTTGGACTTTAATTAAGTCCAAAGAAGAAAGGCAAAGAATAACAAACACAAGACCGATAATATATGTATACAAATATATATTAATAACAAGTTATATGGAAACATTTACAAAGGACAAAGTTTGTGTGTGAATATTCTATATGTGCGTGTGTGTGTGTGTGTGTATTGTGCTTAGCGTGTTCCCAGCATTTGGGAAACGCTATCCTTGTTAGCGCTTATATTTTCGAGTTGGTAAGGCTGAAAGCCTGAGGAAAAAGAGAGATTTACCTCCAGGTGTCGGCCCAAAAGCCTGAGGGAAAAAGAGAAAGAGGCGAAGGTTCAGCGACTATTTATAGCCGAGAAGAGCGACCTCTAGTGAAAGGGTTAACGAAATAAAGGAGGAGTTAACTCCGACACAGACACAATTACGCCAGTATTAATTGATGAAATCTGGAGGTGAGTAATCAGTAATTTTTAAGTATAAACGATTAAGTCTTTTTTTATAAGTACTAATGTTGACTCAAAACAAGGCTCAAGAGCCATTCAAGCTAAATATTACTATGTGGTGTCATATTAGCCTTAGAAAAGGTAAGTATTTAAGTAGACTTACAGCCATATCACATCGAAACACTGGTTCCCGTAAGATCACCGAAGTTAAACAGCGTCGATGCTGGTCATTATGTAGATGTGTGACAGGTTGGCAATACACGGTGCTGTAACCTTGGTTGCGGTGTTGGAGTAATGGATAATGGCTCGGAATTCTTAATCGGAGTGTCGGGTTCAAATTCCCGTTCGGTTCGTTATATTCCCTTACGCGCAAATACAATTGGAAAATGTATGTATCCAACGCTACTACCTTCAGTTATGGAGTAATTTACAAAACATTTTGAACTATTTCATTATCATGCAAAAAAAGATTACAATCTAAAAACTATTTTCTGGATGTAAATACATTTTAAAGGCGTGATAAGCCGTAAAAACAATCAGTCTCTCAAGAAATAAATTCCATTGGGGGTTAAGCGAGAAAGATGACATATATTCGAATAGGTTAAAATTGTAGTAACTGTAGATCAAGTTAAAATTGTAGTAATTGTAGATCAAGCCTGTAGTCTCTTCCACAATGCAATTGATTTTTTTTTTTTTTTTGGTGAAGAAGCTCTGTGTATGTACCTTACATTTTGCGACTCGATTACGAAAGAAATGTGGATAATACTCACTTGTGTACGTGACATTTTGGTTCCAAGTTATAATGGTGAAGGGTAGTAGGAGCAACAAATATAGAACGGCGAGAGATTCGCTACGTTCCGTCATTTGTCGTTGTAACATGAAACATTAAATAATCACTGACCCGACTGCGTCGATGCTTTTAAAGTCTCTCAGGACAGACAAGTAAGGACTAGGCAGTTCCAGTCCATATATGACAGTAATAGACTATTTGTGGTCGGATGTATTCATATTCCTCTTTACAACGCAGAGAGAGAGAGAAAAAAGAGAGAAAAAGAGAGAGAGAGAGAGAGAACAAGGCTGAATTTCTTTTTAAGAATTTTGAATAAATCATAAGTATTTTTTCTGGCCGCTTTTTCATAATTAATATGATAACATCGTTGTTCTCCTACTATTTAATAGCCGATACCATGCGACGTTGTTAATTTTTATTTCATTTTCATCGTAGGATGACGTAAACGGAAATGAAATGGGAATAATGTAATATCTTCCATAAACATATTATATATTAATTTAGTTTGCATTATAAAAGTATTAAACTCATTTACAGTGCATTTTATGCCAGCTTTATCCGACATCAAATACGGATTTATGCTCATATGTTTAAAATACATTACAGTTTTGCCCGGATATAAGAGACCTGGATATAAGAGACACCCGGATATAAGAGATATTTTATCTGGTCCCAAATTAGAGCCATACTTACCTAACCAAAATAGACAAAACCCGGATAAAATAGAAACCCGGATATAAGAGACTTCATCTCCGGCCCCGACAACTCTCTTATATCCGGGTTACACTGTATCATCTTTTTCACTGATTCGATAACACCATAATAAAGTACTAATTTCTCTTTATTTATGACTTTGTAGATGTATGGAGACTGTGAATCATGAAAGCTAGAGGGGCGCCTCGGCGTGTTGTAATGTAGATTGTCTCTTCAGAACAATTATGACAAAGTTGGGAGTTTGATCCTCCTTGGGTGGCCCCTACTTTCGGCCTTCTGTCACATGTAAGCGACGCATGGAAAATCAGTATCATGTAAGCAACAAATGTAAAATAAAAATCCAGTTATTTTGCATTATATTTATATGTTTAAATTTAAAGTTTTACTTAATAAACTTTTGGTCCAATGAATAGTCACATCGGAACAAAATTATACGCATTATAACTAACTAGTTTCATATTTAATTTACTCTTTAAATCTAACTGATATACAGAAGACAAGATTCAATTGCTTTCCGAAAAAATATTGTCTTTCAACTAATAATTATTTTCATTGAATATATTTTATTTATTTCCTTCATGATGTTTCTGAGACTCTTCTTCCTCTTAAAATCAGTATATATATATATATATATATATATATATATATATATATATATATATATATATATATATATATATATATATATATATATATCATTTTAACGATTCACTGTGATAATATCTTCTTTCGACATACATGCAAATGGCGGTCGAACAGATCACTGTCAAATAAGTAAACGTAAGATTTCCATCTTCATCTTCTACGAGATTGCCCCTGCCAAGATTACAGCCATTTGTAGGTGAAGTGAACACCGCCTGCCATTTTACTTAAATTGAGATAATAGTCCATGGCGCCCGATTCCAGATTCCAGGCCAGAGATAAAGCTTCAGGATAAAAGGAGGTGTAGAGGGCAGTTTTAAGCGGAGCGCCGTTTAAATGGCGAGGAAGTTAGCACTTGAAGAGACATACAGTTCGTTCGCAAGCAGTCAAATTAAGATGGCTATCGGCCATCAGTTGGCGGTAAGGAGGCTATTCGTCTGTTCAAATTTCGGTAGATTTTATGTTAAGAGGCTATTCCTTCCGAGACGCTTGGATACTCTAATATATGTGGAGAGATATTATGGATGAATAATCGATACGGACGATTCTCAAAATCAAAAACAATTCTCCCATTTGCAATTACTGGATTGCCGAAATTTTATAGCAGAAAATATATTTTTATTTGATTTTAATCGCTATAGCAATTAACCATACAAATGAAGTCAATTTAAATAGTGTTTGTCTCTTATTGCGCCATACTATGATCTCGAATTTCTACAAAATTAATAAGCTGGGTTTATTATCTAATGATGTTACGCACCATGTAGAATCATGTCGAAAACGTTAAGAAATATAATTACATATTATATACAGACTGTCCATAAAGTCAGGGTGCACTTTAAAAATGTATAACTTTATTTGTATTTGCGATAGAAATAATTTGTAAAAAGGATTAGAAAGAAGTAAATCAATATTTCTAAAGGTTTTATTGAAATTTAATTTAGTTTCCACATATCCTCCATCATTAGCAATACAAAAGGCAATATGAATTTGCAGTTCACGGAAAATATTTGCCGACTGATTTACAGTAATGCCTGAAATCAGATTAGTTTGTTTACATATATTTCAAACTATGTACATTAAACTTTATAAGATTTTTTACTATCGCAAGTACAAATAAAATTATAATTTTTTAAGGTGCACACGAACTTTTTGGACACCGTGCATATTAATTAATGATGATTTTCTAAGTGTAGCCTAGAGGAGGTACAAGGCTGAAAATCAGGAACATACAGTCAGCATTGAATTCATCAGCAAGTGCTCTTTTGAGACAAGCTTACACCTCAAGTGCCCAAGTGATTTTTTAAGCGTAGCTTACAGGTGGCACAAGTCGAAACTGTGGAGCACCTAATGAGGATTCGAACTCACTACTCGGTCGTAATTCATCTATTGTGACAAGCTTTTTTAACCGTGCAAAACATCAAAGTACCATGTGTATGATAATTAATGATTTTAATAAAAGAAAATGATTATCAAGGAATAAAATATATGAGTATTGTATTAATATGAAACGGAAAATCTGACTGATAATAGCAAAAGATGAATTTCATATTCCAAGGAAGGTATTAAGAGATATAAATAATTAATTTTAAAGAAACAGAAAGCACATTGGACTGCTATGTTTTATCGAATTTCCGATAACAGTGGGTGATGGACTAACACTTCACACATAATGAAGAGACGGAAAGCTATATGTATATCATTCCAGCGAAGAATACTTAGAGTGCTATGGACAGAAAGTGGAATCAACGTGGATGCTTTGTGGGGGATAATAACTGCATGGAAATTTAAAATGTAACGGTCTCAAGGAGTCAAGTGAATCATGGGAAAATATGTTAAACTGTAAAGTGACAAATCTGTAGTATCAAAGCGTTAGGAGCGAGAATGAAGTGATACCTAAGAAAATACTACGTAATTAAGCTTAGCAAGTGTTTTTCAATGATTAAAGTATTAGGATGGTGCAAAAATAATGACGTAATAATGTCGTTTTTTGACGTTAAAAATACGTCAAAAACGACATTGTTACGTCATTATTTTTGCACCAACCTAATATATCAAAATGTTATACAGTAAAAGTATAGAATATATCAGTAAAAGAAAGGGAATCTAATTAGAATGGAATCTCAACCATTGACATAAAGAAATATACTACTGTTTCTTGCCAAACAATACATTAAATACTTTGCTGTTTCTTGCTTCCAGCTTGTAAGCAATCTTCCTCTTATAGCAATTAATTTGCTCATGAAGCAATCGCAATGTCTTTGTAGTTTGGCTCTGTATATATTCAGATTGAGGGGAACTATTAAAAGACTATGAATATCAGTGGTTTGTAAATGAAAGGAGTGTTAAGGGAAGCTAAATTCCTTCGATTAAAGGGGTGATAACTCAAAGTTTTTTTGAGTTATTTCCGTTTTCTGTCTGGATAAGGGCAACATTTTCGAACTGAACATAGCGACGTGCTGACACCCGCGTGGAGCGCACTGTTTCAATAAATACTAGCAGTACTGTTCTCAGAGAGTGAATGAATAAATGTTGTTTGTTTATGTGTTAAAATGCACTTATCTTTTATTTTCATTCGTTTTTGTTCATTCCAAAAGCCTGAGATATAAAAAAGTAGAAAAATATTAGAAATCCACAGGGATTTTTCTTTAACGAGTAACGGAATCATGATAGATGAGAATAATATGAGAAATTAAATGTGGGGTCGAAACTGGATGTGGATTTGAAAATTTAAAATTATATATTGTGGGTAATTATTGAAGAAATGAAGGCCTGTATAAATAGCAATAATAATAATAATAATATCGGATATGTGTAATTACATAATAAGATTAGTATCAAAATATCAAAACTCAAACATTTAATCAAGATGTATACAAAATAAGTCTGCTTTGCTTAAGTTTAACATTCGAATTAAAAGGCAAAATTCCTATGACATTTGCTTTCACTTACAACCGGATATTTTGTTTTGATATCGGTAAAAAGTTTATCTTTATTCTTTCTTATTTATTCTTAATAAGCGTTATTTTTCTTTACGGCATTGCCTATAAGTTATTTACGTTAGCATTCTTGGTATGTAGTCTACACAATATCAACTGTTGTGAAAATTTTGTGCACAAATTTAAGATCATATTTGGATCGTGTCGCTCTATTGTTTAAATAAATAAATAGAATATCTTGTAGATGACCCGTTTATGTGCGAATCATGAAAATAAACGAAATAGAAATTTTATTTTATGCACCTCATCAAATACTAGATTCAAATAAACATTCCTTCTATATTCTAATGTGTATATTTTCTTTCTTTTAATATGTGTACGTTGTTGGCTGACATAATTTTGCAACTCAGATGAAACTGTATCGAAGGATGATGAAAACCACAATTTGAAAAGATTTACAGGAACAGAAAAATATTTGAAAGTAATAAACATTAAGTGTAACAAGGGAGAAGGCATAGTTAGCAACAATCGTAAGGTTTCAGGAGGTGACCTACGCATTGGAAGACAGAGTACAGAACTTTAAATATATCTAAGCAATTTAGTAGGAATATACATTTATGACTTAAAAATACGAAGACGAATAGAGAAATGTATGTTACAGAAGGTAATCAAAATAGTAACAGGTACGATTGTTACGGCAGGAGCACAAAAATGTCTGGAAATACTCGTTACTTAGATCAATAGAAGACATTGACTTGTCTAGGGCCATGATCACAAACGACTTTTCAGAAAATGTTACGTAAAACATTACGGAATGACTTGCTAAAGCATCATTCGTAAGATATTCTACTTCATCACACCGTACTCTGATCACACGAATTCCAGCATTTTTTTATACTAACTCACCATATAATACTTGCAAAAATATAATACACCACACACACACACACACACACACATATATATATATATATATATATATATATATATATATATATATATATATATATATATATATATATATATATATAAGAGAAGAACAGATTCCATTTAAGTTATAATATAGATTTGTTTATGTTATATTTTTTATACTTCATATTTTTGCTACACGTATTTCCGATTTCGTGACCTTCTACAAGCAAATTAAAGGAATCATTTTTTTTAATAGAATAAAATTTCATTTTGTTCTTTCAGTATTTCATTGCTAATTTTCGGTATATGTAGTGATAGTGGATATCTTTTTTTCGTCTATTGTCAAAAGTGGCTTTCTTCCTAAGTGGTAATAAAATCATTAAGTATGGCCTTACCGGAGGTGATGACAGATGTTTTGATGTTAGATGCCGCCCTATCCACACATCAACCGTGAGACTGTCAAATATATTTCTATTTATCTGCATCGTGTATAGGTGTGAGCGTCCGTGTCCCTGCTAGCTTGTACTTGAATCAGCTTACCCGCCCATATACATACAAACATACAAACATACATACATACATACATATATATATATATATATATATATATATATATATATATATATATATATATATATATATATATATATATATATATATATATATATATATATAGCGAGAGACAGAGTATGAATGCGTGTTTGACCGAGTGAATGAAGTAACTTACTATAGTAAATAAAAACAAACAAACCTATGCATCACTTTATAAGAAACAAACACAAATTTACTTATTTCTTTGATTAATGATAAAATGTACAGATTTTAATATTTCATTGTAAATTGGATATTTTTCCGAAACTTCATGAATATATATATATATATATATATATATATATATATCGTTGAACGCACTCTTAAAATCATTTCAGAATATCAGAAACCTTCTTCACGCTATATAATAAGGGACTACATCGACTTTTCTTGATACAGACAGAAAAAAAAATTAAATCTCTTTTACATAGCGTGTATGACATTCCCAATTGTTCATACAGTGAAACACTTTAACAATTAAAACTGACCACTCATTTACCGTTGGTAGAAAAAAATCACGTAATGCCCAGCCAGCGGTTAATCTGTGGTAGAGAAAAATGACTTAATGCTCAGCTACCGGTTGAAAGGTTGGAAACACTTGGGGATATTTTTATATCTACCGTGAAAAATTACATTCCAATTACTTGTGAATATTGTCACAGCAGCTCAAGTAGAAAGGTTAATATACTTCAGTAACCCAGGGATCAAAGGTTTCAGGAACTGTCAATGGCATCTATATTCGTTAGCGAGTAATTCATTTCTTCAGAATCATTACAGGTTTACTGAACATAAAGAGATCCCAGGGTCAAGACGTGTTTTATGAAATGTAAATGAAATTTGAATAGTTTGAAATTCACCTGGGTTCAATTGTGACAAGATAACTGTTAAGATGAATAATACTTGCTGAAATATGTCAACTGCATACACATCGGAAAATACTTATGTGTAATTAAAATTGCTACCTTTAAAATTCTAATTCGTAAAAAAAAATATAAATGTAATGGCAATATAAACGTTTCCAAATAATGTCTGGATAGTTTCGTTGTGGAAATCGTTGTTATTTCGTTTTGTCTAATCACTTTTTCAATGAAAATGCTGCGCTGCTAAATTTCAATGTGGTCTCTTTACAACTATTTCACATAAACTGTTCTCCATATAAGTGAAGATGACGATGTTACTAGCGGCTAGTTACGTGCTATTAAACCTTGAAAGGTATGAATATTCTTTTTCTTCCCCGCAGCTATGGGTAACTAGCAGAAGAGAACGTGTTCTATAGCTCTGAAGGGCAACTGCTCTACTGTAGAAAGAAATCGGAGCCTACTACGGGGAAAATCTGCCTCGTCAGTCTTGTTTCAAGAGATACATGATCGATTAAGAGTTTATCGCATATGACACATAATTGACTGAAGATGATAGCATTAAAATACTTATGAAAATATATATTAACAATGTAGTATCGCTGGGATTACTTATTTAACAAAATTTGCAATTTTTTCCTAATGTAATAACCCTTCCTTCTAGGAATCTGTTATTTTTCTATAATCCTTTACCGAGAAAGTATTTTTACTGCAGATTACAATGGCGATCAAGATATTCTTAGCTCATTAATAGTATTTTCATATAATTACAGCAAATAAGCCAAAACTATGTTATCATGTCTATGAAAAGAGTATATATTAAATTATATAAGGAAATACTTCCTCAATCTCTTGGCTGTCAAATAATGAAAACTGCACGTCTTCGGCATTATTATCAATTGATAAAAGCAAATGTATTGCCAGAACATATCAGTTTTATTGTTCTTTCATTTCGAGGAATGTTACTGATTCTTCATGCAGTTATTATGAATATAATTATAAATTCCAAATTAACAGCAGATTATAAAACAAAAAACAATAACGGCTCCAATCACCAGCAAGTGATGTATTGCTGTGTTCATGCCTTTTAATAATTTTGATTTTATTTTTACAATTCCTATTTGAAGCCATTCTGAATTTATTTCAAACACACACACATACACACACACACACACACACACATATATATATATATATATATATATATATATATATATATATATATATATATATATATATTTAAGTTATTAGGAACTTGGTAAACCGAATTGGTAAATCCAAAGAGGATGAAATCCTGAGAGCTCAATGTTAGGACAGAGCTAATATGTAATGAAAAACAAATCACTTTAATGTACCATTACGATAATTTATTTCACCTAAATCCTTTTTTAAGGATTCAGGATCATCAGGTAAATCTTCCAACAACGAATTGAGAAAAAAAAAAAAATCATTTTTTTTCTCAATTCGTTGTTGGAAGATTTACCTGATGATCCTGAATCCTTAAAAAAGAATTTAGGTGAAATAAATTATCGTAATGGTACATTAAAGTGATTTGTTTTTCATTACATATATATATATATATATATATATATATATATATATATATATATATATATATATTGTTAATTAATTCAGCCCCAAGTAAGCCGAAAATACTACTAAGTTACAATGTGTAACTTAGAATGAAAGAGAACGAAAAGACTTTATTGAGGTGAACGGAAATAAAATAGAAGGATTCAAGAAGAAAGAAGATCATGTTTGGTGTTGCATTCACATTTTTGCTGATTGTAATTCGCAGGGAAGCAAAAAACACTGAGTTCTCTCTGTGAGATGTGCGGGATAAGTATGAGAATAAATATAGTTATATATAGCTAGAAAATGAGTGATAGAGAGTTAGCAATCTAATAGTACGCTAAAATTTATGTAATCGTTGCACCGAACAAGAAATATCAATAGAACAAATGGCATATATCTATTAATAGAAAAGATATGGAAGACACGTCGTGGGGAAAGTAACTGGAATCCACATTACAGGTCAAGGACGTTTACATTAAAGACCCTTTGAATTTTATAAAGAATTTCGAGATGCATAGTAGAAGCATGTGAGAGGATATAGCAGCCGTATGCAAGGCTCAGACAAATGGTAGATTTTTAAATGCGTATGATGGATGCTGTCAAGAAAAATGGCTGGCACGAAACAGTGAACTAACTTTCCTTACAGCAAACCTAGCAATTGTGTTATATAGCAATAAAGTGTCACTGCCGAAACTTGAGTTTGAATAAACACAGGAGATTCCATTATTGAATTAAATAGACCACGTGACCCTAATTGAACCGCACAATTAGGAATACGCGTGACGTCTAAGGGATAGAATTTGTAGTCTTTCCTGTATACTATTCGGATTTCTATTTCTCCGCTATCCTCTATTACTATACGGACCGCTATTCTCTACTTTATTCACTATACTATTTCTCTTTTCGGATCACTCCCAGTCGAAGCCATTATATTCACTTACGTGCCATTACACTTGGGAAAGGTATGAATCCTCTTTTCACTCCCCAGCTATGAGTAAATTGTAGGCCAGATAGGGTTCTATAGCCTTGGATTGCAACTGGTCTACGGCAGAAAGAAATGGAAACCTACTTCTGTAAAATAAATCTGCCTTGTCAATCATTTATCGAAATATATATCATCGCCACAGCGTGTATCACGCATGACACATAACTGACGGACCTATACAGATTAATGTTCCGGCGAGTATTATCGAGCAAGTACTATTAGTGCGAGCGTTATTCGAAGGCGTCTAACACCAGAATAGTTAATACGCGTAGTATAGTTGTACCTGAGATTAGAAAGTCTCTACTACAACGAGTGTTACGAAGTGACAACGAGTATTTCTTGCCATCCTAAAAGTGCCAATGGATGTTCGTTGACATCACACAAAATTGATTCATTAATATGACTGTACTTTCTTTCATTTCAGACGCAAAAAGGTTTAATAAGTTACCCTCCTGGAGGCTTTGCAACCTCTATGCTGTTTTACGGCAGAAAATGTTAACAGCTTTGTTTTGAAGGCGTTAAACTGTACAAGATATTCCCTTCCCAAGTTATCCATTGAATAAAGCCCTTTTTCGAGAGCAATTGGTAATTTTTTTTTACGTCCCTGTCGGATTTGCTACTAAGCTTGGAACAAATTGTGATGACATCAGCATACATATTAGGTTGGTGCAAAAATAATGTCGTTTTTGACGTTAAAAAATACGTCAAAAACGACATTATTTTTGCACCGACCAAATACCTAATTAGGATGAGATGAAATATGGAAGAAAATATATGAAGATAAGAAACAACCTTCGCCCAAGGATACATGTCTGCGGATCCAGATTTAATGTGAAATATACTAGATGGATTTGCAGTCAAGAATAGCCTTACTACAAGATATTATAAAAAAACAATTGGATTTGGTCAAATATTCATTCACAGAAACCATACAATTTGATCGTGTGAAAAACGTCACTATGCCAAACACTGTCGAAAATCTTCGAAATATCTAATGACAAAGCCTGAGCATCGCTATTCTTATGTGATGCCTGCCTGATAGACAATTTTAGTAATAACCGTTATCTCATCTGCAGTAGACCTGGAGAAAAGAAATCATACCTTTTATCTGAAGGAAGGTTGTTTGAAATGAGATCCTTAATTAAATTGGTGTTCATTAGAGTCGTTCGTACTTTGCCAAAATACGAAGAATATAACGATACATCATGGTGTCAACATTTCCAATATTAAGATTTAACACTGAATAAATTTTCAACATTATATTCCGTTGTTTCTGATATCGTAATTTCTAGTTCTAACAATAAAGGCACAACTTAAGATATCTCATAATGATTAAATATAAAATGAGACAAGTTTAGTACTTAGGTAGAGATATTGTAACCATTGGGCTGCATATACGAGGAATAATTACAAAGAAAATAAATCGAAATTACAAAGAAAAATCTGCTCTAGATAAATGGTAAATCTATGCAAGCTATCGATATTTCCTGAAACTATTAAAATATCGATGAGAAAAAATGTTGTATTAATAATTTATGATATATACGAAAATATATAATAGGTAACGAAAGAAAAATGAACTATTTGTGACGTAAAGCCACATTGCTTGGCTGACGACGCAATGACAGGCTATGCACGAAGCTTTATTGAAAGCACCAGCTTGCTCATTAAGAAAAATTAAGACAATGTTGTAAAAAAGATGAAAGTTTTAAGTAAAAGTTAAAAAAAAGTAATTAATTCTTGAGAAATGTACAAATAATCTTCTACTAAGTTTTGTTTACTATCATAATGCGGGCGACCAGGGCTCTCGACATCCAGTCTTAACCTGGTTTCTGATTATATTTATATTCAGGGAATTCAAAAATAATATATAATGGACTATCGAGATGCATATATTTTTTTCCGTTCAATCCCTAGGCCGGGTAATACACTTTAATAATACTAATAATAATATCAAAAAACAGCAGAAAACGTCCGAAAAGTTGAGTTAATAAAAATAAAGAAAAAGATAAAAGACCAGATGAAAATAATTTGTCTGCTGACTACAGTATTATTTTTAGAAATAACAGAAAGACGAAGACTGAACATGAACGCTCGTTTTTGTCAATAGCTAGAATTTAACTATATTTTATATATTACGTGTATGAGACAGTTCTTCAAAAAGAAAAAAAGGATGAGTCTAAAGAACGGTGAAATTTAATTGGCTCATTATTCCAGTCAGGTAACCATATCTAGATATCTCAAAAAATGATCACATATTCTTTTTTTAGTCTGAGCATAAAACCCAGTGACATAAATCAGATGTAAAAGTATATATATATATATATATATATATATATATATATATATATATATATATATATATATATATATATATATATATATATATATATATATATATCAAACAGAAGAGAACAGAAGGAATGTTTTTTCTAGGAAGGTGACGATTGCATTTCAACCATCATTAACAAAGCACTCTGAGCCATTCCGGAGTAACTCTTATAATAATTGGACAGAAATGGAATATGAAAAAATATCTTTAAGACTACAGGAAGAATATGAAAGAGAATTTAAAAAAATGAAATGACATGGAGTTACTCCATCAATACAAAAAGTAAAATAGATTTCTATTGAAAACCCTTGTAAAATGAAAAAAATCTATTATCTATGAAAGGTGTAGACAGAGTCCAGTGTCTACTGATATTTTATTCTGAAATTTTTCAAAGGATTTAGCATAAATCCTAGATGATACAGGAAGTAAGTATTGCATACATACATACATATATACATATTGTTATTTTATTTTATTTGGTTTCTGATGTATTCTAAAATGGCATCTTGACATTTTCCTCCGATATTTTTTAAGGACAAATCACCTAAGATCACAGATATTTTTCAAAGCTAATGTCCTTCTTTTATGGATATATTCTTTTGTATTTTCAAGGCATGCACTATCAGGAATTCCTTTAATGACTATTTATGAATATTTTCTAATCAATCTCAAGATTCAAACTACATTAGGTGTTTTTGATGACCTAACATGGCACATTACTGAGATTTCGATTTTGTATTTTGATTGATTTTTCAAGATTTTCAAGGATAAATTAGTCTGCATGGACAGCCATATGAAAATGAAGTCACATCTTATTTTTGTGCTCTCTGAATACGATATCTAGACGATCAGTTTTGATTGATCTGTCTATAAGTAATGTAAAGTCCCATAAATTTGTTACAGGTCATATCTCCGTAACCGTGTTTGGATGGTGTTCTTAGCAATGTCTTGGGCTTTAATTTCTGCATAAGTTGCTAATTTTTATATTGGCCTACTGACAGACTGGGTTTTATACTCAGTGGGTACCGTGCAACCTGATACAAGATTTATCATACAATCTGAAATTGTTTCAAGTTTCATAACTTTATTGATTGAATGATGGGTTATTTTATTCGGACTCATATTTAGTTTTAACTGAGTAATCACCGCATTTGAAAATCTTTTATTTCGAACAATGTCACTGCAGAAATTGGCAAACTTCTATCAGTTGAGATAGGGTCTTAAATCAGATTCTACTATAGTTCACCATATTTGGCATGTTAAATCAGTGCTGTTATTTTTTGGGTTTTTGAGTGTGGCGAAAAAATATATCACGGCAAAGAATGTTATATTGATACTCTTCTTGAGCCCATTTCGTTCGCTGTCTTTTACTTAATTTATTCGGCATCACGTCACAAGATCTACCAACATTGTTGGGACAGTTTGTTCCAGAGATAATTTTTTCGGGCCCAGATTGGTTTCTCTTTGAGAGACACGGATGTTTTTGCCCTTGAGATCTGCCTATGTGTAGTTTTGTAAGCATTGAGATTTATATATTTTACCTTTTAAATTTGTCAACCAATTGGTGATTTTGTTAAAAAAGAAAAACATCAGTAGGACGATAGTCAATAAAGACTAAAAAAAAAAACTCGTCTTATCTATGAAATCGCTGAGTGGACATAGTCAGATATCCAGTGGTCCAGAGTTAATTATCTAGGACATGGATTCAGCGAGGAAACGTAGGAATATTGAAATAGTATTGATTATAAAATTTATCTTATTATCACTTAAAATGACAACGACCAGATGAAATTTCAGATGTGTACGGGGATTTATATTGAGAGGTATAACGAAAATAAGTAGGGTTAAAAAATGAAATTTATTTACCATTTACTCTTATTTTAAAGTCAAATATAAAGAAAGAGACTTAAAATATAATTAAAGAAATAGAGTAAAATGTAAATTCAAAGTAATTGTGTAAACGTTCATACCTTACATATTGCAAAGGGAACATAAAGTGATTAAAAGTTTCTGCTTGGCAACGTCAATAAAAGTAATTATAATCAACCTTTATGACGTAGAACACCCAATGTCCCGAAACACAATTTGGCGGATAGATCATTAATGAATTCTTTAAACAAAGAAAACACATAGAAAACATAAAATAGATTTTACATTTGGGTTCATTTGTCATACTCCTCATAATACAGGACCCTAAAATGTAAGATTCTCACTCGAAAAATTTCGTCAAAAAGAACATAGACGGATTAGCACACTAAAAAAATGCATGATAGAATATGCTGAGAAAAAAGAGGAATTTATTATATTTTTAACCTTCAATTGTGAATGTTATGTTTCCTGCATTGTAAACTGTAGAGACAAGTATAAACCTTAGGTCTTATAGGACTTACAAGATAATTGTTAATTATTAATAGCGCATTTCCCTCATATATAGGGTGTACTTAGTCCGGCCATTCTCTGGGTAACTTGTATGACGATGTTACCTAAGACAATTAATAAAATTCTCCATTCTTTTTCTCAAGCGACTCAGTGTTCCGATTACTATTGGTGCAGTCTCAGTCTTCATCCCCCACATCATGTTATTCTCGATCACCATGTTCTTGTATTTGGGCAATTTCTTGATACTTTTCATGGAGTTGTTTCTCTCATATGATATTGCTACGTCATTAATCATACAGCTCTTGAATTACTTGCCTTTTATGTTAATATCAGGCCTGTTGCCACTTATTTCCTGTCGGTTTGAGTTTAAATGTCCCAGGGATAGTTGTTTGGAATTATTGTGTTTGGTTTGTGCATACACTGTCTTTCAGTGGCTTCGATTTTGTGCATCTTGCGTAAATCTAGTGAATGTATGTCGCTATCTTTTTATGTCTGTCGCTATATTCATTTTGTTTTCAGTTTTCCTTGTTCCGGTCATCCTAAGATGATATGGTCGACAGTTTAATCATATTTTTCGAAGAACAGCATTTTGGGTTAGTTCTATCCATGAGTAGGTAACAGTGATATGAATTGCTTGCGAGAATTTGATCCTAAGCTTATATCTCAACTTTCAACCCGGTGCTCCTCTGTCACTGATGTGTTTTCTGTTGCTCAAATTCTGCTTCTATCTATACTTTTTTTTTTAAATATTTGGAATGCAACGCCTTGTCCTCCCACTTTTTTTTTTGTAATTTCATTTGGCGAAGTTGTTTTGCATTCCTTTATACTCTTTTGGCGTAGATGTTATTCTCTTCAATTTTTCTTGGTAGGATTTCAGTTATATTGAGCTGATTTTTAAAGGAGTACAACTTATTTGTTGATAGATAGGATTTTTACTATTTGTAGGCTTTGCGGCTGCTGAGACTTATGATTCAGATCCTATTGTTCCAATTATTCGAGATAGTTCAAGTTGGATTAGACCTCGGGCTACTAAACCTATTGGTGCATGCAGCCTATCAAGCTCTGAATTCGGATTGTGCATCCTCATTTCATTAAGCATTTTTTCTAGAATTGGCGTCCAATATTTTAATGTCATTCATATTCAATTTAAAATTTTGAGGGTTTATATTAATACGTTTAGAGCAAACATGTTAAGAGCCTTCATTTTATTGCCTTCATTAAGTTAGTATTCTAGTATCAAAAGCACCCTCCTAGAATATTTTTCGGATCTTTTTCTTTTTGTAATTGAATGTGGTATTCCGTATCCATCCTTAATTTCCGAATTATGTCTATGTCTTATCTTGGTCCAGTTCCTTAATATTGTTGTTGATATCAAGGTCTAAATCACTAGTTTTCGTTTGGTTACCCCTTTCGAATATGGATTCGGCACATTTGTCTATTCCGAACTCCATCCTAATTTATTCGCTGAAGGCTTTGACAAATTTGAGTAGGTTTTTCTGTTGCTTGTCATCCTTAGGGAACGTTTTAGCATCATAAGTATAAATTAGGTTATTCAGTTTGCGATTCTGTGACTTGTATCCTTAGCTATTGTTGTTAAGTAGTCAACTGAGTGTCGCTAATGCAAAGCAATAGATTAATGGTGACAATGAATCTCCCTGGAAGATTCCGCTTTGGAAAAAGAATTGTCTCAGTATTAATGCCCCATTTTTACGGTGTAGGTAAGGTTTCCCAAATTTTCAAGCACTCCGTTTTGTATTTGATAGTTGTACATCATATTCTGATTATTTTTCGTTTCTACGTTATCCATTAGAGCGATATAATGTCGAACGCCTTTCTGTAGTCGATCCATGCTAATGATGTTTATTTTCCTTGATTTAACCTCTTCCAGATTTTTTTTAATTCATAACTAGTTAGCCCTTGCACCAGTAACTTTCTCTTCTACATCCTTCTGTTCTGCTGGTAGTAAAATGTTTTGCTTACAGAAAATGTATGCCCTCTCTGTTATGATAGATTTGAGGATCTTATACATTTTTGGTAGACAGGTGATGGGCCTATAGTTCTTCGTGTTCTGCGTCTCTTCTGTTTTGCGGATATAGGTATGTTACTCCACAGGTGAGCCATTTGCCTTTTTCTTTGTTTATAATTATATCCCTGTATATCAATGTGAGCTTTTGCTGAGTGCTAGACAATTTTTTTTTTTATCTTAAGTTTGGCTATTTGATCTATTCTTGCTGCTTCCAGTTTTTGTTTTGAAGATGTCAGTGGTTATTTCAGTAATGTTGGTATCCTTACATTTTTGGCAGATTACTATGTGTATTGTTCCTGTTCTTGCCTGGTCTATGTACCTCATCCATTGTGCATTTTGAAGTTTTCTCACATATTACACCAAAATTATTTCGGTTTCTATTTTTTTCTTTCCAGAATGTCATTTTTGTTTCTTGTTTACTTTATTTTCTTACTTTTTCATATATTTTCTGTCATCGGTGACGAGACCGCTTATATAAGACGATTAATGTTTGTCCGGTTCATCGGTCTTTCAATTTGCTCTCTTATTTTTCCAGTTGCTTGGTTAGCGAAGTTGTTGTTTACCTTCACTTGACGATTCTTTCTTACATTTGGAATTGCTGGCAATACCTCGGAACACATTTCCCTTACATTCTCCCATTTATATCGTATTTTTTCCACTCGGATTCTCTATCATATTCGTCTTTAACTTCCTCTATTTTGGTGCACGATTCAGAGGTTTTATTATAACTAGTTACTACTTGTTCGTCTGAAAGTGTCTCTACGATGTTGTTAGAATTTAACCACTCGGTCATAATATTTAAACTATGTTTGAATTTTCTTAAATGCTTTCTACTACTATGTCAGATATTGTTTTTTCCTGATGATGTCACGCCTGAAATTGGCTAATTTGTTGGCATCGATGTTTATTCCGTTTAAGGGGTGTTTTTCTCGACATATATTATTGTTGTTGATGTCAGATTTATAGTAGCAAGTTAAATGATATAATTACTTCAGTACACTCTTCACTGGACAATTTATATAATGTTTTTTGAGGAATTTTCTTATCATTGTATATAGGGGGCCTTTTGAGGGCTTTCGTCGACAGACTGGTTTCCCTATAATTCCATTTACGTAGAAGTTGTTCCAGTTGTAGACTTTTCGACCCCAGTTTGGCTTCTCATTGCGTATCGGGGTCTTTGTTGACCCTCTTGATCACTAATGGGATTTAGCAATATATATATATATATATATATATATATATATATATATATATATATATATATATGTGTGTGTGTGTGTGTGTGTGTGTGTGTGTGTCCGAAATATAGTTATTTCTTATTTATCATTACGTGTGGGCTGGTTCATGGACGCCAGATCATATACAGGCCATGGAGGTCTATCAAGTTAAGGGGATCAGGCCTGCTTCTGCTTACTATGATTTCTGTTGAATTTGCATATTTCCTTCAGGGATCCAAGCAGAAAGCTAAGGCCAGAAACAGTTTTAAGATATTTTCCACTGATCACATTTGTAAAAAAAAAAAAAAAAAAAAAACAAACAAACAAAGATCAAAATCATTTTACATATATAAAGCTCTTCATAATATGTGAGCTGTACTTGTGAGCACAATGTTTTGCATTTATATACGACATACTTCCATGCGTCTATTGGAACATTTTGCAATATCCGACAGCTCTAACTACAATTGTAATTTTTTTTATGTCCGCATGTTGAGATTTACTCAATTTTTCGATTTCCACGTCAGAAACTTGTAGGTTGATAGTTATTTGAATATCTTCAATGATGCATTACAGTTTTTTAAAAAAATGATAATGCTTAAAAATGTTGACCCAAATAAGTATGCACCACCAGAAATCAAATGGTGATAGGTTGTATATACCAAAAGATTTACGTAGCGTAAGCCTAATCCAAATTGAATTAACTGTCAAAACAAACAATAAACGGATTGGAAGACTATCTCAAAAAACCAGTGACCCTTTTCTACAAAGAGTAATATACCATCAACACACTCCATCAACAAAGAACCTGCACTTTTCAAAAAACAACTTAATATACCTGAAAACCTACCAACTAAATAGGAAGCGGATACCATCTACGCCAAACGATTAAAGCAAAAAGAAAAACAAACTGGCCAAATGAAGTTACAAAAAACCCCGGAGGAGAAGGCGATGCATAAAAAAAAAGAACGAAAAATGCAGATGTTGAACAGCAGAAAACAAACCAGTGACTTAGCAGGACCGAGTTGAAAGCTGAGTCAGAAGGCCTAATCATTACAACCCATGGACCAAAGTCACGCAACCAGATCCTTTCATTTTCATATAATCAAGGATGGAACTGCGCCGAAATGCAGGATCTGTTGAAAGTTTGAAATTGTCGACCGTATTATTTCAGGATGTACGGAACTGGCAAAACATAATTATATGTCGAGATAGCGACATAGATACACTTGAATATATGTAAAAACCAAGAAATTGAAATATTAGCACCAACCAAACACAGTTACCCAAATTAACTATATCAGTATCCTCTGGAACATGCTAATTCAAACTGCTGATATTTTCATAAAAGACAAGAAATGCAGGAAGTGTTTGCTTATTGACATAGCAGTACTATCTGGGAGAAACAACTCCATGAAAATTATCGAGGAATTTTCCAAATACAAGGACCTGGAGATCGAGATTAACAGGATCTGGGGAATGTAAACTGAGACTGTACCAATGGTAATCGGAGCCTTGGGCCTCGTGAGAAAAAGAATGGTCAATTTTACTGACAGTGTCCCAGGTAACATCAACATATATGTTGCCCAGAATATCGCCCTACTATCAACATCCCATATACTATAAAAATGATAGAAATTAAATGACAATTCTCCTATAGTGCCTAAGAACCATATTTTGGACCCGGCTTTACAGGATACAAAGCAAAAGGCATGACCTACACAAAAATTTAATAATAATAATAATAATAATAATAATAATAATAATAATAATAATAATAATAATAAAGAACAGCTTTCCTTTTACTATATTTCTGCATTTCGTTGCCAATGTTTTGAATCTCACTAAGACAATTTAATGTACATAATTTACAAAGGGAAATGGTATTTTACACTGAATCAGCTTAATAATGTGTATTTTATATTTGTGTTTTTAATTGTCATTTCTGTGCGTAAATAATGCTTTGTGAACGTGAAATACATAGATAATTAACAAGTGAATCCATGTTCTAATATTCATCATATAATGAACACTTTATTTCTTGTCTTCTCTCTACGTAAATATACTATCGGCGTAGGAAAAACATATAGAATTGACAAGCGAATGTTGAACGTATTCTTAATATATAAGTTGAATACGTGAATTATTCATTTTATAAGATTCTTCATTTGGCTTACCATATAATCTGTCAAGGGGAACTGTTAAATAAATGAATACTGTCATTTAATCATCCCCTTACTTAATAATGGACGTTCTTTGCCTTTTCTCTTTGTTTACCTCTCTGTAAGTTCTGTCTCGTTGAATGAAACAAAAATATGAATTTATCAAGCGAGTCATGCCCTTTAATCTCCTGGACATACTCATTTTTACTCTCCCTATGCTCTTATTTCTCCATCTGTAAATTATATATCGTTGATGCAAACTGATGCACAGAATTAGCAAATAAATCAATGTCCTTAACTCATCATGATGCATAATAATCAAAATTATTTCGTTTTGTCGCTGTCTCGTTTGTCTTTCTATAAATTCTGTGATACTATATTAAACGTCTACAAAGAAGGCAAAAGTGGAGTTTTTCGTTAACTTTCTTCATCATACATGAATAATGAACATTGTGTCGTATTCTGTCTGCTATTTTGTTTCCCTATCCATAAAATTTGTCTTAAATCAAACGGATATATAAAATTAACAACTGAATGGTGTTCTTTTGTAATCATATATAATAATGTAGATTTTGTATTTGTATGAATGACTTTCTTGCCATAAATTATCCATCGTTGAATTACACGTATAATGGAGTATATAGCTTCCATTCCGCTTTCTTTCACAAAGGATACCTGGTAGCTGATAATCCTGTTTGCCGTTTTGTTTCTTCCACTGAACAAAGATACCTTGCATCCATAGATTAAATAACATTGTGTTTAGGAATCCCCCAAAAACTTAACCAACATTTTAATTAATTAGCTACGTAGAACGTATTATAATTCGGTAATGGAAATCTAGAGTTTTATATTTTATGTCACTGACATAACTCTTCAACTAAACAACAATAATTGACATTAAAGATGATAAAGGTTAATTTAAGTTCAGATTTCGTATATTAGCCATAATGATTTTTCTTTATTTAGTAAATATTAAATCCGATCTTCATTCTTGTTTTCGTATTACTGTGATTTATTAGAGCCAAATTCTGCACAAAGTATTTACATTATTTGCACGCAATATCATATTTCTTTTAATAAAATTTATAGCATTTCACAAAGAACAATAGCTAAGTTGAGTAAACCGTTGATATGTTAAGTCGGGGGCAATAATTGTCAGTTCAATCTTTGAGCCTAAAAGTGTGAATTTACAATCTATATGAGCAAACCACTGAACATTACTAAAAAAAAAGAAATAGATGAGATATACGTATACATGTAGAGCAGAACGGAATCAATCCACCTCCTTAGATAAAGTATTAATTTCAAATTCCCTGAAGATTACCCGAATCGACAAGCAACTTTTGCAGGCCGGAAAAAACGACCGAATTTTTGTGATAACATCAAAAAAGATCAGGATAATATACCATGTGTAGATAATATAAATAACGATAATTTCTCATTCCAGGAATGCAAACAAAAATCGTGATATTTTTCACACATCTTAATTTGTGCTGTTCGTTTATTACATAATTGTCGTTGTATACAATTTTACAACAAGATCAGTCATACATTATTCCTCTGCGCTTCAAGGTTTTACGGCTTGTCAAAATTTAATCACCTGCATATCATGGGACATAATATATAATACGTGATATTTCTTTCTTTCTAAATATTTCTTGAGGATGCATCGACTTTTGAATAGTCCTTATATTTTCTATAAGCCGCAAACTTCTCGAATGTTTACTGACATACCTCTCGTCTAATGTAGACAGATTGTGTTAATTTATTGTAATGCTGTCGCGTTTTCTTCTGACAATTGACAATCACACAATATATAGGCTACAAACAGAGTATGAACTGTGTATACATTCCAAGAAGAAAGTAAAAATGAATAGGCGATGCGATGAGATAGACACTGTGTCAAAGACATACGAAAGCGAAAAGAAAATCTATCATCAAGTAATTGTTATTGTTAGATTGGCCCAAAAATAAAATTCAAAGAACTGGAATGTATGGAAAAAATTAAAGTCCACGGAAAAAAAAAAACGTGCAAGGCGAAACTGAGATATCTTTCAATCATTATCGATGCGCTTCAAATGATTCCGAAGAGACTTGGAACAAGCGTTAAATAATTGAATTTTCCAAGAATAATCTAATATATCAAGACGACAGTTGGCTCTGCCATGCTAGTGAATCAGAAGTGCTAGTTAGTATATCGCTGGTGTATTAATAATGGTGAATTATGCCATGAAATGTATATGCCAATATCGTAACGACCACTTCCATTACATATCATACAACATCTGCATCAACAACGACACCAGAACAACAACAACAACAACAACAACAACAAATATTAATAATATTAACAACAACATGAATAATAATAATAATATTAATAATAATAATAACAACAGCAACAACAACAACAACAACAATAATAATAATAATAATAATAATAATAATAATAATAATAATAATAATAATAATAAAAATTAAATTAACTCGAAATCGAAACCGAAAAAATGTGACGCGTGAGAACATTAACAATTCCAGTTGTAGTTGGAGCCTTCGGGTTGAATGAAAAAGATTACAATAAACTGATTGAAGAGAACCATGTTACCTATGCTTTAAACAAATAAAAAAAATATACTTACAAGTACAGTCCACGCTTTAAGAAGGGCTTTATCTATGTAAAATAAGTCCGATTTTTTCCGCTCAAAATGCTCAGTGGGAAATTTCATGAACCCAGTTCTGTCCGTAGGTCTGTGGTCGAGACCCCCGAAAGTAATGAGGACTTTGATATGCTGAGATCACAAACTAGATCATTTAGTTACTTTGTGGAGCATCATCTCCAAAAACTTCTTCTCCTTTTTGCTCCTACTCCTCCTCTTCTTCTTCTTTTTCTTCCTCCTCCTCCTCCTCTTCTTCTTCGTCGTCGTGCGTTTATTTTTTTAAAATAATATAGCGTTCATTACATTTTTTAATTGAAGTGTTGGTAGGTCAACTGATAAAAATTAACTGAGGATACATTAAGGTTTAAACTAAGGTAAAAGATTCAACTGATTTTCTTTTAAAAGATTCACCTGTTAGTTTTAGATTTATTTTATTTTTTCACATGTGTATTGAGCACATTTTTATACCACTGCTTCTTTGTCTGATTCGACTCTTCCCATTAACATGTTATTTATTATTATTATTATAATATATATATATATATATATATATATATATATATATATATATATATATATATATTAAAATTTGGAATTTACCTGTATAATCCAATTAAAAATTTAATCAGTCTTTTGATTTTACTGTATTCCTATATAATATTAATATTTTCCAGTACAATGAACTATTATTCCAATTATTTAATAATAATAATACTTCGTTATACGATCACGCACATAAACTGATACATACACAAATAAAGAAAATACTCTATCTTCGACGCTCACCAGTATAAAAAAAAAAACGAAATGAAAACTTCAGTGTATATGAATTCTGTAGTACGTCTCAAAAATGTTTGTTTAACAACAACAAAAAAGCAACAACAACAACAACAACAACAACAATAATAATAATAATAATAATAATAATAATAATAATAATAATAATAATAATAATAATATAACCCATTACTCAAAGGGTAAAGAGATGAAAGTAGAAATATAACCCATCACTGAAATAGTAAAGAGAAGAGTGTAGAAATAATTAATATGACAGCGAATGAGGTAAAACTAAAATAAATTAGATACGAAATAATAAATCTCAGTACAAATATCTACCTGTGATATTACCTTCAGTTATCCAGACAATATCACTGAAGATGACTCCGAATACATTAAGACAGTATTCATTGAAAACCAGAGGTGAATCAGCGAATCGAAAAACGACGTCATCCAAATACTCAGCAGAGTAACTCTCACACGAATGTCAGAAAGAGACCAGCTCCCCAAAATTCATATGACAAAGTCCAATAAGCAACTGTACAAATATACAACGCTGCACTGGAAATACTGTTAACGAACAAACCACTGGGAAACTTCACAGAAGTTAACATCTTATACGCAATAGTTTTACCTACTTGGGTAAGCTCGGGGTAAAGACAATGGAAAGATTTAACGGACAACGATAGCCATCTTGCAAGATTAAACTGAGGCTAGAAATAAAGGAAATCAGCTGTGAGATTTCTATATTAGATGAGCTAAATAGAAACCCAAATTTCTCAACTCGCAAGTGCAAGAAGACCAAGCGGAAATATAAAATTAAATCCCTAAATGAAATCCCATCAATCAAGGAAATGCTGAAACAGAAACTGCTGTTAACATCACAAAGAAACACAACACGAAAACCGCTGTAGGTTCTATCGCCAAAGTAAAATATTCCAAACAGACCTTAAGAAATTTTCCAGGAAAATTGGAAAAGCACCGATACATGTCGAAAAGCTACCATATATTGAAAATGTTCATAAATTTGTGGAGAATATTTTGGGAAGAACAACGGAATATACCCTAAATGCGGAATGGGTTGAACGTGTTGAAGATGGAAGTCTGGATACACCTCTCTAAGCTTGGGAATATATAACCTCAAATAATATTAGGCAAGATCTAACCAAATCCCCAAAATGGAAATCGGCAGTAAATGACAAAGTGCGAAGTTTCTGGATCTATCATCTCTCATCAATTCATAAAACCATTGGAAAAACTCTATCAATGCTTGTAAACCCAATGAAATCCAAGAATTCATCACTGAACTTATTACATATTTCATGCCAAAACCGAGTGAAACAATTGGATAAATAATGGATAGGCCTCTAAATGAAGAGGAAATTATAGCCACGATTAATGCTAGGCAAGTCCTAAAGGGAATTTAAATACACAGGAAATGCCACTGTACGCAATTTTGAACTCTATCTTCTGTTATAAATTCATAAAGACCTTGCACACTGTGTATCAGTGCTTATTTCTCATCGCAATGAAGTTCCAGAATGGTTCACTGAAAGTACTACTTATTTCATACTAAATACGGATGAAAAAAAGATGACCCAAAAAAAATTAAGCCAATAATAGTCTGTCCACCACGTATAAATTGTTCACGTCTCTCCTGAAGAACCGTAATTACTCTTTTTTTTCGAAGCAACCAAAATTCTTTCGCTGCAACAGAAGGGGTGTAGGAAAGGTTCACATTGTTTCAAAGATCAACTATTGATAAACAAAATGTTCCTGTAAAATTGCACCGGAAGATGTAGAAATAATATCGCAATGACGGTTGATTATCCTAAAACCTTTTATAGTAAACGACACGCTCGAATCCTTAAGACATTAAAAATGTACAAAATCTCTTTTAGGGTAGTAAGTTTCCTTAAGCACAGCATGAAAATGTGGAAAACCACTTTATACCTAAATCACGTTAGAGGAACTTCTATCTCTAACCGTATGAATATCCGACGTGGAATCTTTTCAGGAGACTACCTGTCACCCGTTCGTTTTTGTTTCCCTTAATCCTCCTTACGCATGAACTAAACAATAATGGCTATTGTTAAAAATTAAACAAACTATAGATGGAAGATCACATACATTTGCCCAAGACGACCATTAGTTGAAGGTCCGCCTCAATATTTTAAAATGTTTCAGTGACGACATAGGTATGGAGTTCGGATTAGATAAATGTGCAAATGTAGCGTTCAGGAAAGGGAGATTTGCTGAAAAACCCTAAATAGATTTAGATTTTGTTACAAAGATGAAGCGCCTAAATAACTAGAATTTGCTGATGGTAATGCTATAAAGCATGCTCAAATGAAGTAAAAGTTAAGAAAGAACTACTAAAGACGTGTGCGTCTGGTGCTGAATACTCAGCTAAATTAAAAAATAAAATATATCAGCCAGAAATACTTGGCTGTGCCTGTGGTTCAATAAAGTATTTACATCCTTAACTGGACTATTGCTGACATTATGCAAATAGGCGCCAAAACGAGAAAGCTTCTCTCCTCTCACCGCTGCATCATCCCAAATCTGATGTTGATCGTCTTTATGTGCCCAGATCCGAAGGAGGCAGAGGATTATTTCAACAAGAACTGCCTCACGAAACTACAAAAACTGGCCTTCAAAGATACCTGGAAACTACAGATCACTGGATGATGATATGTGTCAAAGAACATGAAAGTAGTAAGCGACTTTATTCCGTAATAAAGGCAGACAACACATTCAAAATTGGTTACGTAGAGCAAGGTTAAAAACTGAAATCGAAGTTTTATTCTTGCTGCACAGTACCAAGATTAGCTAACTAGAAATTACCAAGGAAATAAACTGAAACATTTTTTTAACCTGTAATGTTGATTCCATTATAAATATCCATCAAAATTGAATGTTTTGTATTAGATTGCACTTTTTTTAGCACCATCCTAATATAAAACTCAGCATGATAGAATCATTCAATATATGTACTGGAAATATGCAAGTTTTGAGTGACTTAAACTGCATGGAACTGGTATGACCATCACCCAGACACGCTTACAGTGATAGGAACTCTAAGAATTTTATGGGACTTCAAATACACACAGGCAGAACAATCAAAATGAATCGGCTAGGCATCCTGTTCAAAGACCATAAAAACAGAATGTGATTTCGTATTGAGATGAAACTACATGCACATTGTAATATGACAACTACCATGATCGTGAATTGGAAATCTGAAAAATGTGGCACATGAGGACATCAATAATTCCAGTAGTAGGTAAATCCCTGTGATTAATAGGAAATGGTTCTGAAACGATTTCCTCGTAGCCTATAACCCAAAGAAATACAAAAAAAATTTCTCACAATTACAGGTCAACCACTACGAAGTGTATTATGTATGTAAGCTTTGATTTCTTGTGATTTTGTTATTTTTTCTTGTTTTGTTTTCTATTGAATGATCACTGGATAATGTCATGAAGCCATTTCGGTACATAGATCTCTGAGTTCCGGAGTGAAATGTTTATACGACAGAAATGAAAAGATACAATAATAATAATAATAATAATAATAATAATAATAATAATAATAATAATGACAATAATATGCAGATTCTGTGATAAATATCCAGAAACGATTGATCATCTTGTATCAGGTTGCACGATGTTGGCACGCACTGAATATAAAACCCGACATGACAGAGTGGGCCAATATCTGCACTGGAAAATCTGCAACTTCTACGGGAAGGAAACTGAAAGAAACTGGTACCAACACCACCCAGACCCGGTTACGGAGATGGGACCTTTTACAATTCTATGGGACTACACAATTCACACTGACAGAACAATCAAGGCCAACCGCCCAGATATTGTTATTAAAGACCACAAACAAAAACGGTGCCTCCTTATTGATATGGCAGTCCCTGCTGACTGCAATGTATCTTTGAAGATATTCAAAAAGCTGTCAAAATACAAGGACCTTGAAATAGAGGTCTCGAAAATGTGGCATATGGGAACATCAACAATCCCTGTTGTAGCCCTAGGACTGGTTGGAAAAGATTGCAGTAGACTAATTGCAGGGATTCCTGGAAGCCCATGCCTCAAGGAGATACAAAACATTGTTCTGACAAGTACAGCCCACACTTTACGAAGGGCTTTATCTATGTAATTTTTATTTTATTTTATTTTATTTTTTTTTTATTTTTTGTCAGTGAAAAGTGTCATGATGCCATTTCTAACCTTAGGTCCCTGGGTGGGACCCGGAAAGAAATGTGTAAACGCCAGAAAGCAAAGAAAATAAAAATGATAATAATAATAATAATAAATTCTTCTTATATATATATATATATATATATATATATATATATATATATATAATTCTTCCGTGTAAAAATTGCGGGGTAGTATGCAAAATAAGCATGACCCAACTGAGCTTGTGTTAACTCGGTCCCGTTGACGCTTACTGTATTACTATCAAAGAGTGTTCTGATATACAATAATATGCGATATATATTTTCAAGCATGATTCATTCATTTTTAGAAATTCATTTTGAACTTGAAAAAATATAAGAGAAACAAAAAAATAATCATGTGAGAAAAAATAACAAATGTAAAAAATACCTGATGATACGTTGCTCTTAGGACGAGAAAGAGTCAAAATCTTAAATTACGTATTAAAATTACGAAGTGTCAAGGATTACTCAGACGTTGTACGACAAATATTTTGCTTTGGTAAATTTTGCAGTAAATATAATTTTGGTTGTAAATATATAAAATTTATGAGAATAATATACGGATATCTTTCCTTAGGTGTTTATTAGTTGTACACCTTTCAATTATTAACGTTAACAACAAACAATTTTAAATTACAAAAATGTACTTGGATTAATCGAAAATTACTTGCAATATAATGTATATTAGTTAT
This sequence comes from Acanthosepion lycidas, assembly GCA_963932145.1. Classification (NCBI taxonomy): domain Eukaryota; kingdom Metazoa; phylum Mollusca; class Cephalopoda; order Sepiida; family Sepiidae; genus Acanthosepion; species Acanthosepion lycidas. Next base: position 93,222,595 of record OZ010594.1, read on the forward strand.
AATATATTCCTTCCTGTCGTAAAAAAATTACACTAATAATAATAATAATAATAATAATAATAATAATAATAATAATAATCATAAACATTATAGAGTTTCGTAAGATCGCTTAATCTGACGTCATTTTAAGGCTTGAAACCGCCAGTCCCCAGGCTCTATAGATATCTATTCTTATACTGTTTAGATCTATATAAGATAGATCTTGCGATACTTTAAACTATTAAATACGGCAAATTGTAATATATATATATATATATATATATATATATATATATATATATATATATATATATATATATATATATATATAGAGAGAGAGAGAGAGAGAGAAAGATATATAGATATATATATAGATAGATAGATAGATAGATAGACTTCATTCTTCGAGTTGCCGGTAATACTAAAGTCAATACTAAATGTAGTCAGATATTTTTTTCTTCCTTTCATCTTAATATTATTGATTTCCCCCATGCACTCAACCAAAAAACAAGCCCTTACATCCTAACATATCAAAGGTCATCATATAGTTAATGTATAATTTATAGTTTTCGATCTATTTGTGCAAGGAGAAATTAGCCAAGTAAGTGTTCTATGAAAGTCAAATCCGAACGCATCAAAGCTTTTATGTTTCTAACTGTAAACTTTTGTACGTACTGGAGAATTGATGGGTCCTACTGCGTATATATTTGGCTTCGTGTGTGAAAGACTTGTAACATTTTGCCTTTGAGTTGAATCATCAAAACGTTGAGGAATGCCAAATCATTTGACACGTCAGACTTTTGGGAAATGAATGCTAACTGCACAGTTTTGAAATTAGAATTTCGCGACTTTATTTATTATGTACATTTCATATATTGCTGCTCGTTTGACATCGATTTGCATCGCTCTAATGATCAATACGTGATTTTTTTTCTATTTACCCAAAGAAAAATCGAGAAATCAGATAAATAATATTGACTCAACAAAATGTTCCTATCCAAATTCCTTTTTTTTTCCTCCAAATAAAAAAGAAAAGAAAACCAGCATGAATTGTAAAATTACAATTACTGAATGTCTCTACAATATAAATTTTCATGGCTCTGATGTAATATGATTTCGAATTTGATAAAGTTTTGTTAAATAGATTTAATATAAATGTCTTCTTGCTATCGCTTAGAAATCAAAATCGATTTTTTGTGTATGAACAATTGCACAAAAATATAATACATGAATTTTAGGAATCACAAAATGATAATGTAAGCAGTACATGTCAAAGAAAGAACATTTTTGTTTGAATATATAATTCCAAGAAGCAACAGCCATTAGAGTTCCTGGCTTCCAATCACTTTATCGCATGCACACACTTAAAATTCTCCTCATCAAGGCAATGCGCTGATAGAATGCAAAACTTATAGCCTCACACAAATTTTGAGTTAGAGATTACTGCTGGTTCTAATAGAGTGACCTAAAAACTGTAAGTCCTTAATCACCACTGTTTTCCAGAAGTTTGAAGTATTGTCATCAAATGACGATAAAGCAGAATACTTTCCCGGTAATTCTCTGACAACACTCATTCAGGAGTATTTGTCGTTGATTTCCCGCTAGAAAAGGAATCAATACTGGATGATATAAGCAAAACTACGTCCATTATTTCGATTCTTATCTCTAAACTCGATCCGACAATATTGCGTATTTGGCGATATCGCTGCAATTGGGATGTGGAAATATGCCCCTGAACGACTCCTTTTTATCTAAAGATTCTACGATAAATTCCTCGCTTCTTCTTGATTAACAGGTTGTTTGGAATCTTCCTATGATGAGTCTGTATTTAAGAACACAGGGGACATTTTGAAACTTCCAATTATCGCATTGATTATCTTTATCTTCTATTTACCACTAGTACTAGAGGATCTAATATATATATATATATATATATATATATATATATATATATATATATATATATATGTATGTATGTATGTATGTGTGTGTGTCTGTGTGTACGAAAAGAATGTGTTCGTGTCATTTGGAAGTGACGGAACGTATTTTTTTAAAGAGAGATTATTCAACCAATCTTTTAAAAAAATGCTCGAGTCAAGGAGTATTTTATTGTTGTTCCAACAAATCGTTCTCAAGAAATGATGGACGAAAAAAGGCCCCTTTAAAAGAATATATATATATATATATATATATATATATATATATATATATATATATATATATATATATATATATATTAGGTTGATGCAAAAGTAAAAAGTCGTTTTTTGACGTATAGTTTAACGTCAAAAACGACATTATTTTTGCACCAACCTAATCTATATATATATATATATATATATATATTAAAGATAGAAGAACTGCATTAGATCCATATATATATATATATATATATATATATATATATATATATATATATATATATATATATATATATATTATATATATATATATATATGATGATGAATATATATTAATTTCCATATAATAAACTGTACACAGATGCATAATAATTAAATACGCAACGGTAACTGGAAAAATGGTGTTGTGGGGATAGATACGACGGTTTGATTTAATCATTTTAACAAGTAAATTTTTTGATCTAGATACCAATCTAGTAGCACACTTAAGTACATGAAGTCAATGTAGCAGGGGAAAAAAACTTATCAGATCCATTTATCAACTGGGAACTAATGCCGTGTTTTAACAATCAATCCTTAACAATATGGTTTCATCTCACCGAACAGAAAGGCTTATCAAATAAAGTCAAGTCATCTCAAGGAATCCTTTTGCCTCCAACTCATATTAGAATTCCATTTAGTCCATACCCCAAGTAGAACACATATATACGCTCCCTCGCTAAAGTAGCCAGAACATTTTTCTTGTAGCGAATCAATAAGTACCTTTTGAAACTTGCTTTGGTATGTCAGACCGCAAATGACTTAATGCTGACGTTGCTGGGTTGTAGCGGCCAAGCCCTCCCATTCAAAACAAAAAAAAATAAATCAAAAGCGTTCATGAGACTTTGTGTCCGATGAATTATTTTCCATTCTAAAATTATTTCACCATGAATAAAGTCTGTAAACGTCTCGCCTTTTCTATGGCAAATGTTCCAATAATTAATATGCCTTACTTCAATCATTTCAATCATAACCTTCACAGCAAAGACTAGACACGCCATAGGCACTGTGACGATCAACCTCTATTCATTTTGTATTCCATTAATAATGAAGACCTTACACTAATGTTCTTTTTTTATTTTTAGAAGCTTTCGTCCGTTTCTACAGACATCCTCAGGTATGTAAATAGATTTTGTTCTTGTTTTTACTCTCAGTAATAAGAGGACAACGGAATTATATATATATATATATATATATATATATATATATATATATATATATATATATATATATATATATATATATATTATATATATGTCACCTATGATTTAAGAAAAAAGACCTCGAGGAAAAAAGTCACTAAATAAAATTTTCACTGCTTCTTGTAGTTTCTCAAAAAATGTCAGGGATCGCAAATCCATTATAACTTCCTCTAGATCAGATGTTTCCTTTGTCTATCACTGATCACAAATTTTTGTGATAATTTAATCAGCTAGAAATAGTTATGCGTAACAAATCGATACTTATTGTGCGAGTGTGCTTTTGTGTGAGCATATATATATATATATATATATATATATATATATATATATATATATATATATATATATATATATATATATATATATATATATCGACATATATATTATATATAAATATATATATCGACATATATATATATATATATATATATATATATATATATATATCGACATATATATTATATATATATATACATTTTTATATACATCCTTTGAGTGTATCTGTTGGTATCTGTTATAAATTGATAGGTTATCAATTTCTCTACCTTCCAAATTGCTGATTAATTATTTCCTGAATAAGGGATAATTAGCTACTTAGCATTTGCTAAGTTATCCAGTTTAGGGTATGCAAAATCTGATTGAAAATATGCTGCTGGTAAAAGAATACAATATTGTTGATTATTTGTTTCTCATGTTCAACGTTTTGCCTCATATCAATATGTATATATGTATATATATAAGAGGTTATAGAGGTTCCAACGAGAGAAAAATGTGTATATTAAAGATAAGACAGGTACCACAAACGTTTTTAGTTGTAATGTGGATTTTTTTAAAAATATAATATGCTTTATTTTCCATAATTTTACTACAGGTGTTTCTGGTCTCGCGACTGTCTTCAGGTAAAATGAGAAGATTTCCACATATTATTAAAAAAAAATATTTTTTTTTTTTATGTTTTTCGATGTTAAATATTCTCGATATGAGACATTCTTTGCTTTAGTGTTAATAATCCGAATGATTTTCTTGAATTAGCATTGAAGAGTTCATATACATACATACATATATATGTATTTATATATATATCGACATATATATTATATATATTTATATCGACATATATATTATATATATATACATTTTATATATATATATATATATTATATATTTTAAATATAATATATTTTATGTATATTTAATATATTTATATTTGATATATATATATATATTTAATATATATATATATATATATTTAATATATATATGTATATATTCATTACATATATATTATACATAATATTTATTATTCAATAGACATATATATATGTGTGTGTGTGTGTGTGTGTGCATGCGCGGCTGTGTGTGTGTGCGTTGTATCTTGGTGTTTTGCGGTTATATACATATGCACAAATCTACTCACTCATACATACATATTTATATACACACGCACACAGATACACGCGCACACACACATGTGTATGTATGTGTATATATGTAATAATGTCATACAAAACTTGATATAACATCACTAATATTGACAAAAGAATGGGAAAATGTTTATCAGAACCCCTCTTTCGAACGCGCGAATCTAGCAGCAATAACGTATTAAATTGAGTCCGATGGTATTGCTTTAACGCTGTGTATGTATATATATATATATATATATATATATATATATATATATATATATATATATATATATATATATATATATATACAGACAGACATACACTCAGATATATATATATATATATATATATATATATATATATATATATATATATATATAGGTAGAGAGAGTGATAGTGATACACGTATCGCGGTACATAGATATGTACATAGATAAATATAATGAAAGTTTGCTAGAAAAGAGACATTTCAGTGTTCGCTATATTCGTGTACGGAAAGATATGGATCGATTTCTCTTCCCCCATGTGCCCTTTCGCTATGGTTCATAAATAATCCAGGAGGACATCACTTAATTCTGTCGTCAGAATGGATGCTTGATGACTCTCTGTAAAAAAAATGCAAGATGAGTTTCTCCACCCAACACGCCTTTTAAGTAAATTCGCAAAATGTCGCTAATTCAGTCCGGTTACATCCTAGAAAATCACAACCGTTCGTCTAGCCAAACTGATGGGCTGTGATACAGTGGATGTGGATGAAAAATATACATACATACATATATATATATATATATATATATATATATATATATATATATATATATATATATATATATACATATATACATATATATATATATATATATATATATATATATATATATTAATGCTAGTTTCATGAAACAATATAGACAATTTTTGTCTATTTATTTTAAGTAAGTTCCTTTCATATTGTCTGACAAGTTTCATAACATTATCATTGAAGGACGAAAGGAAATGAGCCATATTGATTCATGTTTAAATCCAATCTAAGCTTTCGGCTGACATTATCAAATATGACAATTACTTTTCAATATAACAACCAATACACGGAACAATAATGATAGTCTGTTTTTGTTGCATGAAAAGTTTCAAAGCAACGACTAACTAGTGTATACGAGACGCGGAAGCGAAAATTACGTCGCAGCTCGTGGCGTCACACATAATATTACTAAGCTTATCAGACAATATGAAAGTATATTACTTTAAACGAATAGACATATCTTGTCTATATTATTTAATGAAACATGCATCAATGAAAAATTGTTGCCCGATTATACATAATATATATATATATATATATATATATATATATATATATATATATATATATATATATATATATATATATATATATATATATATATATATACACTTCGTGGCAAATTATTATCAAGATAATATTTTTTCTAATATTTCAGAAACCGTCTAATCAATTCCCACAAAATTTTAACACAATGTTGGCAACCCTGATCTGCGCAATCTAAACAAACTGTCGCCATATTTGCTATCAGCGCAGTTATTTGGGCGTGCCAAAATATTAAAGAGGTTTAGTACAATTCCCAGATTTCAGCAAAGAAAACGTTTATTAATGTTGCTAATGAATGTTTATGATCAAAAGACGCTAATAAATAGGATAATCAAACAAATAATAACAGATACAAACAAATGCACAGTTTTAAACAAATTAATAGGGAAATTGCTTTCCCTGTTTTGAAATTACTTGTAGATGTCGATGATCCATAGAATTTTTTAATTGTAGGATCTCATCTGCTGTAATGCCGCGAGATATGTCAAGAATTGCTTCCCCCAACTCAGTGTTGCTCCTGAATTGTCGTCCGTTTGCGTACAGTTTTCGTTTCTTGATGCTCCAATGGTTTTCGATTGGGTTCAAATCCGGATAATTTGCTGGCCACTTCATTTTTCGAGGTCCATCGAAGCCTAACTGTTTCAAAGATTCTGTAGTTTTGTGAGCAGCATGTGAGGGAGCATTATCTTGCATAAAAACAATGGCCCTTCTGAAGACAAATCTTTGCATTTTCAATTGCGGTTCAAGATACTCTTTAATAAACGATATGTAAGCATCAGCAGTCATTTTGACACCATCTGGTACTTTCTATGGGCCCACTAATTTATTTCCAATAATACCACCCCAGATCATTATTCCTCAACCGCCTTGTTGGCGTCTCAAACGCTGATGGAGATTCTCTCCGATCATTACCCAGTCTTTGTACCATTTATCT